>VZRN01001305.1:4064273-4305584 GCA_013397935.1 Dasyornis broadbenti | reverse complement strand
AAAAAAATCCCACCCAAAAAAACCCCACAACCCCCTCCAAAAAAAATACCTAAACCAAAAAAAGGGCAAATGATTGAAATAGACAAAGCTAATTCATATGTTCCGGCTTTAGGCACCTAATCTAGATGTCTGTAATAGAAACTTCATGTTCCTGTGTTTCCAGAGAAATTTACAAGGATTATTCTAAATTTCTTCATTCTATTGGAAAGCTCAACTGACTATAGGGAGGTGTGATAGGGTACTTGGAGTTAGCTTCTCTATATGCACTCCCAGAAGGTCTAAACAGCCATTATAAAATGCTGGAGACTGCTGAAGGCTGATATTTACATTTTTACTCATAGTCACCAAATAGTCTTGCTAACATCATATTTTAAGTCTGCCAGACTGCTCTCAATTTGGCTCGAGTTAATCTGTTTGATAAAAACAACCATCTCAGCATTCCTATTATGTTTCTTTCTTTTTTTTTCCCTCACCACCTATGACCTCCTTAATTACATGCCAGATGTATTTTCCTAAAGAAAGAATTGCTTTTTAGCAACTATTGCAGTCTCCTTATATTGGAAACTGTGCAAGCTCTTGTCCAGAGCTAACTTTAAATCAAATATATTGCCTAAAAAAGATAACTGAGTTAACTTTGAAGTTCTTTTCTAAATATATGTTCAGTAGTATAACTTACTCAAGTTAAGGTTTTAAAATATTTGTGTGCACATAATTATTTTAACAGCAAGGAATAAAAGAATGTGAGAATGACAATGCATTAGCTTATATTTTCTTTTTAAGAAGAGTTGGCTTCTGAGGGCATATAGCTTCAGCTGCTTCCAACTGAATAATTTTCTAGTTGTGCCTGTGTGTTTTCATGGTGCAGGTAATTCATGCTAGCTTGTTGTTCAGTTCCTTGCTGGGTCCCTCTGTGAAAAACTAAGAGTAGGAAATAGTAGGGGAAGAAAGGAGTGACTCTCACTGGTGGCAACTGCTTCCCTAATGACTATGGCAATAGTACTAGGGTTTTCTTGGGGTCTGCAGGTGAAAAATGCCATGAGCTGCTCTGAATTAGCTGAAGAAATTTTGGAGTTAAAGGGTTTCAGTGAGTTCCCTGGAGATTCTGAAGATTTGTTTTTTTTATTTTTCTTTCTTTTGTAGAACACACAACTCAGTACAAGGGATCAATGAATGAAGATTACATCTTGTGCAATACTTTCCTGCTGAGAAAGTTATACAATTATGACTTGGATCCTACAATCAGATTTGGCAGCATGAAATTCTAGCTAGCACACAGATGGGCAACAATACAAAACTGTAGAACTGGAAAATAGATTTGTTTTGGATTCTTCTTTAAAAAGCACAACACTCTCCTGCATGGACATTTTCATCAGCAAATTCACTCTAAGACTGAAAAAAAGCCATGAAGAAAAGTCGCTCTGTTGTCTGTCTTTCAATATGCTGGACAGTCAGCACTGGTAGAGATGGATGATCAGCATTTATTGATTGTTCTTCCAGATTTAGTAGACCAAGATTTAAATAGCTAAATATATTTTGGTTCTGGCAGAGGTGTGAAATACTTTGATTTTGTTTTGCTTCCTTTCTAGAATATACCCTTCCAATATTAAAAGCAGTTAATGAAATTTCCTTTAGTTTAATAT
Source organism: Dasyornis broadbenti (assembly GCA_013397935.1). Taxonomy (NCBI): domain Eukaryota; kingdom Metazoa; phylum Chordata; class Aves; order Passeriformes; family Dasyornithidae; genus Dasyornis; species Dasyornis broadbenti. The sequence continues at coordinate 4,303,944 of VZRN01001305.1, read as the reverse complement.
TATTTTAAATTATGACATGATACAAATTATCCAAAGGAAGCAAAAAAAGACTCCTTGGCACAGGAATTTCATATATCAGTTTTATGAACCCAGGGAACATTGATTTTTATTGCATTATTTCAACACAAAGATAGCAAGTATGTTGTCATGATTTACAAGACTAACTGAAAACAATGCCCACACTTCTCACTGAGATTGTTTCTCTAATTTTACTATCATATCAAGAAAGAGATAGTGCTGTTATTCTTTTTTTTTTCTTTTAGTGTTACTTATATCTGTCTTTTCCACAGGATCTTTTTTCTTGCCTTTGCAAATTCTATGGATTTTCTTAGTGATCAAAAATCAACACACCATGACTCAATCGTGATGTCTTTGATTCAAATCCTTTACTGTGATCCAGCTGCTGGGTTTAGTGGTGGTAGCTTCTATTGAACCCCATGACTACTCTGTTCACCTTAACGAAAGTGAGAGGGGAAAACATGAAAGCACTTTAAGACTATTTCAGGATTTTAACATTCATCTGCTTAAAATCTTCCTGTACTAGAGCTGTTTTTAATAGGAATGACAAAACATTTAGTTTTTTTATAAATACAAAATACCATGTGTCTCAGCCTACTGTTACAGCAAAACTGATGACAATATAGCTTATGAAAAGCTATACTGAATTGGTAACAGTAAAAAGATTCAGCATCTCATGCTGAATACTAATCACTTCTAAAATGTAAGCAATTTCGTTTTCACAGGATAGCTCACATAAATACCTCTCTCACACTAATTAACAAATATTCTGAGGAAAACACAATTTACTGCAATTCATCTTCCAAATGTATACAAAGCCTTTATTTTTTTTAGCTTTACTTGAATATCACAGATAATCCTATTCCTTTTTCATGCTTAAAATTTTCAACACTTCTGATAAGGCAGAATGGGTATTAAATCCTCTATCTCTTATTTTTATTATAATTTTGAGTAAGTGCATGTCATTAGCCAAACTTAGCATATCTTTAGTCTGAGCAGTGAGGTTAACACCTAGAAAGACAACATCTACTAAGAGTTGTTTACATATTTGTACTATAACTGAGACCTAAAATAAAGACAATATTCTTGTGCTTAGTTAAAAGTGGAAGCTAACTAGCACCAGCTTGACATGCAAGCGATGAAATTATCTCAGACTGCAGAAGCAGTGTGAAACAAAGGGTGCAATATCTGAAATCCAAGTGGGTTGTCAACTCAAAGTTGAAGAGCCATTAAAAACTTCTTGCACAATTTTTATTTACATTAACATGGTAAAGCCATTGAAGAAGAATAATTATATTTGCAATTCTTACAGAAAAAAGGTCCTGGTATTCTTTGTAATAAGGTTCCCCTTGTATTTTCTGGACAATTTCTGCTTCAAGTCACTGACAGTTCATATGATTTAGTGACTATCTCTCAGTTTTAGATCTTTAATAACTGTACAATGCGCAGTGTCTGACATCAGAATGTATTTTAAATGGAGTAACTTCTGGTAATAGAGATAATTAAAATGAAAGACCATGAACCAGGAATATTGAGCATCTGATAATTGCCCACTTTGTCTGAATATTTTTAAATCTAAAGTAATTATGTTAATTTGGGTTAGCTTCCCTTTGACAGATATGGAAATAAAGGCTGCTACTTTGAAAAGTGTTTTATTTCACCTCTAGTAGACAGCTTCTGATATCACCTAACATTTTAGGGACTAATGCAAGTATATCCTCAGGCAGTCTTTGTTCCTGCGACATTACTCAGCCACAATAGGCTGAAGAATGGGGAGTACTGATGTGGGTCCTTAATAAAACTGTGTTGGTCTCATGGTGGAAAGTAGCAGTTATTTCTGACGAAGTTTAGAAGATCAATCTCCCACTCTACTGCCTAGAACCTTCCATAATCTCCACCAAGGGAGAACACAAGCTAACATGCATTTTGCAGAGCAGCCACTGGGATGAGTGAACAAAAATACCAGCCTCAAAGCCTTGTGCTTATGGTTGATGGCCACACCAACTCTTTTTCTACCATCTGCTTAGGGACATAGAAATTCAAGCTCTGTGTCAGAATCCTGTTCAAAGTTACTCATAAATTTACATTTTGCTACACAAATTTAGATACTGTAGAACTTAAACGCTTCTGGGTATATGAAGTGCCTAATAATGTAACACCGTTTCTTTGCAAGTATTTAGAATGAAACTAACAGACATTTTCCAGAGGAATAATTTTTCACACATACCTACACAATAGAACAAACAGATGTTTGTGATAGCCCCAGAGGTAGCTATCAAATCCACATTCATTATATTTTTTAGCTGAGGTTCTGTAGTTTGCTTCAGTTTTCTGGTGAATAGCAATGATGACTATCTCTTCCAGAAGATGGCACCTTGGCTTATTGAAAGAATGTTCAGAATTATTCCAAATTAGTTATTTGTATGGCAAGAATAAGTATGTTTTATGAGTGTAGACTGTTTGATAAATTTTGTTTGCAGTCATCTTAACTTAGTAGTGTGTGAAACATTGGTAGTTGGAAAGGGCTCATAATTCAGAACCTAAATATGGCTTCAAAGGGAAAGAAGAAAAGAAAATTGGTTTCCTATATTCTGATTCAGGCATAGGCAAGTATGCATATAGAGAGTATATGATCAAAGTTTGTCATCATTACTGATGAACATAAAGAATTCTGGTTTGAATATGTGAACTATCCATCTCTATGTGAACCGTGTCCTTGGCTTGTCACTTATTTCACTTATATAAAGGCAAAGTAGGTGAATGTCACTGACTTACACAGGAATTTTAATTTCAGATACTCCCTTAAATCATTTCACTGAAGTAGTGCATGAAAAATATACTGATCCACAGTGCTACAGAATGTGTTAATATGTCATTAAAAGTAAAGGGAACAAAAATATAGTACAACGATTTGAGAAGTCAGACTTGCAAAGCTCTTCTTGAATGGGTATTATTTGTTTCCTTCTCATCATAACTTTTCCTCTAAACCATTCATAGATTTTCAGTCCCCAAAGTTTATGTTATAATTAACGTGAAGTTTGGCCAGAAACCATAATGCTCCTTTCTCTTGCTCATGCAAGAAATTCCATTTAAAGTCTCTGAAATTTTTCAGACCTAGTCAAGGGACTGAAATCAGAGAAGATAAAAACCTTGTCCTTTCCATTTTCCTCTGAATTTCTAGTTACCTGCTAAAATTGTCTTGCACTCAGGAGCCTCATTTAATGTTGCTCATATGTCTTTTCTTTTTTCCTTCTGGGACACACCATCATTTTCAGTGCATCTCTTAATTACCTCAGACCTTCCCTTAGACAATGAAATCCCTTTCTCAATTACTGTAAGAATAATAAGACTAGCTGGCACAGATATCCTTTTTATTTTTTGCAGCTTGTTCCATCTATCTCTCTTCCATTTTCTTTTGTCTGATAACAGACTTGTTTTCTGTTTCCTTATCACCTGCACAAGTGGAGCAACATCTTGCCAGTCTAGCTGAACAGGACTCATCTTTGATTTTGGTGATGTCTCTATCTGCCACACCAGCCATGTAGAAAGTTTCTTCCAGGCAAGGTCTTTTTCTATCTACATTGAGCCTTAAAAAACTTCAAATTTTCATACCTTGTTTCCCCTTCTCCTTTGTTCATAGAGCCAGAGGAAAAAAACAGAAATTGTTCTAAAGGTGGTACGATGCAGTTCACAGTCTTGGGACTGAAAAAGGAAAAAAAAAAAAGCATTAATAAAAGCCTTATGGATTAAAATGACAAAGACTCTCAGTTTAGGTAATTTACTATAATGGTAGTCAGGTATGAGTCTGTGAAGTGAACAAAGAAATCTTAAAGTGATATTCATCCTATTGTCTCTGCAAGGTATGCTATTAATTTGGATGTCATTTAGAAATTACATCTCTTTCATTTTTTAATAAAATAGAGATAGTGATTGCAGGTGATGAAGACTTCTGGTACATGCAGATAGATCTGATTTATGCTTTATTTTGGTGCAGGAGTGAACAGAATAGCAAGAATCTCAGACAGAAATATTCAGGCACATTAAAGGCATTCTTGGAAGGAAAGATTCATCTGAATGAACTCATCTGACTCCAGGGGAAATGTATAATCATATTTTGTAGAATTAAATTATAACCTCACTGATTACTATATTATGGTTAGGACATAAAAGATATAACATTTTTCTCTCCCAGTATTCAATTTCTTTCAGACTCTGAATCTAGCCTGACTGACTGCACTTAACAGCATGTCTCTGCTAACAAAGATGAAGAGTTGCAACAAACATTTATCTGAAAATATTTTTACATAATGCGTATTCTAATGTTGGTTCCTTATGTCCTAAGTTCTTCAAGCAATATAGAGCTGTTCACATGTTTCAAGCCAGACACATACTTCAATATACAGGGCTGTGCATAATACTGTGATTGGAGGTCATAAAACAATGCCATGAAAATGCAGTTATTGCACCATCTGTCTACATACCCAATGCTAATATAATGTCCTTTATTTGCATGTATTTAATTATATAATACATTACATTTTATTATGAGAAATAGATACTAAGCAACTCTGATCCTTTTTATTCATCAACTCCCCCAAAGCAGGTTTTAGATCACATATTGGCTCTATGCAAGGTGGGCTTTGAAGATAACTATTTAATTTTCTCTTCCTTTTCTCTTGACCCCATTGAAATATGGGAAAGCTTAGCATAAAAAAGAGTGTAGCTCAGCAGCTGCATGTTAACACAATGTTTTGAAATATGGTGTAACACCAGTATAGTAAGAATAAATGGATCTAGAGTCTATAATTTTTGACAGTCCTGCCGCCTCAAATATGGAATGTTAAATGTGGGGTTTATGCATGTAAAAAAAATTCACTCCAAAATACACACTACTTCTCAAGGTGAAATAAAAAGCACTCTCTAACAAACAGTCTCGCTGTTTGTTGGATGACTAGGAGTATAGGACACTTAGCAGAGGGGCCAGAATATTATTGAACTATTCTCAGAAGATATTGACCTTCTGCAACACCTACTGAATATTCTCAGAAGGAATGGAAACTAATGAGGAGGTATGAAAGTGTGGCCTCTGTAAATAAGTCCTTCTGCTGTGTCTATTTGCTGTGCAACCACTTAAAAAGCATGGGGAGAAGGGAGGGGGAAAGCAAAAAGAGTAGGCATAGCTTCCATTTGGCCACCTTGCAATTTATAATGCCAGCAGCTAAGCTTTGAACAGACCATTGGCACTGACATGGTAGATGAGACTTGTCTCCTATTCCCTTCTTAATATTGCCGCTTAGAACCCAACAGTCAAAAGTTAATAACAGGTTAACAGAATGGTTTATAGAGAAAGACTTGTGCCTGCCTTGCATGCACAAGGTGTCTAGTGAGCAATGTGACCATTTATTATAATTTTATGCTTTGAATGAAGTATTTGTTTTTCATGAGTGATTAATTTTCCCTTTATTCAGCTCTGTCTGACTCCCAAACACCAGATCACAGACTGTTCTTACCTTTTTATGGTTCTCAGAGTATTTATAGTAGTGGTACTCTTTACCATTGAAACTTGAAACCTGTTTTTCCTTCCCATTTCCTCTTTTCCTTATTCTACTCCCTTACATTTTAATCCCTTTTTCTCCTTCCTGTAACCTTCCCCCAGATTTTTACCAGTGCCTACATATTCTCCACTGTTGTGCCCATTCCCACTCTGTCTTGGTTTTATGCCCCTGCCTTTCTTATATTTTTTCCCCTCTAATTTCCTTTCACTCTCTGTGGAGAGGTTTGTGTTATCACACAGAAAACAAAGCTGCCAGTGCTCTCCCCAGGTCTGCAAGATTTTGGGCTCTGAACTGTCTGTCCCAGAGAGCTTCAGTGTCTGTTGTTCACCCCTCCTCTAGGACCTGTGCCCCTATATTTGGTTTGAGTGGTGCACTGTCCTCACACCCACAAGGGCTGAACTTTTGTTTTGTCCTGTGCAGAGAGTCCAAGCTCTGCTGCTTACATTTTGACATCATGATTATTTATACCTTGAAATTGCTGCCTCTTAAAACTACTTCTTCAAATTGTGTAAGGTGTGTTTCCATCTCCTCAGAATGCCTGTTGCTTTCCATGCGTAATTGGCTTCTTCTTGTGGCTTCTTCTCAAGTAACGCATCTTTGTCACTCCACCCGTCCTTACTAAGTTAAATCACCTGTCTTCCTGTGAAGTTATAAAACAACTCCTGTTACTGTTCAACTCTTTGTGGTGCTTATGTCTCACATTGAAAAACTCTCTATTAGTCTCTTCCTCCCCACCAATTTTCCTTTCAAAATGACAGCATGTTATAAGATCTTTGCTGGTTTTAGATCAACCCTATCTTTGAAACCTTTTGCTAAAATCCTCCCTCATTGAAGTTCCATCTATTTTGCCTAAACCTGCAATTCCCTAAATGATTGTCTGCTTCTTACATATCATACTTATCTCTTACTGCATACTTAGTCCTTTTACTTATTCGTCCTCTATCTCCCTAAATCCTATACTTTACATCTTTATTGAGCGCTCTTCATGCTTTGAGAAATTCTCCACCTTCTGTTAAGTTCTACTTCCTTCTTACAAGCTCCACTCTACATTTTCTGCGAAAAGTATCCCACTGGGCCTGCTGTGATGACCTGTCCTCTTTTCACTGCCATGATAGGAGTGTCTGTTAAGATCTCCCGTGAGCAGGTATTGAACACCTTGCTAAGTGTCAGGAATTCCTGTCCTACAAATGCCAGTTACAATAGACAAGTAGAAAATCCAGATTATTTACTCATGGTCATCACCTTGGCCAGAAATTAGTCAGTCAAAAAGGAAAAGTCCATCTGGGGGAGTAACAACATTCAGGAAATTTTGGTTTAGAGGTAATGTGTTTTGATACACAATGTTACATCTGCAACAGACACCAAAATAGATTCCTATGCCCAGAATTATGTGAGATGAATAGTTGATTTATAAGTGGATAAAATCCTCATGTTAAATTCTAATGTGATTTTAAGATGCAGATGAGAGTGAAAATAGTAAAGAAGTAAATAAAATATCTGGGAGTTACTAAAAGCAAATTTAGCTTAGAGTTTTAAAAGAAAATCAACTACAAATTTAATACTTAACAAACTAGTAGTTGCTATTTCCTCTGTTGCTTTTATGAAAGGCTTTTCTGTCAGAAAACAACATTGCACAGCATCACTAGACATTTTCTTTTAATACTACTACTAACTTATTTTGTACCAAGGCTTTGTAGGAAAAAAGTCACAGCAGGGAGTGGCTCCCATGAGCTTCAGATCTATGCTGTCTTTTTTTTTCTAGGGCTTTTCTTCTAGGTTTTCTTTTGATCTGTAGTATTACAGCAGCATTTCAAAGGAAAATTAGGGAAAAACTACTACCTTATACAAGATATAAGGCTTGAGGGGACATGGAGTTTTGTGCAGATGATTTTTTTTGGTTGTTACCACTTAACAGTGCCCTCTTTGGATTGCTTATATAGGATGACAATATATAATGGAGTAGTTAACAGGGAGAAATGGTATGCATATGCATATAAAATTATAAAAAGGAAAGAAGGAGCAGTATCCAGTTGGCAATAACCACATCCAAACACTAAGTACTACAGGCTGCTTCTTAGTATTGTCAGAAGAAATACAATAGCACAATATTTAAAAATAGTATAAAAACCAGATATTATTTTTCTGAAGTTGGTCTTTAACTACAGAGCATGATTCTTTCTTTCCTTCAGTGTCTAAGTGGAAGGGGTTGATCCCTAATGTCCTTTCCAAGCCAAACCGACCTATAATTCTATGATACTCCTGATTTTCATGAGATTTTGAGATGATGAACAGAGACTGACTGAATTTAATTTGCTTCTGGCATTCCCTATCTAAGAATTAAAAGATTTGCCCAAGAAACTTCTCATGAAATTTCACCAAAACCTGAAAGTGAAGGGGAGGCTGCCCTCATAACTCAGTGCCCAAACTAGCTGTGTTGGTACAGACACTTGCTAATAATTCTGTAGATGTGAATTATTTGGGAGCTGTTCTACTCAGAGCAAGAAAATACTATTCTTACTGGAAGAGAAGACATACCATTTGGCCTCTGACTACAAAAGGAAAAGTCAGTGAATACAACAAATTAAAAGGCAGAGTCTTGGTGACTGATAAACTATCAGTCCCTTATTACATCCAAGTTCTTTAAAGGTACTTCTGATAAATAGATGATTTTTTATTCTCAGGTTTTCTATAATATGTATCTCAGGTACAAATGACCTCGTTTTTGTTAAAGTAGCACTCAGTTGCAAAGAAAGATTCTTCACTACCATGCAGACACATTCGTAGGATTGCCAGGACACTGCAGGTTTTAGAAGGAATTCTGACTGAATCAGGTCAACTAGCATCTTTGTGACATCCCAGAATGAAGTAAATTTGAAAAGTTAAGGTAAGCCTGACAGAGGGATCTCTTTTATATATTTTTAATATGTAACCTGAATATTCAGATATAATCAAGATCATACATAACCTACTGCATGAAGTTCTAGCAAAGATTTTTCCAAACAGGCTTTCCTGAACGAACATAAGGAAATAAAGGAAGCTTTATCTTTTCTTTTTCAAGTCCAGTGTCCACCTATATGTTGCAAAAGCACCCCGAGATGTAAAGAGAAACAAAGCGAGCACCTCCACTAAATGGTGTTGTTAATGCTGTTAAGAGTGTTGTGTTAAAGTTGAGTTATTCAGTTATTCATTCTTTTGTATTTAGATAGAGAGATATTAAAATTACTTTCTATTAATAGATGTGCCACAATATTTCATGATAATAGCCAGAACTGAATCCATTTTCCTTGTGCATATTTAAGCCTATTTAAGAATGTAAATTCATACACATAGACTAACAGAATATTTCAAAGGGATTTTTACCTAGACCTTATGAACCTCTACTACTTGATGTGTCTTTGCTTTGATGGATTTGGAGCTAGATTGATTAGCACTTTTATGTCTTCTCCTTAAAGACTGTAGACAAGATTTTAATATATTTTCTCATTTTTTTTCTGCAGGGACTTAGAAATGCTGATTGTCTCTGCTAAGATAACTCACTGTAAAATCAGATTAAACATGGAATAAAATCAAATTACACATTTTTTTCTTTCCCTCATGATAATAAAATACCATTTAAAAAAAATGACTGCGAAGTCAACACAGAGGAGTTGTCAGCCAAAAAGGATACCTGAGTGCAGTTTATTAGTTCTGGTTGAGGATATTAAACTGTTAGATTATTGAATACATTATTTATTAAAGCAATCAAACAAATCCATGATTGTCACATCTCTTTCACCATTGGAAACCAGGCAAAGAGAAAGGTCACCAAAATTTTGGCACTTTTCAAAAGGATACAGGTGAACAATGGAATAGTAAGGATTAAGGAAACCTCTCCAGCCTACTCCAGTTTTGGAAAATGGTGGTATTTCCTTGGAAGCAGAACAAAGGGGACACCTGCCAAATCAGGATTTCAAGACTTGTTTCAAGGTTCTGTAGTTTTGAGATAGTTGGGAAGGTGTTCGTCTCCAGTGTTTAGGGAGGGACTGAAAGAGTGAGGCATAAGTTTCATAACAGAAGTCTGTAAAACCACACAAAGGATTGAGATGCAGCTGTAGAAAGAGATGGGAGTTTCTGTGGGCTCTGGTGACTGACCTGTCTGAAATGATCAGAACTGATAAGGGAAATTACATGGAGACCATATACAGATACCTCGCATTTCTTTAGTTTTTTCCTTTTGAGTAAGGTGCGATTATTTCAAGACTTAATCATATAACTTGCAGAATGGAAAAAAAAAAAAAATTATCCTCAAAGCCTTGAATTGTTTATTTGCTTCACTTGACTTGTCCTGGAGAACTGACTTATGAACCCCAAGTGACCATAAGGTGGTAGTAACGAAAAATGCTGCACTCGTGATACTGTAAGTAGTGAACCTTAGGACGTATAGGAGCAGGGTAACTAAACCACAGTTTTGGGAAGCAGTAATATCCAGTAATGGAAGGAAATTTATATTGAGAATACACGTTTAAATTAAAAAAAAAAAAGTTATGATGAGTGAGCTAAACTTGGATTTGTAGCAGTGTTATTAGCAAACTGACTTTCAAATGTAGCTTGGTTTTTTTTTAATATTTCATTTCCAGTTTCTGTAATCTAAAAATCATCCTTTACATTTCCCACCTCTTACACAATGCTTGCAAGACTCATGGTAAAAATCAAGACCGTCAACAAAATGTGAGTTGATGTCCCTTAGTTGAAAACAATTGCAGTGACAGAATGGCTGAGATAGAAAACATCTTGAGGATCATAAAAGATTTGATTTTAGGTAGTGTTTGTCTTAGGACAGATTGGAACTGAAAAGTGGGGCAAACACTATATTCTTGTGATGCACATGTAAAAGAAAAATGAATTTCAGTAACAAAGAACATAAGAATGATGCAAGATGATGGCTTTATTTCCCTCATGCCAGCTACAGAGAAAGACAACAGCACTCAGAGAAACAGGCTGGTGTCTTCCAAAGAACAGAGCAATTTGTGGGACCTCAAAATTACAAGGAAGTTTGACTGTATATTTCGTGAGATATTTCTCTGCCCAGCACATGGTATTTCAGATGCAGGTTTTTTTTTCTCCCTCAGAAATTTCTTGGGAACTCTTCCCTCACAATATGGAAAAAATTGGCTAGTAGGTAAAGAAAAAAAGTCCAGCACAATTGTATTCAGAGCTGTGATCTTCAAATTAATGTGAGATCTATGTAAAAAAATATTTTAAGACTTAATTGTATGACAAGAGAAATGAGATGCTGACACAAAAGTAGTGGGCATTTCCAGGCATTTCCATTGTGCAGTAGCACAATGTTTTCTTAGTGAGAGAGCATGGTATGTGAACTGCAGATTGCATTTATCATTAGATAAAGAATTGCTTTGTATGATTTCCAGTTGAGTGGAACCTCAAGTCTGGAGAAAGCAATTTAGATTATTCCTACTGAGAGAAAAGAAGATGGGATAAGCATTGGCCTAAAAATTTAAAAGAATTAGAAGAGAGAGGAAAAGAAACCAAACCCATTGAATCCAAGAGCACTGTGCAGATTATTGAAAGAAGAGACGTCGAGGAGACAAATTTGAACAAAAACTTCACGATTTTTTGTTCTGCAGTATCTCTTCCATTACCTTTAATTTGACAGTAACTAGATGATCTGCTGCAACAAATTAAAATATTGTGATGATCCCACAGAAATTTAAGAGCGATCTTCAGTAAATCCACATCTTTACTTAGGACTGGTATTACTCTTTGAGTATTATCTTGGGGATGTCACATTTAAAACAGAAAAGACACTTAAGGAAAATGGCTAAAAGCCATAGATTAATCTTTGCATATGAAGAGGTTAACACCAGATAGCATCCATACCTGAGCAGTGAGTCATTTGGCACTGTGCCTGGTGAGCAGGCACCTCCTCTATTGGAGGTGCTGACCATCGTTGTTGCTGTTGAAATCTGATACATGCTTGCCTGGCTGATTTTGTAACAGACCTATCCCTACAGTCTCTAACTATTAACTATTTTTATTAGTTGTACTGTAAAGACACAGCCCTCTTGTACAGCTTGGGATCAAGCTGTCTCCTTGAGCCATACCATTTGGTGAGCAATTGCTTGAAAAGATTTTGATCTAACAACATCCTCATTGAGTTGTTTACCTAAAGGCATGACAGAACAAACTGGGCAGAATGTGATTTGCTAGGAAGAGCAAATACTTTTAAGATTTTTTGCAATAAACTTTTTTAGATCCTTGAATAATTGCTGAAATAAACAAAAATGACATAATATTTCCTCCATTTCAAGCATAAGACAGTTACACAAATAGAATTACGCAGCATGTTGTTTCTGCAGAAACTGTGCTAAAGCGAGTACTCTATTGTTTAAGAGTGCATAATATTCTGTACAAACTCTGTTGCTACAAATTAATCCCAGTGGAATTAAATTCCTTGTTTTATTTTGTGAAACAGGATAGGCAAGGGATTGAAGAACTACATTCTCAGTCTTAAACAAGTGAACTATGCAACATGTAGAAGTGAACACCATTCTCAAAAGTGGGATCAAATTTCTGCTAGTGGTAATAGAAAACCATCACCATTAAACATAATGTAGTTCAAACTAGACTTTGACATTCAGAGGGCAAACCAGGCTAAAACTACATATTCATTTTCCCAGGAAACTGTCCTCTGTGCTAAAATCCCATAAAATGATGTTGATACAAAGCAGATGACAGCACTTTCATGGTTTAAGATTCTTGAAATTGTAGTGGTGTTGCTCTGAGATGTTTGATGAAGTACAAGAAAACATACAGCCCTATTAGTCCATAAAAAATGGAAAGTTTTCAAGATGGGACAATAAGTGCAAGAATTCTGATGGGGTTATTTCAGTTTTTAAATACCCAACAACACAAAATTGATAAAGAACATTAAATTGCCTGGATTTCATTCGTTATCAGATTCAGCATATTAAGTGTGAAACTTACAATTAAGGATCTTGAGAAAAAATTACTCCTACATGACTGATGATTAGCAAGCAAGTTGAACTAAGAACTCTTGCTTATTAGTTCAGCTGAGGGAGGAATACAATTTCCAGGGAGATGTAAATATCATTACCCTGAAAGTAGAAATGGAGATGGAGTTTAAAGTATGTAAGCTGGTTTTTTTTTTTTTTTCTTTTAAAACAACCAGATTGGATTAGGTAAAAAATTACATGAGCTTTTGTTTGAAGGACTTTGAGCAGTTAAGAATGAATATTTGGAATTACTCGGGTAACTGATCCCTATGAAATTCAACATGATCAATCACACTTGGTGAAATGGAAATTTTAACTTTTGATTTCAGTTACAATCATCCCAGAAAGACAATCAAAACTACAACATTTTCCCCTCAGCTAAAATCTCAAAAATTATAGCTGATTTAGTACAAACTCCCATAGAAAAATAATTTAAAATTTACATAAATAGGAGACTTATGGAAGGTCACCTTAACCCCATTCACCAATGCAGTGAATACTGTTAATGTCAACTGTTGAGGGACCAGAACAAAACAGCCTTTGACGCACAGCCAGTGGACTCCATTATAAACTCAGGAAGGTCTCTTCAATTACTAGCATCCCCAAAGCAATAGGAATCTGCTCAGATAAGAGGTCTCAGTAAAGAACTGTAGAATTGCATTTTATATCTCTAACCAGAAAATCACTGTGATGCCTAGGAGAATTTCCTCGAGAATTGATTACTACACAGAGAACAAGAATCATTGCTTGTTGCAATGTCTCTGCCTTATGCATGTCCTTATGTACTATCATTATTCACAGATTTTACTGGCAAATCCAGGAAAACCAGGAGAAATTTAATATTGAGCTACTAACATGTCTGCATAGAGAGTCATAAAGAATAAGTTATGTACAATAATCTCATTTTCTTTCATGATTTCTTCATTAACTGAAACATTGCATATCCTAACTCCTAAAAAAACCAACCAACCAAAAGCCACTACAAAGCAAAGCAGCTTATAAGACAAAGCTTGATTGAATATTGACACCCCCACACTGTGCCTCTGGTTAACTGTTACCAGAGTTTATTTCTATTTCTGTAATTTTTATATCTAAATGTCTCATGCCTCCTCCTTAAAAGGATCTATCTCAAACTCAGAATGATCAATGCAACTTCAGCTATACTCGGTGTGTGGAGAGACTTTATAACAATGTCATGGAGAACGGTAGAAGCAAGTGGAAAGATTTGCACAAAGTCATTGTATATGTCTCATCCTAAAGGAAGGCAAACAAACATCCCTTAGATGTTCCATGGGAGCACAAGAGGTTCACACGTGTACCATTATTTAGTATTTTAAATAATGAAAGAGAAGCACATTTAGAGAGCAATGGGCAAGGTTTTTGTAGCATGCTTAAATAAGAGCAACATGATGTCTCAGACATGTTCTGGTGCTATAATGAACCAAAAGCTTCAAAGCATATAGGTTGTTGCAAAAACCCCCAAATCTCAACGTGACACTGATTCATATTAATAAGTATATGAGGAAGGGGTTATTCTTTTATTCCAGTTGATACTGGGAAGATCTCACTGGGCCAAGACTGGGTGTGCTTGAAACAAGTTCTCAAAGCAAATGGCAAATAGAGAGTCCAGAAGAAAAAGAGTGAGAATGATGAGAGGTTTATAAAGTAAGAAGACATCTTATTTTTTTTGGAAGAAAGAAGACAGATTCTTGGAAAAGGAGTATTTAGATGAGAGAAGAAGCATTTGTTGTTAGCTCTTCAGAAATGAAAAGCAGAAAAGGTCAAAATACTAGGGCTGTTAGTGTTCTCAGATCCCAAACTGCAGTGTGGGTAGATACGAATCAGCAGCCAACATTATCCCAAAGGTAAGCATCAGAAAATAACGCCTGCTCTACAGAGACATTCAATATGAAGAGACTGCAGCACATTTTTGGTTGGTGGTTTGTTTTTTCTTTTTCTTCTACTTTTATAGAAACTGGAGCTGAGGCTGTCAGAGACACACTGCATCCAATGCTGTCAGAGAGGAGGAGCTGGCATTCCACAGATGCCTGCATGCTCACAGGCAGGTCCAGCAGCTGCCAGAATTCAGCCAACACGACATCTGAGCTACACTTTCATTCTGGCTTACAGAGACATTTCACTGCTGTAATATGCGCTTAAACTCTCAGACTGCAAGTAACTAATTTCATACCGTATCTATCTTGAACACCTTTGCAGAACTCCAAGCTGCACCTTCAATTGTGGTGCCAGGAAATTCTGAATCTGAAGATCTTCTGTTGGGGAAGGGGTTAAAGAAGAGAAAAAGGCAAATAATTAGCCACTGATAAGCTTATTTCTTGATACTTGACCCAATTTCTATCCATTTATTATCTCTTGTGAGGACTGAAAATTTGCCTCCATGAATTCCTTTTAGGTTACAATTCTTTTTTACTCCAGATAACAAAACTCCCATAGAGCAACTTAGAAGAGCTAAGTTAAGATGAAGGCTCAACTATGTCAGTTTGCCTTAAAAAAGGCCAAGAAATTTCAGCAAAATTTCCACAAATGGGGTCCTGTTAATTATGAATTCAGGTCAGTACACCCAGTTTTTCCTTCTTTTTATTTCAAGAGCCACAAGAATGCGGCCTCCTATTAAGGCTATCCTGAATAAAAATACAAGTACACAAAGCTGGATTTTGTTCTGTTGGCACTCCAGATCCCATTTGAAGCTGTCAAAAAATTCAGTTTACAAGCAGCATCTCTGACAATTAAGACAACCAGCTGCAACTACTACAAATGTTATGTGTCATTCTTTTCAGAGTTATTCTTACGGAAACATTTACAACATATTTTTGACTCTTAAAAGAGATGACCAAATAACTATTTACATTCAGTTTAAGTTCTCTTCCCCACCAGGCCTCCTCCAAGATATGTCATTTTGAATGAACTTAAGTTTTTAGAAGTATGTTAAACACCAAAAAGCTCTTTTGCCTAGCTATTTTGATTATGTGTCCTGTGCCTCAATGATCTTCATAGACTCACTCCTTCACTTAAGATACTATGAGAGAGTCTTCTCTTCTGGGATCATAGCTTAGCTCTCAAAAAATCCTCAAACCAGAAAGTGACTTTTGTTCAATTTTCTGGCTCTGCTTCAGGTCACTTAGCGGCCTTCCCTCTCAGACTGATGTCCTCATCCCTTTCCCTTCAGGGCAGGTTCTTTCCACGATCACAATTTAGGAGAAAGCTCCATTTTTAGGAGAAAGGTCTATTGCCCTTGTTGAGTTACCTCCTTATAAATGCAAAATACCTTGAAACAATATCTGTTTGTTCCTTACTCAGCTTCTAGACAGCTTCTCTGCCCCCTCCTCAGTCTCTCTCAGGTCTGACACCTTGTTCAGTGTGAATCTGGTTTAGGACTGTTCCTCCTTTGAAGCCCACTTCTCAGTTCACACGCCCCACCAAAAAGTCACTTACACCGTGATCACAAAATTAAAATATTAACCAGAAATTCCATCTGTCTTTCTGTGCAACAATTTTTAAAGCAATGTCAGTGCAAACTGGGAAGGGCTAATAAGACACCTATCAGAAGGGATCTACAGTCCGCTCATATGACAGGACAGAATAGAAAGTGGTATAACTTAGCATAGAAGAAAAGAAGGCCAATGGGAATAAACTTAATCCCTCTAGGTATATCTGCTGGATTAAACACTAAGAAAGGCAAAGAGCTGCAAAACAGTATTGCCTTGAGAATAAAGAACATATGGTGGTCACATGCAAGACTGGGACAGGTATAAGCAGGTATTTTCCAACCATGATGGGAAAAAGGAATAGAACCCCTTATCTGCTAGAAATGGCAGAGGTGAGAAAACTAATGATGGTCAAAAGGTACTTGTTACCTTGTCTGGATGTGCTAATATGACGCTATTGTGTGTGACAAGAGGGCAGTGGAAAATGCCTGTCCAAACCTACAAAGCTGCTTTATTACTAACAGGGCTTGAAAGACAAACAAAGTCTGTTGTGAAATATATCCCACACACCACATCCAAAAAGCATTTGATGCTCTAAAAATGTCTATACCCTATGCATCTTTGACAAACTCAATCAAATTTATTTTATCTGTCATAAACCTCTGCAGCACATTTGAATTCTTGCACCAAATGGATTGTGTCCTTTGGCCCAAAGAAATGAATAATTTCTTTCTATTTGTATGTGGAGATTTGCAACATTATCCCCACAACAACAATAAAATCTAGAAATGTTGTGCATCTCTCCAAAGCAAGAAGTAGCATTTGCTAGTTTAAAATGAAAACTCTTTGGATATGCTTCATAAGATAGTCTTAAAACTCAAGGGCATGGCTTTTTCAATGAGATCTAAATGGGCACTTTTCATTGAAGTCATTCTAGAGACTGTATTTATACTGCTTTAAAAATCTCTTGGTCCTCATTGCAGAACCCTTGCCTTGAATTTCTCGACCAACTTGTCTGAAGTCAGTTCCCTAGAAACCATTGTACTTGCCCATAGGAGAATGAAAGGAATCATCCTCCATGACTAGTTACCTACATGTAGAAAGACTAACTTGTCTGATAAACTTTCCCAGGCAGAATAGGGATAACGACATCCATAGCAAGATGTCATTAAAACTGATGGTAAGGGGAGAAGACACCATTCTAGACAAGAAAGATACAAGAAGGATGCTTATGTATATATATATTTGAGAATACAATGAACAAACGTTATCTCACAGGTGCTAGATCAGGTTAATAAAGAAGAACTGACACTATTACAGTTTATGCATTTTCTGCCATGTGAATAAATAAAGAAGACTATCATCTCCAGGTCTGCCAATATGATACATGTTAAATGCATTTTTATTTTGAACAGGAATAAATTACTGAGAAGTGTCCATATCTGCTCTGAAAGCAGAACATATGCCTTAGGAGGATGAACAACATCGGATGAAAACACCAGTCAAAAAGCGGCAGAACATCAAAGCTTGAAAGGGTTTTAATAATTTTAATAAAAGAAACAGCTACACAGTGTGGAGAGAAAATAACCTTTGGTTAATGCAGATAATTTCCCTGGGAGCCAGGATAGGCCTAAGTTCTGTTGTTACATTATACAGAATGTATATATTTTAATTAACTGTGGCTCTGATACATCTAAAATGTAGGCCAGATTATTTAGTGTATCCACAGAACATGCTGCCCTGGGAGATACAATGCTTCACAAAATTAACCAAATTGTGCCCAACTGAGAAAAAGGTCGGGTCATTTAAGCAATAAATTTGTTTCAATCACAAAGTGTACTATGTGAAAAAACTTTCTGTTTAAATGCCTTCATTGTCAACAACAGAGAAGCCTGCAGCCAAAACCCCATTCTCTCTCCGCCTGTTCTGGGACTGCCTTGGATTGCAGGAACATCATTAACTTGTCTGTAGGAAGCAAGTGAATGAGAGCAGGCTGCAACCCGTAGCAGGAACATGCCATACAAAACAGACTGGAAGGTCTTTAATTAAAATTCTATTTACTTTATTCACTAAAACAATCTCTTCCAATCACTTAATTGCAGATTATAAAGTTACCGGGAGAGTGCAGAGGTCAAATTTACACTTCTGCAAGCCAGTTTCTACAAATCTGTATGCATTTTTGGGAATGGGAGTCACGAATACTAAGAGTAACACAAAACAAATTAGCAGAAAGAAATTAGTTGAAAAGCAAACTTTTTTCTTTTTTATAACTATCTCCAGACTTTTCAATACCAAAAGCATGTACATATTGTAAACCAGGAGGCTTGACACTAAGCACTACTTTTTTTTTTTCCCTTACAGGAACTAGAGCACCAGCTTTCTGAAATGATCATTCAGTTTTAAAATACTGTTCCATTGTTGGGCCCTAGATCCAAAACATTTAAAGTACATACTGATTCTCTGTCTCCAGCACTATGACAAGCTTAAGCAACTACAGTAACCTACTGAAAAGGGTAATGAGAGACTATATCTCAGGAATTTTATAAACCTTGAAAAATTCTTCATTTGCCCCTTGCCTCTAAGTTACAGGTGAAATATTACATCTTGAACTCGTCTCTAGCTGAAACGTTTACAGTGTTCAGATGCAAATCCACCTCAGAAACAGGGATTTGTGAGCAAGTTTTGAAAACCACTCCTTTTAATGTCTTGAGAGAGACCCAGAAAAAGCTGCTATGGAGAAAACCAGTATTTTTTGAAAACAGATTTCTATGTGCAATAATCCAATTATTTTTCCTAGCTTGGGGAGATGATTAGGGGTAGCATAATAGTCTTTGAATGCACTCTACCATTAACTTTCTGAGTGTCTTCTCCTACAGAACTTAGTCTCATGGCTTGGCAGCTCTGAAAAGAATTCAGCTGGTGCTCACCTCTTTCTGCGCATGCATGGGAGTGTTCTTTCCAACAGCAGAGCAGCTCCCTACCTGCTGGACTGTACTGCTTCACTAAAAAGGTGAATACTGGTCATAGACATTCACCTCTTACAAATGGAGTTTTTTCCTTTGCATGCATTGACAATTCCCCTTATGCAAAAGGTAATGTTTTATTTAAAATAATACTCTTCTTTGTGTTCAAAAACTCACAACAGCCACTGGTTGGAAAAACACAGAAATATTTGCTTTATCCCCAGAGTGTCTGACATTTTTAGCTCTTATTAGTTAGATATTCTTCACATCCTTATTTTCCTGCAAGTGATTAACCTTTCAGAGCTCTAGAGAATAAATTTTGTTTGCTTTTGCTTAGAAGGAAGGGAATAAATAAAAAATAACCTAAAGAAAAATCTATTGCTTATTGTTTTATTCCTTTTTTCTTGCCGTATTTCTCAAGAGATGAATATTTGCAATATTTTCAAACTTTTACACTACTTTTTTCACAAACTGTTCTGTCGTAGCTGTTCAAAATAATGCATTTGTTTTCATATCTATGCCCAAGTCGCATGTCAGCAATGTGTTGCAAAGCAATACTGTTTTACTTGAGGACTGAAACACTTCCTATAGATTGCCCCTTCCCTGCATCACAAAATATTTCCATGGAAATGTTCAACAGTTTTTGATTTGTGGAATGATAACTAATGAAGTTGTTAGTAATGTACAGCAAATTTAAGCCTACTATCAAGCAGTTACATTTCACATTTGTCTTTGAAGAGGCCTGTAGACAAAGCATTTCTCCACATCGTATATTTCAGATCAGAAATCACTTCTTTTATTTCCCTCCTAAAATGAATTCTTTATACACTGGCAGGTGGAAAACAGAATGTTTATTCTGTTTGCTGCATTTTTCCATAGAGTTTTTCCAAAGATTACTAAGTAAGCTGGCAACCAGCACACTCAGTGCTATGCCTTGGTCTTTCAGTTCTGGCTTTTGGAGACCCTGTGATGTGACTGTATCACTGAATTGTACCTGTCCTCAGTTTTAGAGCAGCCTTTCTGAAGTTTGTCATTGAATGAAGTAACTGGAATGGGATCAGAGCAGCCTTGAGCCAGCCATCATATCAAATAAATGAAAATAAAGTTTGTAATTCCTCTCCTGTGCGAATCTGACTGGTGGATGTTTATCTACCAAAAATGAAAATTCACTTGTAAAGAGTAAAATTATATAGTCCCATATAAAACCCAAACATCACGCTGTTTTCTAGGTACTGCAAGGCTTCCTTCAAGGAGATACACATTTTACTGTTGTGCTTGCAAAAACGTAATTTATCCCATGCAGCCGAGCCCTTGAAATCAATAATGCTGCACAATTTTTTTTGCTGACATTCACAGAATTTGGGAATCAAAACCTAGCACATTTTATTTTACATTTCTCATCAGATTAAAAAGCAATAAAAAACCTTTGCAGAAGAATGTCCAGTAATTTTGGTGCCTTCTCCTCTTTTACTTATTAAGGCATAATGTATCCCAGAAATCTCAGTCTAAGACATCCCTGTGTTTTCCTTTCATTAAATGCTACATATCAAAAGCTGTTTAAAGCAGTCTTAGAAAGCACATTTTGGAAAACTCTGCCCCAACTAGAACCAAAGTTTGCTCTCAATCCCCATTTTAGATTTCATACTATGGGGAGAGCTGGACTGGTCCAGCACTGTTGCAAATAATGAGGATCATAGAGTATCCTGAGGATACACAAGGATCCCTAAGTCCAACTCTTGGTCCTGAACAGAATAACCCCGCTACATTTTCCTCAGGATTTAAATTCAGCAGAATCATAAAATTCAAGATTTAGAGTGGCTTTATAATTAATGATTATTAGCTAGAAAATAGAAGGGGTTTTTTGTTTTGTTTCTCTCTATTTTTAAGGAAAAATAGCTTTTATACTAAAAGAATTCTCAGCTGAAATATCTGGTTTCTTCTTGAAGGAACAGTAGAAAATCAATAGTGGCATTCAATAACATTGTGTTTATTGTAGGTGCACATCAAACAGTTTTCAGGTTCTTTGCACTATGTATGTAAAATATAGGAGGTTCCTAGCTGAATTTTAGGCATGGTATTACAACTGAAATCCCTCAATCTTCCAACTATGCAAAAGCAACAATACAGTATAATCCAAATCGTTAATACGATAGTATATATAATACCTACCCATCATCAGATGGTTTATGAAACCTCCAAGAGCTGGAACTAAACAACCTGTTTGAAGGGGTATTTGTGGGGGAAAAAAAAAAAAACAACCTAAACAAAACAAAAAAACCTTTCCTAATGCAGCATTAGTCTACAAATGTCTTGGGACAGAGCAGGTGAGGAAAAAAAACCTTGTGTCTCTCAGGTGCCTTATTTATAGCTAATAGCCTAATTGTCTCTACATGTGGATGAGAATCTAATTAACTCTTTTCCAGCTGACAATGGAGAGTAATAATCCTTCCATATGTTAAAGGAACAGCTGTGTTGTAAAATAATAAATTTAAATAATTCCATGTCTTCTCAGAATGAGCATATATTCTACCAACATCACACATTTGTACTACAATGCTTATTAAAGGAAAATTTGCACACAGAAAAATTTTGCAATAGACTATTTATACAAAGAAAATACACTTAGCTATTACTTCACTTTCCTTGTTAGGCTTTTCTTGTTCATAATATCTTGCAGAGATCATAATTCAACAGCAATTACATCATAGCATCTTGTTATGGAAAATGGTATGAGGTTTTTCACTAAAATGCAGAGCAGCTGAAAGCTGAGTTTATAAAGGAGAGGGTCACCAACCTCAAAATCAAAAATTTCTGTTATTGAGTGAAAAGTGTCAGAGAAAATTGTTACACTGGAAAAAAAAGATGGCAAAAGGGAAAGAAAGTACTTTGTAAGTGACGTTTTAAAACAGAGGCATGGTCTTAACAGTTTTTCTAGCCAAATTCAGAGTTCAGAAATTGCTTCTTTTAAAAATAATATACTGGCAGCATCTCTTTAAAATAGTTGAAAGATCATAAGAAGCAACAAAAGAGCAAGCATTAGTAGAAATGTCCCTGTTTAGAGCAAATGAATTTAGTTAATGGATCTATTGGTAATGGACATCAAATTGAATGTACTTTGCTAAAGGGAATTGAATAGAGATATCTAACTTGAAAGTTTTCAAAGTTCCTCAAAAAAGTTTCTGTGCAAATTTTCAAAAACTTTCCAAGTTATTAGCTCTGAAAGAGAAAATGCATTCCAGGCAAAGGCAGCATACATTATCCTGCCTCTGAGTCTTGCCCCTCTGCTATTAGTTTGATTTTTGGCCTGTAGACCCACTGCCCAGGCAAACTGGGGATTTGTGGCACTTGGTAGTAATTATCATGCAGGGACTTGTCAGCCGGATGTGAGCTGGAATCATAACTCATTACAGCTGATCCAGAGCAGCTGTGAGTAATAATAATGTTTAGCAGCACTGATCTGAAACCGCATCAGTCATGTGGAGGTTCAGCTTTGTGGATCCCAAATTATATACTTTTAAGGTATTTTTTATTAAAATTCATACTTCTCAAATGTTATATGTTGTTCATTTCACCTTTTACTGAAAAGTAATGTCTCATATACTTAATGCTTGAATTGTGCTGAAATGCATAGGATGCATGATTAAATATGCCTTTGAGGATTAATTAAGTTTCTTTGAGGAATCACATTGTGATTTAACAGTATCTTTAGTACAGTGATAAGACTTTTCCAAAGCCAACTTTCAAAGGATGAAGAAAAAGAAGCTAATCCTTCTGTTGATAAAATCTCTTTCACAGACATCTTTAGAGAAACAAATTTGTCTTAAAAAATATAAATATCAACAAACGCAATGATAATAATGTTGGACGGGAACTATCATAAATAAAAATAATTTAAGGTAAGCTGAGGATAGCAAATAGAAATAGAAAAATAAATGGGGAAACATGCCTCTTGCTTAACTTGCTCATGATAGAACATATTGTTCTGCCTGCACAGGGGTTTTTAAGGTTGAGAAACAGTATGCATTTGTATTCTTAAATGCTTTCAATTTCAGATGTGCTTTACCATGGCAGCATAGTCGGGTATGGAAGAAGCAAAACACTCTTGGTATAAATGAGGGTGTATTAAAGAGATCACACTGTACCAATGTGGTAAATGAGTTATGTGAGTTCTACTGAGAAAAATGCAGTTTTGCTGGTACAACTTCTCAATTTTAAGGACTTCTGCTGGTGTAATTCAACTGAACAAGCACGACAACATTTTGAACCCCACAGCAGTCTAACGCTGCTGTATTAACTTGGCTGTCAATAAAGGAGAAGTATTAAAGTAGTGCAGGTTGCATTGACTTGGACAAGTACCTCTGGCAACATTTTCCTTGTAAAAAAGCAAGGAGAATAAAGAAAGAAAAAGGACATGAAACAATCCCAAAGCCTCAGTATGCTATAGAAATCACTAGTTTCAGAGATTTTTGCTAAATAAATATGAATATATTGTTCAGGAGCTTTTTTCCCCATTCTTACTACTTTTCATATCAGATTTTTTTAATCTATTGTGCACTAAGCAACATTAACTGCAAAAAGCAGAAGAGACATAGTATACTGCTAAAAGATGTGACCACTCCTTTGTTTCCTCATGGCTGCAATTTGAAATCAGATTGGTTCTTTGGTTATAAATTTATAACTATATAATGCCAAATGTAAATGCAATCAATGAGACTTAACATACAGTTTATTTGAGCTCCTCTTGCCCGAGTGCACAGCCAGCATGTTGTTGGCACACTGCCTTGACCTTTCAGGTAAGAATAGATGGAGGTATTTGGAGCTTTATGACAGTTCTCAACTTGGAAGGATAAACATTTAGAATTAATATAATAGAAAACAAAGGCCTCAAAAAATTATTACAAAAAAGAGGTGGTAAATGTGCAGTAGTAGAATAGAATTTCATCTGCAAGACATATTACTAACAGAAAGAGGACAAGCCTCTATTTTGCATTATAACAATCTGCAAATGAACCCATTATAATTCTGAGTTTTGAATTTCCCTCATATTCTGGAAAAGTAATCCAAAGCTGTTGTTTGATATACATTTTTTGGCTTCTTGCTTCCTGTATTCCTTTGCACAATAAAATTAAAATGTTTATTTCTTCAATTTAATTTTAAGCAAACAAAGGAAAGAGATGACAACACAAACTAATACACGATGAATAATTGAGATCAAGAGGAAATTACTTCTCTCCCTAGTAAACCACAACAAAACAATGATGTCACTGTGGTAACCACAGGGAAACATTGAAACCGACCACCAGGAAGCACAGGGCCCACTGAGGCTTGACTTTTTCTCAGTGGATACTCTGAGAAGTGCTCACAGCTGCCCATTCCAGGCCAGTGTCTCCTTCTGTCCCCATCCACAGAAATAATCTTGTCCTAATTAAATAATGTGAGACCTGCAAAGACAAGCTTCTGATAAATTTCTTTTGCACTTTTCTACTTTTTTTATACCTTTCCCTTGATTGTTTCAGATAGTAAACATAAAAGGTTGTGGTCCCAAATCTCACAAACTGGGAATGTCTAGGAGCACTAGCTACTTTTCAAGATCAATAAACTGATATTTGAAGAACATTGGAGTATAAATTCAAGTTAAATCACCTATTTGTTTAGGACCTTCTTGTCAGTCCTCTGTTATATTTATATTTATTCAGCTTGCTTAGCACTTTATGTCCATATTAAAGGTCTCTGTTGAGTGTCTCCAGTTTTGTTCCTCTTCTCCTGTATGGTCCCAACATGCCTGCTAGATAAAAGCATAGCTTCTGGTTCTCTTCTGCTTATTCATAGTGCATTGACTTATAGAAATAAATTAGTAATTTGTCAGTGAATAGACTCCTAATTGACATACAGAATTTATACAAAGTTTTCTCTGAAAATCTACAATCTCCATCTGTAGACTCAAGCACTATATTTTCACAGCACTACAGTAAAGTCTTTAATATCTCTTGCAAGTTTACCTTCCCAGCGGGCTACACGTTCAGGTACAACGATTCAATAAAGTATTTTTCTGTCTCACAGAGTGAAATTAAATACTGTGTTCTGTAGTCTAGTAAGCTGCACAAACATTTCATTAGACTGCCAGTTCTACCAGCAGCATTTGAAACTAAATCGTTCATATTTCCTAACTGCAACATATTTATAACAATAGTGGAAAATCTCTCTTTATTTTTTAATGTTTGAAAGAGTAAGATGGGTTGGGTCTATTTGGTCTCTAGAAAATGTACCACTTGGCTCTGTAGTGGAAGAAGAGATCCCCAAAGACAGCAATTTAGGAATTACCTACTATACCAATTTGGGCTCAATTCCACATAATTTCAGTATGAGATTTTTTTGTGGAAGGATACATCACAGAGGGTAAAAGAAGAATTATTTTTAAAGGATTTGCTATCGCTTCCTGAACATAAAATTTGTAGCTATTTAGAGAGAAGAACTTTTAGTACCTGGAATGTTCACCCAGTGAAATAACATTTACAGCCATAGGTTTTGCCAGTAGGATTAAACAAGACAGTAACACACTGAAGAAAGAAAGTTCTCCAGAAAGGGTTACATAACCTACTGAGAAAGTTTTCTCTGTTGCTGGCTCCTGACAGATAAACCACATGGCCTCCTTACAAACCCTGCACCAGAGGGGAAGAGTTTAGAACCCATCATATTGTTCTTTGTACACCTTAATGAAGCATCATAAATAACCTTGTCTGCAACTCTTTTGGTGGACACAACATGGAATTTAAAGAGATAGGAACCAGACTTTAGATTTGCAATTAAAATTCTAGGCTTGAATTATTTTCCATTTTAGTTTTGTGAAGATTTTTTTTCCCCCCTTTATTATGGGGGAGCAGCTGCCCTATTTTTTTGGTTAGAATTTTTTTAGAGACCTGAGGAAAAAAAAATAGAAAAACATTTCTGTAACTTCAGCTTATGAATTTTTAATATAACTTCATCTTAGTGTCTGACAGTTTTATCAGAATACCTTTTAACAGAAGACTAAAATCTAAGAAATGATCATTAATTAGAAAGGGAGTTTTCTAAAACTCTCAAAACCAATTAAGAAAATCCTACTGCATTTATGATGCAAACATTAAAAGCAGGAAAAAATTTTAAACTGAAATTAATAATAAAATCTAATAATTGTTATAGCATTTTAGGAACTCTCATTTTTATTTTTTTTTTTTAATTTTTATTTTGCTGATGATCCAAGGTACATTCCGAACACTATTTGTGAAACAGGTGCAAACATGTTGTTAGACAGACACAAATAATGGGCTAGGAGAAAAAGATTATTGGTTCATTACTTATGTAGCATAATTGAGACATAATTATTTTTCAGTTACTTTCCTGCTGATATTAACCCTTTCTTTAAAAACTAAATTCAACTGCATAAACATATGAGCATTTTTAATTATGCATGGAATCAAATAAATGCCTCAAAAACCTCATCTCCTTGTGTTTGCACTGAAGTAATCTTAAAGTTGCAAGTTTCAAATTATAATTATCTCAGCAGTTATGCTTACTGTAAGGCACACTTTAACAATATGCAGCCTTCCCAGAAGTAACTGTGATTTGTAGCTAGTAATGAATCACTCTGTAGATCAACAAACAAATATTGTTCAGATGTTAATTTGACTGAGCACAAGGTGTAACAGAATCCCAGTTAGTGAGCTGAATTCAAACAGCCACAAACAAAAATTCATGGAATCCATTTCTGAAAAGAATGTCTAAATAAAGTACAGTTCAGAAACTGATTCACTGTGACAGGTGCTAGGGCAGAATTCTTAAAGCTTGTGCAGCTGGAAGACGTTAGAATACATTCGAAGACTATGCAGTAATGATGTCTGTGAATTAATTTTTAAATTTGAAGTCAAAGGCAATAATAATATCTAGCTATATAAATAACTTGGGCAATTTAAGCATAGCAATCAAACATTGTTAAATGTCACGTTAGAAAAGAATGTGACATGTCAGGGATTTCTTCTTTCTGTTGGGTTTAAGTAATCCTCCCCCCGACATTCTACCTTAATAAATAACCTGTACAAAACATTTTGGAATTATTCATCCCTTCAAATTCACACTCAAAGTACAAAATTGTGTAAAAGCAATAAAATACCTGTCTACCTGGTTTTCTGGGACACTTTTATCTTCCTAGCCCA
Organism: Dasyornis broadbenti; assembly: GCA_013397935.1. Taxonomy (NCBI): domain Eukaryota; kingdom Metazoa; phylum Chordata; class Aves; order Passeriformes; family Dasyornithidae; genus Dasyornis; species Dasyornis broadbenti. Next base: position 4,276,760 of record VZRN01001305.1, on the reverse strand, counting down.
CAGGTAAGGTAGATTTGCTTTCATACAAAATATTAGAGCTCTTTTGTGACTTCTATTTACCTCAGAGGAGCTGTAAGCATTTACTTTAGAGGGGTGGTGGATGGTAAAATTAAAAAGTACATACTAGATCTTTAATAAGACTAAAATGTGCACAAAGAGCATATCTTTACTTTTTTGTTGTTGCTTTATAGGGCTGATGATGTCTTATTTACTTTTTATTCGTAGTTTAAGCAACAACAAAATCACTGAATATTCCTCAGTGTGCCCTCACTTTCATGTTTAAGAACATGATGCTCAGCCATCTACAGAAAGAGGATCCTTTAAAAAGTGTATTTAACAGCACTAAATTGTTTTCCCTTTTCTTTTGCTTGAAATTTTACTGGTTTTATCTGCTAATACTTTGAACAAAAAATGTAATAATAAGTTTGTTCTGCTGTTTTCTGTGCATTCACTTTGAAGTACTGGAATACTAATGTTGTGGTTGGGGCATTTTTTTGTGCTTTACTCTCTCATTGGTGCTTTGTGAGTACTCTCTCATTCTTGACTATCCCATACCCTATTGCTAATACTGAGTTCCATCAGCCCCACGCAAACCATTTGTAATTTAAACTCACCAACTCCAAGTGAAATATTCTCACTTGTGGTTGTATCACCCCTGCTGTCATGAAGCACTAGACATAGATCCAGGTGTTATAAACACAGAGAGAGTTGACCTTTGAGGTAGTGGTTCAGATTTACTGTTTTGATTTTATTAATTTAATGGATGAGGGATTAGATAAGAAATTAGATGCTTAGATGGATTTGTCCCTGATTTGCAAAAATTTAGAATTTTGACTATATATATGCAATTTTATACTTCTTTTTCAAGCCTTATCACATAGCTATTCTAAACCACAGCCAAACAGTCACACATTCCTTTAAAAAGAAATAAGTGAGACAAATACTGTAGTTCTCTTTGTAATAGTCATTATTCAAAGTAAATAATATTAGGGAGAATGATCTTAATTCTTTTAATATAAGGGCACAAATACTTGCATACGTTGCAATAAAAGAACATTTCACGTAAGAAACATCTGAAAACTATAGAGCAACTTTTGAATTTTGAATGAATATATAAGGATGTCTTTTACGATACCCTAAAAACGGAACTTCAGGCACTGTTTAAATGAGAATCTGAGGTATCGCCTGAAGTAAAATAAAAATCAAAGGGAGTGTCCCTGAAAAAGGATGATTTATTTGAAGTCTTTGAAAGAGAGTAAGGAAATGAAGTTTTTGAAACATAGTCCTATGACCATTCATTCTATATCCCTTCAATTAATTGATTTAAACCATGTGAGGAGAGGAAAGTCATCTCTTCCCAAAGATTACATCCCAAATTGCCTTGGCCTCTGAGCCTGCAACACTTTGAATTTCCGCAGGAAATGTCTCCTTCCTCCTGACTCGTATAAGAAGGTCTATTTCACACATTTTTCTCTTTGTTAAGATTTGCATTATGAACTTTCATCTATAAAATGCTGTTTCCTCAACAGATGATTTTGCAATGCTTTCCTATTAAATCGTAAGTTAGAATCTTAACAAATAACACTGTGCTTTAAAAGTTCTATTTGCACCTAAGCTAAATAAACATCACACCATTTTCCAGTGCATTTTTTTGTCCTCCTAAAGTCCTACATTTTCTTAAATGACCTTAATCCGAAGTCCATGCCTAGAAACAAAACCAAGCAAACAAAAAGATTAGCTCATGATATAACTGAATTTTGGGTGAAGGTGAATGGAGGTGAAAATCAGAAACATGGATGTTTAAAGCAGACTCTCAGCAAGAATGCTGCTTTTCTGATAATTGCTCATGTTCCATTCATGAGAATCTGCTAAAGTAAATGTTTTCCACTGTAAGAGCACTTTTAATTTACGTGTATTTGAAATTCATGTTTTATATGGAACTAAACAATTTGGAAGTGATTGAACTGGAAAATCCTGCAGAGGAATTCATTTGGGAATCTATGACTTGAAAAAGTTTAGAAACAAGAGCCAGCAGCTTAACATATACATTTCTTGAGATGTTTTTTGAGTGAGAAAGGGCACATTAAAGCTTAATAGTTAGACACATTTCTTCTGATGGCCTTTTGAGTTTTAGTTCATATTTTACTTGGGAATGTCTTTTCTTTTGCATGTGCACCTCTGTTCTAAAGAAAACCATGAACACTCTTCTCTTTGATGTGCTAGCTTTCATTTGTTTCAGTTTCTTAGTCAATAGTAGCAATAACAATAATTTTTCTATTGGTTTCAAATATGTTCTGCCTAAGAAAATTAGGAAGATAGGGTTTTTTTCCTTCTTTTTCTTTCCTTTTCTCTTTTCTTTTTCTATTCTTTTCTCTTTTTCCTTTTCTTTTCTTTTTTCTTTTCTTTTTTCTTTTCTTTTCCTTTCCTTTTCTTTTTCCTTTTCTTTTCTTTTTTTCTTTTGTTTTTCCTTTTCTTTTCTTTTTTCTTTTGTTTTTCCTTTTCTTTTTTCTTTCCCTCTGTTTTCTAGAATAAAAATTGGTCAAAATCTTCACGTACACTCTCAGTTCTGTCCAGGCAGTATGGATAAACATCTTACCAAGTCAACAGTGTGGTCTGAACTCTCCTAGATTCCAAGGCCAAGGGCAACGAACAGTTCTTCAGAGTAACAGGCTTTTCTTCCCCATTAAGGCTTGTCAAGATTTATCTAAAATACATCATGGTATATTGCTCATAATGTCAGACCTATACCTGTGTATTCTGATACTTGACCCTTTTGCACTGCTGAGCACACTATAACCCTATTTTTGTGGGAATTTAAGGAAACTAAAGAACCCTTCCTGTCCTCCTTGAGTCCATCTCATTTGTATCACAGGCAGAGATTCCACAGTCCCTACTCTCTCTGGATAAAGATTTTATTCTGCTTTTGTCTACAGGCATTTTGATTATCTTATCAAGTCTGAATCAGCATTGGCATCTGCAGGATTTTCTGTGTTACAGACAAAAGTGGAGTTAACTGACGGTTAGACAGCTTTCCTTCAGGAAAAGTATCCAAGAAGCAGGATTACCAGTCAGTAGTGGGAGTCTAACACACCTAAAATAATAAATACATATTATTTATAAAATTACAATAATATGGAAATATTTTACTCAGCCTCTATTATGCTTTGATGTAAGAATAATATCTGAATCTTCTGTGCTACAGTAACATTTTTTCCCTTATCACCATGACACTTTCCAAGTTACAGCAGTATTTTGGAATAAGTTATGCACCAAAACTTTTGTATTTCAATAAACAGTTTTTTTGACATTTAATGAAAAGAGCACTCTATATTTGCACTGAAGTTTAGGCATTTTAAGAGCTTAAGCAACTCTTTGTAGCACATGAGTTTTGTTCTTACTTCTTCCTTTATTTTGATTCTCTACTGTAAGGAGATATTCTGTTACAAAAAAAATACAATATGAAAGTGGTACACAAGCAATTTAAACAGGGAATTTTTTTATAGGCTAGAAGAGGTTTTGTTCACATACACACACTTCCCCACAATATCAAATGCAAAAAATCCCCAACCCAAACCCTCATAACTGTGTTCAGACTGAAGTTTTCTAGCATGTTTGTATTTCTTTCCCAATATTTTGCAAATGTCACAAACCCATTACAAGGCAGTGATACCTTGATTCACTCTGACTGAAATGCAAAACTATCCATGAACAACACTGTGTTCTCTATTTAACTTGCTTATTGATCACACTGCTAAAGAGGAGAAAGTACTTCAGATTAAACGTCTTCTGCTGGAGTACATAAAACACTTCTGGGGAAGCAGTTAAAAAATGCATGCCTACATACATTGTTTTGGACAGTACCCAGAGCTTGCCTCTTCCTAGCACTGAACAGTCCAAGCATAACTTCCTTAGGTTGGTTTTCTGTCTTACTAGGAAAGCAAGAATAATTTTTCCTCCTCAATGTGATGAGGCAACCCAGGATGTAAATCTGCAATGGCTATTTGCCAAAAGACATCTTTGATTTTACTTTCATTATTGAGAAAATTGCCTAAGAGATCTCTGCTCACAATAACTGACAGTCCTGAACTAGTAATTCTGCTATGCAGATTTTCACTGCTGTGAATTTTAATGTAGCAAAATAAGTTAATCTTCTTTATATATGTATATATATGCTTCTGTACACGTCTACATACACATCCTTATTTTTTCTCAGTTCTTATTCCATAGGAAGATAAATAAAAATGAGAAATGTAGAAAAATGCAAAAAACCTCAGCAAAATACATGCTAGTGTTTTGGATCATTCATATTAAACCAGTTGACAACTCAGCACACGTGATGACAATTTCTCTGAACCTTCAGTATTTGCAACTGATAGGAAAACTTTTATAGTGAAAATACAGAATAAATGTTGCAGCAGATAACCACATTTACTTGCTCTTGAACAATGTAGAAGTATAGAAGAATTAAAGGGGGGTATAAAAAAGCATTGATGATGATATTGCTAGCTAATCAGTGGGTTTTCTTCCTATCCATGTTTAAAAGGGAAAAACTGGTTTATTCTGATACGTGCTGCAATATGATAAAAAACATCTTTAATATTTATGTCAGAAGTAGGCAGTGATTCTATGAGTAGCTCAGATTCTCTTTCCTCTCTACTGTACAAGTCACTATTGCAAAGGGTGTGGTTACAGGAAGAGACAGATCACCCACCCCTTCTGTCCTGCAGCTGCCCTTGTTTACAGACACCAGTATGGCCAAAATAAGAATATTTTACTTAATAGCTCAAAGCATCGTGGCTATTGAGAGACAGTTTTTATCATTTCCTGACCAAAGCACGTTGTTACTCCTTAAAATTACCCTGCCCTTGCTCCTTGACAGTGAAATTGATTTTGAGAGCATCCTTTCTTAGGAAATTTTTTCTTCCCCTCGCACTCCAATTCACAATGCAGGAACAGGTTGGGCACACACATTTTGCCCATCTGACTCACTCTCCTGTCAAGACTGGCACATCTTAGCCACCCTTATCAATGGCTCTCTGGGCACACCATTGGACAGCTGCTATTCCACCCACTGGTGAGCTTGTCACACCTCATTCATATCAGGGCTCCTTCAGTGACACTACTCCAGCTGAAGGACATGCTTTCAAATCTCACTTTGAAGTGGAAGACAAGATTCTGGAAGACAAGAGAGTCCCTTCAAACTGGCACTAATATGGTATACAGATGCATACTTCCTGTTTCCAGGTACTGGCTCTGGGCCTGAATTTAAACATTTAAAAATCTGAAAAACACAAGAGTTTATACCACAGCACCAGCAGGAGTATTTTCTTCCCTGAAGCTATCTTTTTTTTTTAAGTGATAATGTTAGGAGAACTAAATGAGACACTGCCTTATCAATAAAATAATAGCATGTGGATCAGTTCAATACTATTTGTTAAGAACTATACTTAACCTAAACGGAAAGATTATTTTCCTGGTAAAGTAGCAAAATATTTACTTCCTTTATGAAACTGAAAAATATCACTAAACTATGAATTCATATTTTCAGTTGCATAAAAGGACATTTTTTTCTAAATGAATTTGCTTCAAATACTCATTCAAGTAGTCATAAGAGGACTAAAACACTATTTTTCTTTTCTACTATGTCCTTTCTCTAATAGGTTCAAATATTATTAGACAGCTTTAGTGCCTACAGATTTTGAAATGAAGACAAAATGGAAATTTTTGCCATGTTTATTTTGAGGACAAACATACAGGAAATAATGGAATTATTACTTGAGTAACTTGGAAAATAAGTTATGCTGCTGACACATTGCAATGGTTGGGGAGAAATATGGAAAACATTTGCAGATAAAATTCTACAAAGACTGCTCTTTTCAGCCTCCTTTACTGCACTGTGTAAGGCTGGAAGAGACAGATTCCAAGTTACTATCTCAGCAAAGTTATGCTAAAACATGTCACGGTCCCTAAATTAAAAGCATAATCAGTTCAATGTGCCAGAACGATTTGCTGAAAGTCCCCTTAACTCAGATAATCAGAAACTGTTACTGTAACTTCATTGCTTCTTAATCTTATTATTGCGCTGCAAAGATAATCATCTTCCTCTTAGTTTGATCTGTCATCTGTACTTGAATTTCTGCCTATTTGTCATATCTTAACTAAAAGCTCATTGTCATTATAGTGGAAGTCCTACATAAATGGTGTGCTTATATTTCCCCTCACATTAATTTCTACTAGCTTCTTCCTTCTGCTTTTCTCAATCATATCTCTTCAACATTTTCTGTTTTACTATCTTCTGGAGTTTTGTCTTTTGACTTACTGTTCCTTGTGCTTGTCATCACAATTAACACAAACCATGGTGACAAATTTGGACAGAAGTCAAAGAGAAAATACAATTACCCCTAAGCAAAAGTACTCCCCAGCTGTTCTACAAGATCACATGCTGATTCCATGGAGAAATTTCACTGCTGTGCAGTGAGCAGCAGGACAGAAGTCACAGCAGATAAAATACAAGCAAACAGCGTAACCTTTCATAGGCACTGTACAGTCTGAATGATACTCACTTGTTAGAAACAGCCTCCTGTTTGTGCAAAGTTTTGCATTAGGAGGAATATTTCAGAGTTTTTCATAAAGTTATGGCTTTTAATTTAATGCTCTTGGTCAGTGTAAACAGATTTTAAAGATAAGGTTTAGGTTCTAGTTTAAGCATTGGATGTCAGTACTACCCATGACATTTGCGTTGTTTGGGAACATCCCACTAATGCGAGCTGTTGAAAAATGACACTGAAAAGGTGCTTATTTGCTTAACCTGGTCACAGAATTTATATGACCATCTTAATGAAATGAGTATCATATGCCCTATATATGTAGTAGAATAGCTGAAGTCTGCAAATAGCAGTCTTTGAGTGATTATGTCTGGAACTAAAAAGTTTCTATCAGGAAATAGCTCTTTCTGGAAATCAGGTGGCTTAAAGGCTTGAGCCAGAGGTTCCATTCAGACCAGCTGTGGTGACAGTCAGAAATGGCCTTATCTTTCACTAATTGTCTCAGAACCCATTTATAATAGTAATGGGTACTACATCTTCTGAGAATAAGTTCCAAAACAGTGACTATGCTTTCTTTGAAAAAGTCACTTTCATTTCACTTTCAAACCTCATTTCTAATACCTTTGTTGTGTGTCCAGTTGTTCTTGCATAACCTGTAGTGACTAATCCTTACTAACATGTTTCTTCTTCTTAATGTATGGGCATGTCATTATCACATTTTGGTTCTATAATTCAGGCTGGGTCCTGTTCTTCTTAAATTAGGAATTATTCTGTACAAGGGAAGTTTATCTTGTTTCTTTCTGACTTTAAAAAAATCCATTAAACATGTATTTCAGGGATCAGTGAATTGAAAATATACACTGGCATAGTGATATCTCCCCACTTACTGTTCAATAATTTCAAACATGCTAGCATTTTTCAACTGCTGTTAATCACTGAATTGACATTTTCAGGTAGCTACTTGCAAAAGCTCCCAGATATTTTTTAACTTAAAGGACCTAATTAGAGTATAACTCTACATGTCTACACACACATATGGATATTTACCCCTTTAGGTATTTTCAGATACACATAACTTGGTCACTTGAATCTGTGATATTCCTTGCAGTGTTTTGATGGCAGCCCTAAAATTTGATATTCTGACTAATTTTCCAACATCAAGTTGCCATTAATCTGAAAGTTAACATTTCTGGCAACACACACACAGACATAAACTAATATTAGACAGAGTGGAACAGTTTTTCTGAAGTGCTTTATTCTTTTAAATTTTTAGTAGCAATTTTACGGCATAGCAACTCTTTGTGCCTTCTAGTCACTCAGAAATCCATTTGCTAGAGTCTAACAGCAACGTTTTGGTTCTCCCTCACGAAGGAAGTGCAAGAGGCCTCCACATCCTGATCAGGGCATATTTTGTGGAGGTCCAGTAAACAAGATACTGTCCTGTGTTTCCAGTTCCAGTTGACTGACACTTTATGAACTCTTAAACTATGAAACTTTACATGCCTCATCCTTAAACAGCCCCAGCCACAAACAACAGACAATATTCAATATGAAATGTGTAAGGCATAGCTGATAAAGAACAAATCATATGCAAAACTGTGTTTAGAGCAGTTACGATTCTGAATTTCTAGTAAACTCAAGATGTTATCTGTAAAGGCATGGAAATTATACTAAATAAGACAAGTAGCAAATAAATTTGCAAGCCTAGCAGGGCATAGTATATCTACAGATGTCTCAAAAATCAGATAAAAAGTAGCAAGGATGTACTCTTAATGCGCTAGGTTGAAATGCCATTTGCCACTCCCAGAGTTTCCTCAGGTGACCTCTTCACAGTGAAGAAAGTTTATGTAGCTAATTTTTTGCCTGTAAGTTCACAACCCCTCTCACAATCCTATCCATTGGTTTCACTGCAAGGTGTCTGTTAGTAGCAAACAGGTGGGTAGTGGCATAATCTTTAATCAACTTGACCCACATTACAAGAACCATGAGTGAAATCCTCATTCAATAGCAGAAGCTTATTAATTGGATCAGTCTAACTGGATTACCACTATTTCCTGCAAAAAAAGGGAAATGCCAGGGATGTGGCAATTGCCAAATAAAAGTAAGAAAAGGTGTGATCTGCTAAAGAACAGCAAGGCTTGATATCACCAACCCCATGCAGGAATACATCTACATAGTTCAGATTATCCTCCTTTTTTCAAAATTCTCCATTGCTTTATTGAATGAACTGCTGCCCACTAAGTTAAGAAAAATAATCTATCTGGTTCTAAACTATAATCACTGTAATTAGTGAAGAAGAAAAAGAGACAAGCATTTTACTTCAACGTCTGTAAAAGTTAGAAGAGTACAAGCAGAAAGTTTTGCAGTGACTAGCCTTTCTAAAGTCAATACAACACAATGTACGTTGCAAGTCAAAAGCTGCAAGTGCTTAATTTATTTGTAATAAATATCTCGTTGTTCACATTACCAACATCCCATAATGTGATATGCTGCCAACTTCCAGAAACATTCAAACAAGGCAAATTTAACCACATAAAGCTTTAGTTAGCTAGAAATGCTAGTTTTTGGATTTATGGACTAAATTTCAACTACTTCACTCAAAAATGCTAGACACAAACATCTGAAGCAGAAATTGATGATGAGGTCACGGATGTTCACTGCAAGTACATCTGGAAGAAAGACAAGCCAACAGTCTAAACCATTTCCTTTGAACTTGACGAGCACAGTATGCTTCAAGGAACACAAGCCATTATATGCTTTTATACACGTTCCAACCTTTCAATTGTGCACCAAATCAACTATAAAATAAACTGCAGAGTCAGGGCATCGCCTGATGTGAAATATTGCTATCCAGTTGAAGACTAGATCAGCCCTTCTCCTAAGATGGATCTGAGAAGAGCCTGTGACCTTTATATTCCCAGGGCTCTTCCTTGGCTGGGCTCAAAGCTCAGGTGTACAAACACAGTTGGGGAGCAGTTATCATTTTGCAACTCCTGAACAAGCGGCCCTCCCCCCAGCCTCTATCCACAAATAACAACATTTTTATTCTGGTCCCTGAATGGTAACAAGGAACAATGTCCTCTGAGGCTTGCCTGCGGGCTCAGCAAGACTAGCTCAGAGGGCTGTGACAGTTTCTCTCACTGCAGCAAACCAAGGCGCACAGAAAATTTGCTGCCACCAGTTCTCTCATTTTATTGAGCAGTGAGGTTAAAAGCCTCTCCTTTCCCACCTCTTCCCTGCTTTGGCCCTGGGCACTGCGTGGTTTGTTTCCCAGTTCTGCAGGATATGCTTTCAGAAAATCTGCAGCATGAAAAATGCTAGGACATGGGAAATAATTGATGTATCTCTAGGTGTGATTTATGTCAGTACCAGTGAAATGGTTCCTACATGAATATCAAAACCTGAGGTCATTGCAAGTTGCTTGCACAATGACTGCCTGAACCACTGATAGCAGCAGGACTTATGCAGGTCGTGTTTCCTTTATTTCCTCTCCCAGGTTAGGCTCTCAGGCCCTTTGATGCAGTAAGAGACACAAGAACTGTTTGGTATTTAAATTAAAAATTAAATACATATGAGATTCTTAAAAATGTTTAAGACAAGCATGAAGAATGTACGAATCACCATTTCAGCAATTAAAATAAAATGCTCCATAGTCACTATCTATCAGCAATACATATAGCTAAAGGAAAGTGGAACCCATTAGTCATTCAGTAATTACAGAATAGGGCATTAGACATCAGTTTTCTATTTGAAAACAAGGTCAAAATGAAAAGGAAAAAAATTGTTATGCATTGTTAGCATGCATCATCTTAATTTTCATTCTATTTTCAGGCCAGATGCAAGAAAGCTCGAGGATCAGGTTAGACAGTTGAAATAGTATTCAATCAACTTTGAATATCAGTTGAAAAATAAAACGATGGTATAAATAAAAAATTTATACAGGATTAAAAAAGCACTACTTTTCACTTTTTATATTTGAAGACAGGAACAATTGTATTTAAATTATTTTTCCAGCTACAGTCATTTTCACTAAGAATATGAAGAAATAAAATTCTGGAAGGGCAGTGAGCCCCCAAATATCCATTGATAATAAACACAGGCGAAAGAATAAACAGGTATGGTAGATCTAAAAAAAGATGACAGAGTTCCCTGGTTCACAGGACTGCAAAAAAATCTTATGAAACTTAGTCTATCTATATTTTAAAGGCTACTTGGCCTCTAAGTATTACCAGAGAAGAATTCTTAAAGCCAGCTCATATATAGTCTTAAAAGTTGTTAAGCAGGCATAGACAAATATTTGAAAGTTTAATTTTCTCCACGAAATGTGATTCTTCCATTTATACAAATACATGCTGATATAAACAGAACCATGATAATTTATATTAGCTGTAGAATTTTCTCTTACTAAATTCAATTACTGCCAGAATGTTTTGTACAAACAGCTCCATAAACACGCTGTTAATCCAGCATCCTCACATGAAAGAAGTAACAGTGTTATTTCTAACTAGAAATGTCAAGACCAAGAAAATCTCAGAAATGAGTGGAATATTTATACAATATATTCCAAGTGAACATCACAAAAACTATTTTGGGAAACCACATGGGATTTTTCACAGAAAAATGCTGGAAGAGGGGGGACTTTTATTTTCTTTTTGCAGTTGACAAGTCAAATCCAATAGGACAGCTGCTAAAAAACATTTAAATAAAGGACATACCTGAGCTATCACAAACAAGTATTTTAATTAATGCCCTAGCAGTCAGCAATTCAGTTAGTATATCTGATAGTTTTATAACATAGATTAGAGAACTGCATCAAACTACAAAAATTTATTTACATGGCAACTGCTATGGACAGGAGTTCAGGTTTTAGTTTTTTTTTCCAGAAAGGCAATGATCTTATACAAAAACTAGGAAATGAAAGGTGCTCCTGCCCTGGAAGATTCAACTGTTCCCTGTAATCATATCCAGTAGATGAATGCCCATATCAGAAGTTAACTCTCTCAGGAGGGACAGTAGAGGCTGTAAGATCATCTATCCCAGGGAATGGGTGGAGGTGGGTGGGAAGGTCAAGCAGAAATGGAGGAAGATCTGCAGTGCTGCCTCTCATGATCATGGAAATAATGGCAGCCACAGGACCATGTACCTTCTCCACAGCTGAGCTGCGTCCATGTCTAGTTGTGAATTAGAAAATCCCTATGATAGGTTACTGGTTTGATTGGGACTTTTTCCTGTAGTGTAGTAAATCTAATACCCTAAGTCTTTAAAATCATGGCTGTAATACAGACAATGAACAGAAGGTAAAGATTGTAACATCTCCTCTATGCCAGTTCAGCATGGAATATTGCATCCAAGTTCTTTATCTAAAAGTTACATTTCTTTACCTAAAGAGATCATAATTTTAGACACCAGTTAGAGAATATTGCGCATTGTCATTATGGGAGGCTACTGTTGGCCACTCAGTCAGGATGGTGACATTGACAAATTATTAAGGAACTAAGGGACACCTCCAAACCAACTGCCCTTGACTTTGTGAGGTAACTCACCTTGATGGGTGTCAGCTGGGAACACCACAAAGCTGGTACAAACAGATCCAGCAGATTCCTAAAATAGCTGGACAACTTCTTGGTACAGTGACTCAGAGAGCTGATCCAAAGGGGTGCCCTACACAATGTGTTGCTTGCTCCCAGAGAGGCTCAGGGGCTGAACTGGTGACTGGTGGCCATGCTGGACGCAGTGACCACGAAGCCCTTGAGTTTCGAAACTCTGGTACTGTGCCTACACCTGTCTTGCTCCCGAGATGGACCAGGCACATGCAAGCACAGTTGGAAAACCAGCAGATAGTGTTAACACAATTGTGAACAGGGACATTTGAATAAAAACTAATACTGACTGGGAAGAACTGCCATATTAAGGCATATCTGTAACTCTGAGGAGCCTGAGAACATTGTATTTTGGTTTTGCCCATTCTTTATCTATCAGCAACTTTCTGGCACAGAGGATATTCCTGGAATATTTAAGAAGGGAACCCATAAGACTGTGATCTTTAAGAAATAAAACAGAACCAAGGAAATTACTAAATGTTCAATTTAATCCAAATTATTTCAAAATCACAGTGAATATATTACTTTTCCTTGTATGATTTAATAGAATAATGGCTAGGTAAGTAACAGTCAAGCATCTGGCAAGGAGAAATTGTGCCTGACCTGGGTATTGGACAGAAAAAATGACGAGTTTTCTGTTTAATATCAGGTATTAGGGTGGAATACATCATGTACCTTGACTTGAACAATTCTATCAGATGTTATATAGAAGCTCTGAGAACACAGTCTAAATAAAATCACTACAAGACACAGGAAAATTGTACTCAAAGGTTAATCAATTGTTCCCTGAAAAGTAAAAACAAGTATTAGATACCTAAACATAAGTAAAGGCCAGTATCATGCAGCATTTTCATTAATTACTTACAACAATTAGAGAGTACATTTACTGAATTTTAGATGACATTTGGCTGAAAAATGCTGCTGTCTTGTTGGACGACAGGGTTAACATAGAGATCAAAATTAGAGAAATTCCTTAAAGAGGAAAAAACTGTCAGACACAAGTTCTGACACCTGGGTAGGAATAAACAACACAAGATGGGAGAAAGCAAGCTGACTAACAGTTCTAAGATCAAATCTGGTGAAGAGCAGACAAAGACAGGTGGAAGTGTGAAAGGAGAAATTATGTTTGTAATCTGAACATGTTAAAAATATCAAGCCATGATGGCAAAAAGCTGTGATGTGTAACTATGAACAGAGCTTCCAAATTGGATGGGGAAAAATACCCAAAATCTTACGGTTGCACTTCTTGGTTCTTGAAAGACCATAGCCTGACTGCCATGTCTTCTACGCAGACCTAGTATTCTACACAGATCTAGTCCACTCAATGAGATTAGCATGGAGAAGGCTTCAGGGAAACCTCATTGCAGCCTTCCAGAAGCTTAAGACAGTGCATAAAAAGGAGGGAGAGGGACTTTTTATACAGGCAGAGAGTGTCAGGACAAGGGACAATGGTTTTACATTGAAAGAGGTTGGGTTTAGATTAGATGTTAGCACGAAATTCTTTACTCTTACAGTGGTGAAAGACTAGAAAAGGTTGCCCATCATCCCTGTAAGTGTTCAAGGTGAGGTTGGATGGGGCCCTGAGCAACCTGGTCTGGTGAATTGCACCCCTGCCCTTGGCAGAGGGGTTGGAACTAGATGATCTTTAAGGTCCCTTCCAGCCAAACCATCCTATTATCAGGAAAGATAAAGAGAAATTACAAGCAAGTTACAAGCAAGGGAAGACTGCAGAAGCTGAGGTTGTCTAATACACTGAAGAAAAGACTAAGGGGAGATTCAGACAACATTCTTGACATATATAAAGGTTAGCTGCCACACGTAAGAAAATAAACAGTGTTCCATGTTAGTGGTGGTTATGGAAAATTTTAACTTGTGAAACAAAAGTAATTTACTTTCCAACACCTTTTTTACTCTATTTCCTTCACAGTTAGGAAGTGATTGAAAGATCATAATTTTTTGTAAAATGATGATTTTAAAGAACAATGTTTCTAAATAAAAGAAAAGCTTTGTTATCTTCATGTGTATCAGTTCCATAAGGAATATTTCAAAATATCGCTTATATTTAAGTCAGTAAGACAAAATGTTACAATAAAACAAATCAGCTTGCAAACACAGTATTACAGACTAAGAATTAAAATCACTACCCACCATCACAACAGTGAACTGCAATTCATGATGGCATGAAGTTTAGCACCTGAATGAAAAAACCTAATAATTTGTAACAATAAAATAATTTAGCTTTCATTAATGAAGTCCTTTGATTTTTTTTACTATTCCAAGAAATGCAGGAACAAATATTTCCAGATTTTCTTTCATGCCAAATGTTTTTATTTTCCACTTGGCTGAAGCAAGTTAAGGTAAATATTGGACATACATTATGAAAATTATTATGTATTGTGATCTTCCAACATTGTCTTTCTATTTGTGTTAAACGTTAGCACCACCTACTGGCCCAGAAGGTCCTTTCAAACTTTAGAAAAAGCTGTGGAAAGTGATCCAGCCAAAATGATGCAAAATGATACTGACAGTAACACGTAGTTTTTCAGTCCCTGTATAGGCAAAAGAAAAGAAAAAGAAAATATAATCTTGTCATAACTGATACCACTTAAAAAAATTAAATAAAATAGTAGAGTGTCATTTTATGACAAATTTTATAAATCCATTATATGACATGGTAAATTTGAAACCATTTTATTTCATATCATGTTCATAACATATCTGCTAGCGAAAAATTTAATACAAATAATCTACCATCCATACACCTTGTAAAATATTCACAAAATTAATTCAGCAATTTTTGAAGGTATTTTTAAAGGTTTTTGTCTATTATCAGATTATTTTCAAGCAGTAAGCACTTATGCAGAGATCATTCTAAAATGTATGAAAAGAATGAAAGGTTTAGAGAGTTACAAAGATTTGGACGATGAACATGATGATCTACTGTGGTGCAACACTAATCTGCAGTGGGAGACAGAGAACTTCTAGTTCTAGATCCAGTGATGCCTGACACACAGTCACCAAAAATATTGGGAAAGATCACCTCTAATAGCAACTTACGTACCTATGGATCCTGGATAGACTGGCAAAGAGAACCTGGTACTACACTGCTAGCATTCAGTACTTCAAATTCCACTAAAAAATAATTTCTGCCCTCTATGTTAAAATCCAATAAATTAGCTTGTTGTAGACAATCACTGCTGTATCAGTTTAGGATCTTTACATTACACTGTAATTACAAAGGCCAATTACCCTCTGTTGCATTTTTTAGTCCTTTGTTGGACCTGATCCTAAAAATGTAATCTACTTGTTGATGCGATTATTGGGACAATAATAATTTCCCAGCCCCTACTGAAAGAACTGGCTCAAATGAAAACTGTCTTCAGGCTGTGCCTGGCATCATGCGTCTTGGCTGTGCTACAGTCTTCATTTACATCCACTGCTCCTCATATAGTTATGGAACTAAAATCTTCATTCCTGTAAAAATTGTTCACAGTTCTTCATGTTTCTTGGAAGACTTAATATTGCATGATATGACTTTCAGTTTCATAATGCAATACTTGCAAGGAGGAGAAATCTGAGATATAGCTGTATACTAAATCATGCTGTTTCTAGAGCTAGAGAAAAGCAAGAGATATCAGGTAAGAGACGTAATAACATTACCTTGATTTCCTTGAATACAAGGACTCCCCACATTGCAGCAACAAGGCCAGGACCCTAAAGAATAAGATTCATTTTGACATTACAGCATTTCATTAAAATTTATTCCTTCTCATTACTGCTCTCAGGGTGGCTGAATTTTGTGTGAATAACACATTTAGGTCTTTCCATTCTGTAGAACACTCATGACAAAAGCATAAACATCACTGAAACATTTTCTAAGTAAGATACAATAAAATCTTCAGGAAGGGCTAAAGAGGCAAGAAACTGCTTTTACTTTGCAGGCGGCACAACTTCTTTCTAAATTACACTGTGGACTCTGCTCCAGCTGTGACATTGAGCTCCTTACCATACTGCTCTCCTTACCATACTGCTCTTTCAGTAGGCTCCGAATAACATGCCTCACTTCAGTCCAAATTAGAGTCCACAATGTTTTCTAACATCTCCTTTATTAGCATGACTATAGTTGGACAAAGTTTGATTTTATCGCTCAGTATGATATCAAGAGAGTGGAACATAGATGTATTTCCTGTATAGCTGGCATCTGGACAAAGCACAAAGCCAGCCAGGGAGACAGGTCAGGGAAACTCCTGGTTATCTGTGATGTTGTTGTACAGGTTTCCTGGCTAACAGCAAACAGTGATATATAACAGCAACTTCCAGGCACTGTTGGTAATACAGTTTTTCCCCTGAAGGAGCAATGATCTGAATTTTCATGTCTGGTGAGAAAATATCTGAATATGAAGCAAGAATTGGCTCTATTAATACTTCCTCTTAGAGCTATTCTGAGAAACTCTTGACAGATGTTTGGCCAGTGACCTTCCTCTCTGCATCCTCAATGCAGCTGATGGGACACAGATACAGACAGGAAACACTGTCTCATTCTGAATGTATGTGTGGGTGCTGTTTCCTAGTGAAATTGCCAACTATTATTTGAGGGGTTATTTCACTCTCCAGATAATGTGCACTGTGAGAGGAACGCACTTTAAAAAATGAAACAAAGTGTTAAAGGGATGTGATGAATACCTCTGTGAAAATTTTCTCCAGGGTGAGACAATAGCAGCAGTTCTGAACCTCTGGTCCATATAAGCAGTTTCTCATCAGTGCTGTCCTTACATTTTCCATTTTATGATTTTATATCCTTGCCCTTTAGGCATACTGATAACTAAGTTACTAAAGCTGCTTTCCATTAATCCTTCAACTCCTAATTAGAATGATCCCAAGTTGATTTTTTCTTTCCATTGCATACTGCAGAGTTTATTTCGATTTACTGCATCTTGAGGCAAAGCTTAATCCCCATTAAAATGGTTTCATTAGTTTGCTTCCAAAATACAGCTGTTAAGCAAGACTTTGGTGTTAATATTTATTAATTATCATTTGACACCTTTGCATCACCAACTAGTATACTGTCAAGAAAGTAAATGCAAGGTTTACTTTTACCTAGAGATTGGAATTTATGCTTTAAAGGTCCATCATAAACAAGAATAAAACAGACAGAACAGGCCAACCTATTTTACCCTCATTTCCAAAAGAATATTATTTTCAGTAGTACATAATCTGTTCTGTTTGTTCAAGAACTGTAAAAAAACCCAAACACCTGACTTAATTAAGCAAAATGACAACTAGGGAATAAAACTCACAAATCCAAAAACATCCAGACCAAAATGTACTTCCTGAGGTGAAACCACAAAATATTTCTTCTTTTAATCCCTTCGGTTAAATAATTAATATTGATGAAATTCTGCTTAGAAAGCTTTGGCTTTTACATAACTTAAAGACTCACACTCTCAATTCTTCTGATATTTTTTGACATTGACCAAGACGGTGATTATTATTATAGTCATCCATGTTCCTGAAAATCCAAAGACTAGGATGGACAAGCTGAAGAGGCACTGTATACTCTTGACTAAAAATGCTCAAGACCCATCATAATTCCAACTCAATTCCACAAACAGAAGGGTAAAAACCCATTCACTTTTAATTCTAGTTACAGATTTTAATTTTTATATACTTACTGCAGTAATTATTGGAAAGCTGACGACAGCACTGAGATAGTGATTGGCCAGGAACCAGCAGCAATTAGCTATTGCCCAAAGCACACCAGAAACAAACCCTAGAAAAATAAATCCCAATCAAAAACATGTATAGCAAGGTATAGGCAGCAATTTGTGGAAGTTTGACCCTTAGAGCATAATGCAGAAATTGAATATACGTATTTTAGTATGTTAACTACTTTAACAAGCTGGCTTTGGCAATCTAAACCAAAGCTCGAAGGAAAAAAGTCAGCTACTCTGACTGAAGTAGCAAATGAATTAAACTTCACAATTTTCTGGGCAACGTGCTCTCTACTCTGGCAGTCAGTTTTTGCAAATCTGCAATGCCATTTTGTTCTAGTTTCAGATTAGAACAAAAATTATCACAGTCTCCTAGCCTTAATTAATCAACCTAATAGAAGTGCTCTTTCAAAAGAGACAAAGAGTCAAATGAAGACACTTGAAAGGTGAACTACAAATCCAACACAGAACTTGAACTAATCACTGAAAAATAGTCCAAAGAAGTAACTGAAATGAGCTGCTAATTTAAAAAACAGTCATACCTGGCAATATGACTTGGGGGTAAATATTAGGTTTATTTTTCTTGACTGCACAGTAGATCAAAAAGTAGATGGTACTTGTAAGAAATATTCCACTGAAGTGTGCAAAAACATAATCTAAATCTGAAATAGAAATTACAAAATTATGTTAATAGAAAACACCAGTAAATAATTTAAACAAAATTAATTTCACTGATAGCATTCATACAGACAAAAATGCATAAAGGTGCTACTCCTAACAATTCAAATCTCATTGTGCTGAACTCAGCTGCCAGTCTAACTGTGGATGGATACAATCAATGGGATCTACTAAACATGAATTAACTGCTGTGTTGACTCCAGCATTTATTACAGGCTTCTATGCATTTCTAGGAGTTGTTATTTTCAGAACTGTACTACATATTACTGAATTAATAAAACCTTGAGAAAAATCCTCAGGTGAAGCTACAAAACTGGGGTGGTGATTTTACATAATTACATCCTCTCCTGACCATCTACAATTATGTTCCTGTATGTAGCCTTGTTTTATTCTGTACATGCAAGTGCAAGACAACTGCATGTATGCTAAACATGTATGCTTAGCTTACAACTATGTAAGCTAAACATCGCTCAGTTTTGTCCTTTTTTAATCTTGAAGGATGTATCACAATTTTGATCACTATAATCACGAAAAATAAAAAAACCTTTATGGACTTTGTATGTGCTAAAGAGAGTATTTCCAATATGGTAGAGCTGAAGCATGTAGCAAGGTGATCCTTGTCTCCTTAGAGCTGTACAATCTCAACAGGAAAGGCAGCTATGGTAATGACATCATCTGTTTTGCCTGGCTGGGGAATATATACTTTGCAGTATTCAAGAGAAATCGTATATGACAATGGCAACATTATGAATTCTCAGCAGTACTTTGCTCTTAAGCTCCTGCAGGCATTACCTGAGAGACCATAACCTAAACCTTAAAGAAAATGTTTCTGGGGGAATGTTGTTTGAAATTGGCAATTAGGCTTATGTTAAATGGTTTCAATTTAAAAAAATTCCACGGTTTAAATTACTTATGTTGTTACATATCTGCCTTCCTCATCAGTTATGATCAGTCTTCTCTTCCTTTATTGCTGTTGGCAATTGGCAAACCCGTGCCCTTGTTTAACGCATCCTCCACTCACATAAAATTTGAATTTTGAGAATGCCAGTTATTAATGCCTTCAGGAACATACCTGTGAGTTAAGTATGGCAGTCTTTGGGCAGTTTCTCAGGGTTTTTAATGGTGTAATTCACCTCTGAGAAAAAGGGAGTGCTAGGGCTATGGTTATGATAACATCTAAAGTAGTGCAGAACTGATAAATTGTCATGATATATTTTCAGGCATATCAAGATTTTCACGCTATGCCTTTAAAAAAGCAGGAGAACACAACGATGACATAAAGTAGACGTGAGCTATTAGCCTTTACCAAACTGACTTGCTCCTGTGTATACAGTTTCATTTCTTCTTCCATGGTCCTTGATGTAAAGTACTGGTACAAAACTGGAACCGTAGAGTACTCCAGCTACTACAGCCAGGCCACAGCCTCTTTAAACAGAAGAAAAATTGGAGAAAATAGCCTAGCATGAATTAAGGAAGCAGACAACACACGTAAGCCCAGTACTGCAGGTAAAAAACTGTGCATCATATAAAAATTGCTAGGTATAAAAATAATAAGTTTTAGCAAATTTATATTTTCTAGTAGAGAAATGGTTCACGTAGTTTCCCTATACTTTGTGGGAAAGCAATACAGATAATTCCTGCGCTAAAAGTCAGCAATCTAGATTAATGACATGGGAAATTGACTAACTAGGATTTCCTAAAAGCAGAGCAAGGGGAAAACAAACAAAATTTCAATTTGAAATGCTCCCACCCTCACCTTTGCTGTTGCAGTCTATATATTCTTTGTAACTTCCCAGGTTCATTGCCACTTCAGTCCCCTTCTTCATCTCCAGATTGTTGTGCTCTTGGCAGACTCCACTCCCCACACTGGCTCCTTGCTAGCTTGCTTCCACTTTGGAACACTTCTATTGTCCCCCTTACCATACTGACATGCCTTCTCCAGATGTATTTGCTTGGAAAACACACCTGGAAGCATGTCATTAGCACCGGCTTCTTCTATGCTGGAGTGCTAATCAATCAGAAGATAAAACCAACCCAGCTCTGTAATTACTCAGTTGATATTGTTATTTACTTTGCCAAATGATATTTTTTCACAGCAGTACCTGATACTTAATTGGTAAGGTTAGACACACTCAACAGTGCCAATGGAATAATCTAAATAGCTGTGCAACTATTCATACATAGATTTGCCCACTACACTAGTATGTAAAAACCTGTTATTTATTAGTGTGTGACCTTTCTACGAAACCACAGGACACAAATTCTGCTCTTACACTGTGTTTAATTACTTTCTCTGGCTACATGCTCTGTACAAGTAAAAGAACTGTTAGTAACTTACATGAGTCTCCTTTTTGCTGGAGAAAGTTTGTTCACCCATGAATCATCAGTGGTATCTTCAGAAACATTAATAGACTGCAAAAAGAAGAGAGTTTTCATGCAAATTCAGTTTAGTTTGATTTCTTAAAAATCTGCAATCAAATTGTCTTCTGTGATTTAGTCTAGTAGACTGGTACCTCTAGTGAGCATTGAGCACAGCTAGAAAACTCTCAGGGGCTCTCTGTTCAGACAGCCACTGAGCACTGGCCTCTAAGAGCAAGGTACAATGGCAGCAGGAGCTTGCTGTTCTCCAGCTGTTGCTGCATACTTTGGGCTCCCTAAGGAGCAACAGCCAATGTGGCACCCCTCACTGGCCTCCACCCTGTGCCACAGCTGGTGATGACAGACAGCAATTCTTGACAGTCTCCTGGTTCTGCAATGTGGCAAAAATCTGGCTTTTCACCTGAGCACCCTCACATCTCTATAGTTAACATTTAATTGAAATTGCTTTCTCTTCTCACATAAGGAAGTAATATAACTCTGTCTTTTATATAATCTCCATCATAACGGAAAAGGACTTTCTAAGCCATTTAAAGCTGACAACAAGAAAGAACATTTGGGAATACCTCTTCTGCTGCTAATATTCAAAATTATATCCAAGATCCACAAGTTAAGATACAATCAATATGTATTTATGTTGTTTTATGTAGTCCATAAATCCTAGCAAACCTGACTTATAAACACATTTCTTATTCTAAAATGGATATTTACTGCTGTAAATAACAACTGTAGAGTACTTACACTTTCTCTTAGTAAAGGTGTGCTTTCTAACGAAGCTGAAGAACTCTGGACATCAGTTTTTATAAAAAGAAATATGACAGCACTCAGAAGAGAAAAATACACCAATAAATACCATGTCAGTTCATAAGGACATAACATCCAGTGTCCAGAGACAAAAGTTTTATTTGGAGGCATATTCCTTTGTTTTCATTATTGCCCTAGAGTCACTTCAATATATTTATAAAATGCAATTGCTTTAAACAGTCATAACTTATTATGCTTATATACATAAAACACATAAAAATGTATAAATACAATAATTTAAAGTTATTAATTTAACTTAGCTAGCAGACAACCTAAGTGATAGTAAGCAAATAAATCAGTTTTTGTATCACTTTATAGATCTCTATTCTTATCCAATGCGATTGAAAAGTTTCCTTTTCACAGTGTGTAGTTACAACCACATTAACAACTGATGCTTTAGCTAACAGTGCCCTTTTATACCAAACCACACATATATGGAACACCTGCTTGAAAATTCTGTATGGAACAGCTTAAACTTGGACAGAATTGGCTCTATGCTCAATGAAAAATGTTAGTTTTCAGTCTTCCATCATATGTGAGGGATGGAATACTGCTGCTACAGGGCCTTGTGTACATGAGGAAGGAGAAGGGGTACTGCTCAGTGCATTAAGTGAATACAATGGAGATGAAAGGGTAATATTACTACTCTTAACCCTGCCTCCAGGTCAGGTAAATACCTGCAATCAGAACAGTTTTTCCTTTTATGAAACACATTTTAACTATCTAGGAATTTCTCCTCCTAGCTGTAAACAGAATGCTTCCAACTGAAGAAGGATTAATCTCTTACTGATGGAGTAAGCATAGGTGTAAAAGGATGGCAGTTTCCTCCAGAGGAAACATACAGATTCCACACAGGAGGCTAACATGAAAAGCCTGCTTCTGAGCTCCACAGAGCAACATGCACAGGCTTTGTGCAGTTTGCCAGGAAAATATGTTTGGTCACAATATTTTTCGCTGTTGGCCACTCCTCCATGATATCTCAGAAACAGGAAGCAGGTGGTGAGCTGCATGAATTCATCAGGCAGGAATAGCAGAAAGGCTACTATTTTCTCAGTACCTCCCAAGCTCATGTACTACATGTAACAGGAATGGATACAAAGCTGCAGATTCTTAGTAAAGAAGAAAAGCAGAAGCAAAAATCATGAATCTAAGACAGCAGATCTCTCCTACCAACTAAAAATGGTTTCATTATCTCCATGTCCTTAATATCCCTCCTTTTCTGAAAGGCATTACATCCATCTTCTGTCAGCATGCTTATGGTAAGTCTCTAGGATTTAGGGTCATCTTCCCAGCCACCCAGTTGGAAAGCAAGAACATACCTACATAACAAAGACCCTCTTTCCTCTGTGTTTGGACCAAAATATATGNAAAACCACAAACAAACAAAAAACCAAACCAAACCAAACCAAACAAACAAAAAAAAAACCCAAAAAAACCCCACCAGCAAAAAGAAAGAATAAAGTCCTTCTGAAGATCCTGAAGGAAGACACTGTGGGATTTTGAAGAGAGACTTAAAAATTACAAGACACGGAGCTATCACAGACAGCAAAATGTGCAAAGCCTCTGGCCTTTCAAGGACCCCAAAGTATCAGGGAAGGAGTTCTGTGGCATATTCTATAGTTAAGAGACTAAGATTTGTACCCCTGACTGAGTGAAATGAAATCACAAATCTGAGTTTTTCTCAACAAGAGTCAGTCTGTCTTCTCACAAGATTTGGGGGAAGTGAACTATTTGAATAACCTAGCTAGGGAGGCAATCAGTGCATCTCTGCTTTGCCTTGAACATGCCTACCAGCATAAAAACATATTTCTGTATAAATGGATAACCATTTCACCCCTGTACTGGATAATGTTACTGTTTCTGCATGAACACTGACCAGCTAGGTATGGATAGCTCATGAATTTAGTAGTATTTGGTAGAAACTGATTTGCAAAAAGTTCTTCAACATATTCACTCTCCTGTTAAATCATCCTTGTGGTTGGTTGTTAAATATATTTTTTACATTATAGAAATTAATTATAAGAATAAATTTTTACCTTATAAGTGAAAGTCCAGCTCCAATATAATTTAAGATTGGTCTTGATACCTCTTCTGGGTCAATTCCAAACCAACCAAACCTGGAACATTCAACCAGTTTCACTTAGGTGCACTGTCTTTATACAAATAGTTAAAGTATAACCTAGCCTTTGAAATCTGGACGTATGTAAATAATTCTTCTTAAGTATGTATTTTCAGTATTAGATCAGTGCTTGCAAAAAGCTATGTCTATTTTACAAAAACAATCTTTAACATGCTTTTTAAAAAAATATGTATATTTAAATACTGAAGTTAAATTATTTTATCAGACCACATTGCAGAAGAAAAAAATACAAATATGTACCGGTTTTACATTAAGAACTACGTTATTTATTGACTCAATAACATCACTGGTCATTCTTATTTCTACTAAGACAGAGGAAATACAAAAAACTAAAATAATTAACCTGAGTACTTTCCACTGAGATGGAAAAAGTTTTAAAACATGGGATAAATCTTCTTTAGTGGTGAACTTGGCAGTGTTACATTAATGGCTAGAACTGATGACCTTAAAGGTCTTTTCCAATCTGAATGACTCTGTGATTCTACAGGTGAGTTTTCACTGCTGATATAAATGAAGAATTGGCAATGATAACTATGTAATGACTTAAGAGTTAAAACATACTTACCTTGAACTTGCCCAACCTGTCAGCAAATTAAAAGAAGCCCATATCAAAAGACCAAGAGCTAAGCCAATAGTTTTAACAATAGGGACAACTGTAACATTGCCTGAAATACAAAAAACAAAGCTAAAATCAGCTAAAAACCAGAATGTGATCTTGTATATATTTGCTTCAAATTCTGCACCTGGTCAGAAGGCAAAGAAATTTAGGAAACTACAAGGTGGTAAGAAGTAATGTATTTATTTTTAAA
This sequence comes from Dasyornis broadbenti, assembly GCA_013397935.1. Taxonomy (NCBI): domain Eukaryota; kingdom Metazoa; phylum Chordata; class Aves; order Passeriformes; family Dasyornithidae; genus Dasyornis; species Dasyornis broadbenti. The sequence goes on along the minus strand of VZRN01001305.1, from coordinate 4,252,097 downwards.
AGAATAAGTACATTGAACATAACCTTTTCCTCCACATAATTTTAAACGTTGTTTTTGGTGTGATTTTGTCTCTTACAAAATAAGCACAATAAAACAGTATTTACTATAAGGGTAGTTATTAACAGTGAGGCTTTAAAGAACATAATAGCTACTAAATAACTACTATCTTATATAAAGAAAAGTTTTTATCACCCTTTTATGGGGAGCTAGGACTATTGCTTTTTGTTTCAGGAATTGGAATCTCTTTATCCTCACCTGTAGCCCAAACAAAACCTCCAACCATAGCCAGAGGCCAAAACCGGGGGCAATTCCGGATCAAATTGACCACCAAAGAAACTATCCATATGGAGGCACAGAGAATCCACTGGAAAAACATGCCTGTGGAAAAATCAAGTGCACACAATAGAGAATTTGTAGAATATTGCGTGTGTGAATCTCGTAACAGTATACGTTTATCTTTTATGTTTACCAAAGTCCAACAACTTTTACCATATAAATAACACCGTATGTGTTATCCAAGAATCCCCACAAGGGTAGAAGAAAGGACATTTCACTTTCCATTGTGAAATTCTCATGAAACGCACATCCTCACTGTTAAAGTGCACAACATATAAGAAGGCTCTTCTAAACATATGCCACATCCTGAAGCAGTATTATTCCTTTATACCCTAACAACAATAAAGAAAATTAAACATACTCTCTGGATTAAGGCCCTGATGATATTTACAACTAGCATTGAAACTCTAGTATTTGCTGGTAAAATATTCCTATTGGCAAAAATAGCAAACCAAAGAAAAGAATATAATTAAGTTTACCATCACCAGTATCAAATTTCTTGACAGGGACAAAGTTTGTCCCAAATAGAAGGACAGCTACTGTGGAAGAGGTAAAGCCAATAGCTAGATCTGTTCCATTGCTGCTGTTAACAGCATTGTAAACTTTCCCGATATTCATCTTTGTTCTGAAGGTGCTTCTTTTTGTGGAGTTGTTTTGCTGCAGGTCCTGACAGAATCTGAAATCAAATAGTGGAATTAAATATGGGGATTATTAAATAATACCAAACGAGTTCAGAAATCTGAAACTTAAAGGACCCTACATATCAATCTCTCAAAAGCTGAAACAAACTGCTAAGTGTACTGTACAATTCCATCAAAATCTGCCATAAAACATAAATAAAGTCACTTAAGAACAGATGCACAAAACCCACCAATATTTTGTGTTTTGTCTGAACACATAAAAAGTGAATGTAGAGGTACACTCAAAGGCTATGAGGACTTGAACCTGTGAGGGCTATGGGAAGCACTGATGCTTTAGTGAGATGCTCTATCAGAATATTCCTTAACCCTATAGCCAAAGAGAGGTCACACTGGGGTGTGTAAAAAAACTGAGATTAGACAAAATCTTAATTGGCAGAAATTACAGCAGACCCATTGTCAAGAAGTCAGAAACAGGTGCAGATTCTATAGGTGCTACAGTGGGATCAACATGTAATCATCAGGTAATCACAGGGATTGCTCTAGGTGATACAAAATACAAATAAAGGTTAATTTTTCTGTGGGGAGAAAGGGGAAAAGCTGTCTCTAAAATTTCTTTGCTCCACATAAGTATAATAAGAGAGGCAAAGATAGTTTTAATCCCAAAACACCTCTGTCTTTTTGAAGTGGGAGAGTCATCTCGAGGTTACATTCAACAGATGTACCACACATATACTTTTGATATGGATTATAACTTTGACAGAAAAGGTGTCTCTGACGACAAAAATAACAACATGAACTTTGTGTACATAATCTTAATACCACACTTGAAAGACTATATATAAGAAAAGCATTTGAAAATTTAACTTCAAATGGCAACAGGATTCTTAATATGCTGCTATAGCAATACACGTGCAATCCTCTTGTCAGAGTAATGCTATTTATATTGAATCAAAAAACATCCCAGTGCAGTTTGCCCTTCCCCACTATAGGTGGACTAGCTACTGCCTGGAGAAGAAAAGCTGAAACAGGACGGTGGAAATTTTGCCAAGTCTTGTAAAAGATGTTGTGACTACATTCCCTGCACAAGAGCTGAGCTGCTGAACATTCTTTCATCTTATTTTACCTTGTCTTACCTTCACAGTCCTTAGGACACCGAGGACTCTATCTGCTGAGGTTATGCTTTCATCCACAGCTTCAGCAGGGCCATCAGTTATTGCTGAAATTATTTGCATTAGCAGGTGAAAAGTTTGATTCCACAACTAATATAGCAATTTAATTTCCATAATTTTTCCCCTTGAAAGATGTCAGTATATTTCTAACTTGAGTACTTAAAAGAAACAGTGATGACATTTAAAAGACACATTATTACAATGGTACAGCTGTTTCCATTTATATTATCTTTTTCTCCCTTATTCTTTATCTTTCTTTCCTACTTAGAGGATAAGCTTCTCCAAGAACTTTACACTGTATTTAACACTCTTCTACAAAGTGTGTTTTACCCAGGACCTGTAGACACTGAGCACTGCAAATAATAATGCTGTAATTTCTTCAGAGACTTGACTTCACAGGATACACTGTGACACTGTGAACAGATTAAGACATACACAGGCTAAAATCAGCTTTCTTCATTCCATCAAACTTGACTCACTGAGTGAATACATTTAATTCATCTAGTGGACAAGTGAGGCACAAGAACTGCGTTTTGCATAGAACTTCATGCTGTTAAGGATGTAGAAATAAAGCTGATTACACTGCAGCTCTGTGAATGCAGGAATCACCGCTTTTGCCTTCAAATTTGAAAGGTTTAGTATCTTACCTGCATAATGGCTTACTTATATAAAGTGGTTGATCAGTCCTTTCAGTTTTGCACAGAGAAGTGTTATTTTAAAAATATTTCAGTTTTGTATCTACTAAGAGAACTGTGTTGTGTGGCAATATATTTTCCTGCTTATCCTCCAAAAATCTCTGTACTGTGCACACAGAAGACTTTTGCACAATCAGAAAACCAGAATCATCACCCCTAAAATGGAGAGGAATCACAACTTCCACTGAACTAAGCAAGAGTATGCTTCATTCACACTGGCTAGAACTTTCCAAAGCTTGGGACACTTTGTTCCAAATTTGGCTACATTTCACACCCAACTTTCAACTCCATTTCAAATCCTTCAAGAGAAAGCTTAATCAGACAAGGCCTGAAACAATCTGCTCTAACTTTGATGACAACACTGCTTTAAGCAGGGAGTTAAACCAATGACCTCCACAGGTCCCTTCCAAAAAAGATAATTCTATTATATTATCAAATGTCAAGAGCAAATAAGAAACTGGCAAACAGCATTGACTATACTTTTTGTACATACTTTGCATATCAGAGCTACTGAAAGTTCACTAAAATCCTGTTCTATTCTATATTATTGCCAGATCGACTTGCATATATGCCTCCAAAGACTTACAGGTAACAAATGCCAAACCTGAACACTTGCTGAAGCTGCTACGATCTTAAAGCAAAGTGGTTCTATCTGAAATTCAAGCAGAAGCAACTGGAATTGGTACTGTTATTGAAGGCTTTCTTTCCACTAAGTTGCCCTTACTGAAGGGCACTTCAGGATTCCCAGCAGCAGCAGAAACACAATTTTGTTCTTGCACGTTGGAATTTTGTTGGCATACATTGCTATTATCCTACTAAATTCACTTGTTCGCCCCACTGGACTGTTGTGTTCTGCATTTTCACATTTCCTTCACAAACAGGACAACGTTTTCTACCAATAACAAATTATAATGCTCACTTATTGCAACAGCAACACTTTGCTACGATCTGTGCAGACAGGGATAAAATCAAGAGGCCTGTCTTTGAGAGCTTTCACCCCAATGGTGATCCCTCCTGTTGCTAAGATTCCAAAGAACCTGTTTGCTAATTGAGTGGGTATTTTTAAATGTTGACTGTTTATTTGCACATTTCTCCTGTCATCCATTAACCCGTGAGGATGGATAATTTCACCCTTAGGGCACTCCTACCAGTCCCTGAGGCGGCTGAGAGCAACGTCCCCAAGTGACACCATAACCCCTGACTGGAACCTTGCTCAAAACACGTATCTTTGCTTCCCTGAGCTGAACTCCTTTAAAAGACGTTCTTCGGGCACTGTTTTTGCTAAGTGCGATCACGCAACAAGGAAAACATTCAGCTGAGCTCCACTTGGGCGCTATAGCTTCACCGACGCCATGGCGCCGGGGCAGGCCCGGGCTGCGGGCGGGACAAGGCCCAGCCCTGTGCCCGGCCGCCGTGGGAGGGCAGCCCGGCCGCTCAGCACCTCACCCCGAGGGGACACCCGCGACCCCGCTCCAGCCGGACGCCTTCCTTCCCCCAGCTCCTGTGCCCGGCTCCCGGCCGCGGCGAGTTTCAGGCCGCTCCGCTCCGGGCCGAAAGGCGGCTGGGACGGGCCCGTACTGACAGATCCCCGGGCCCGTCCCTCCGTGCGGCCCCGGCCCTGCCGCCCGCACCCGCCCGCGCCGACCCCCNCGGCCTCCCGCCCGCGCCTGCGCCGCCCCACGCCTGGGCCCGCCTGCCTCGGCCCGCCTCTTCCAGCGGCCTTTTCTTCCCCCTCTGGGCATGGGATGGGTGGGAAGGCAGTTTATGACTGCTTTTCTCTCGCCGCCATGGCAGAGGGCATGTCCCAAGCCGCCAGCTTCTCGTCTGGCGGGGAAGAATCACTAAGAGAAACCTTAAATCAATGCGCTCAGGTCGTGATAAAAGCACCTTTAGCCGACTAGGCCGTAAGCGCGCTGATGAGGCAGTTCCCTCCCTAGTGGAAGTGCGGCTGTGGACTCAACAGGCCGGTGCTGTGACCGTAACTGAAGAATCACAGGATCAATTAGGTTGAAAAAGACCTCTGAGGTATTCGAGTCCAACCTGTGACCCAACACCACCATGTCAACTAGACCAGGAAGAGCACTAAGCGCCACATCTCGTCTTAAGTATCTCCAAGGATGGTGACTCCACCATCTCACTGGACAGTATATTGCAATGTTTTCTGTGAAGAAAGGCTTCCTGATGTCCAAGCTAAACCTCGCCAGGTTGAGCTTGAGGCTATGTCTTCTCATACTGTTGCTGGCTTCCTGGAAGAAGAGGCTCTCCTTTCAGGCAGTTGTAGAGAGCGACAAGGTCTCCCTTGAGCCTCCTCCAGGCTAACCACCACCAGTTCCTTCAGCTGCTTCTCATAGGACTTGTGCTTCAGAAAAGGCACCCAACTTTTGGCAGCACTTGCCCAGGAACACAGCTGTGGTTCAAAGACAGGACTGCTCCCAGAGGGGATAGGATGGCCTCTGTGCAGCTCCTCTTGCTCCTGAGGTCTCCCTGGCTGCTGGATGCTGTCACAGGGTTGGGGGCTGCAGGCACCTGCAGAAGGGAGCAGGCATCTTGGAGAAGGCAGGGACATTTCAAGGCCATGCAGCAGCTGCCAGCTGTGTGGTACACAGGAAAGAAAGAAAACCCCCGAGCCCGGTCAGGGCATCCAGGTTTTTATTTTTCTTAACCACAAAAATCACCATCTGTTGGTCTGGAAGTCCCTGTGTGGTTTGGCAACCAAAATCAAGAAGAAAAAGAATACTTTGCACGATATCAAGAAGAGATCGTTGCAGATTTCCCTGTAAGGATTTGATCCAGACCAGTTAAAGCACAGACTATTAGTCAGCATGTTTAGTCGCGAAGCAAACATTTCTCTCTGTACTCTTGAAGTACAGTTTCCAGATGGCAGCCCAAATTGATCTACTTACGAGCACAGCACGAGCCTTCTAAAGTAATGCTTCATATTTTGCAAATCAAGTCTACATTATGTGTAATAAGGGCTTATGTTTTTTCTCTGGAGGATAAATTCTCAGTCCCATGAATTTGGTACAGCTAGGAATGCACCATTTATCAATAATTTTAACATAAATGTCTGTCCATGTGTCATTTAGAGATGAACAGCAGAACATCTCTATGGAAACAGTATAGCTATAGTGCATCCAAGAGGAGCAACATTCCATACAATAATCACAAATATAGCCTGCAAAAAAAAAAAAAAAAAAAAAAAAAAAAAAAAAAAAAAAACTTTAAAGGCAGTGCAAGTATGTGTTGCTTTATTTCATTCAGAGAAAAAAAAAGCATTAAGAAAAATGTTATTATTTTACATTGAACTGCCTGCATATAGAAAGCAAGAGCACATGCATTAAGGAGCCTAGCCTGTAACTACATCCTTTCAGGTATCCAGGGATAAAAACAAGTCAAGGTGCAGGGCCTTGTGTCCAGTGAGCATTGGCACACTCCACTGTCTCTGCAAATCAGCCAGAGACTGCCTGCTAGGAAGACTGGCAGCAGTGCGGGCCACCAGCTACTTCAGAATCTGCAGCTTGTCCAGCATCAGCAGCAACCCTCTGCAAATGCAGGTGTAGGTGGAGGTGAGTTTCAGAGTTAAACCAAAAGGAAGAAAATAGTTGCAAATAGTTAATTCAAGCAGTTATTCGCATTTGCAAACTATACCTGGGACTGTGAAAGACTAGAATATACTTCTTAAATTACTCTCTTCTCTTGCTATTTTCCTATATTAGTTTTTATATTCCTGTGTTCTTAACCTTTGGAAGTTACAACACTGACCATGAAATATGGGTATATGAAGAAATTACATGAAAAACTGGGTTTAATGGATGGAGATGACAATATCACAGATATAGTTTAGAGCACAGAACAAATAAAGAATCTGACAGACATTGCAGGCTAACTGTAGGTAACAAAGTGAAATAATATAGGCCAGAATTTGGTGAGACAGCAACTGCTGTTCAATCTATTTGTTCTGAAAGTTTGTCTTAAGTATTTTATGACCACAGAGGAAGTACTGTTTCAGCTCAGTAGTGCCTTTTAGTGCTTTGCTGCAGCTTTGAGTTAGAATGATTCAGAAAGAAGAGTACTACCCACCTGAACAAAAACCATTTTCTTTGTTTCTTCTGGAACAGGATGAAATGCTTTTTTTCCAGACAACTCCATAGTTCTTTCAGCCTTCATTATTTTGCTGTATGCACTAGGGTGCTAGAGCTGTACATCATAAGGGCTGAAATAAAAAAAAAGTCATGTATATTTTGCCTTTTAAAGGTCCAGAATTAGAGGCAAATATCTGCTAAAGATACTGTATACTATTAAGTTGATTTTCTACCACCATCCATTTCAAAGAACGTACCAGTACATGAATTCTCCCTTCTGAACAGGAGAAATAAAGGAAATACTATTGCTATTATCACATTTAGAGAGCCTCAAAAAACCCCAGCAGTCAACACTGTACATCACCGTGTACACCACATTATGATTTCAAGGCTACAAGTGAAATGAGGAGTGAAGAACGATTCTCCATATCCTTTAATAATTACCTCCAGGTAATCTTTAAAGACTAGCAGTAGGAAGATTACATAGATTACAAAATTTCAATTTCAGAGAAATGTAGCAGAGGAGAGCTGTTAGTAACTGGAATGTACTATGTTTTGATGCGTCTTGCTTGTAATGGACAGGTCATGGTGCTGTGTATATGCAAGAACTGGGCATTTGAAAACAACTGCTGCAGTGTGATGCATTTCCAGCTCAAGCAACTTGTCTGGAGCTTTTTTGAACAAATTCTCTTTCTTTAGGACATGTCCCATCAGTCAGATTTAAACTAAAAAAAAAAAAAAAAAGAAGAACTGAAGTGGATGGAGAGATTTCTCATAATCCCAATTCCTCCAAAACCTCAGATTGGGAAAAAACAGATGATAGGAAGGCTCTTTTACTGGTAAGTGGCATGGATCCTGGAATTTTAAGTTGTACATATGTAGACAAAAGTAAAGATAAATGATGGCTTGGGGAAAAAAATCCACTCACAAAGTTTTATAAATGCAGACTGGACCAATATGAAACATAAACTTCTTAACTGTCTATTCTCCTTTAGTATTACTGTGAAGAGGAGAATATCTTCATTACTTTGAATTACCGTGAACATATACATTTTATTATTTTATACTTAGACTAGGAAAGGAGTGAGATGCCAGAGCTTTGCTCTTAACTTCTGTCTGCCTCCACTTTTCCAGCTGTACAGGGACTATGCTATGCCTGGCTTCAGAAAGCAGAAATAGGAGACACTCCTGAGCTGTTTAATAGCATTTTAATAGTAATTTGAAAGTTGCTATCTGGTTTTTTCACTTCTCATGACAACCATAGATGATTCCCAAAGTCTTAAAATCCAGGGGGTGGGCAGTATTTTAAACTAAAAAAAACCCCAAAAAACTAAATGCAGAAAAGGGAATTTCTTCTGTACGTTTGCGTGCAGTGCACTAGGGGGCCCTCAGGAGTTAGAAATAGATGGAATGCACTTTTGAAAGGCACATACTTCACAGGACTTTTCATTACAGAATTTAAAATAGAAGTTGCTGTGGTTTTGTGTGTGGGATTGTTTGGTTTGGGGTTTTTTTTATAACGTGAGGTTCATGTAAGTTTATAGCAGTTCATATGCAACCACCTCTCAGTAAAGTTAGCTTCCCAACAGTTCTTAGCTTGCAATGAACTACCTAAATGTGTACCATACTTAAAAGTGAAATATGTTCTAGATGCCAGCTTTTACTCAGTCACTTTTATTAACCTAACGCGTTTGCCAGAACAAAGGATGTGTCAAGCTGATTAGGTAAGAAATTTTATTTTTATAGCAATCTATATACAATGTGCACGTATTCTTTGTTTTTTGGAAAGGATGTGTAAGCCATTGTCATTTTATTTTAAAAACTATAGCTAGATTCTTTTAATGACTTTAAAAGAGTGAAGAAAATTAACCATCTTTCAACTTTAACTGTGTTTATGAATTATAGGAACTATATTCATAGTCAACTAGGGAAATTTGGCACTGCTAATATATTTTTACATTAGTGAATATGTGCATATTAAACTACTGCAGTCACTGGTGGTTCGTATTTGGATCATTTACAGCATTTCCATAACATGAGGTTTAATGAAGGCTTCATCTTGTGAGGAAAAGATAATGATCAGGGTTTGACAGGCTTTTCTTCTAATGCTGGAATACAGCCAGTTGAGATTGCAAATTGAGCCTATATTTAATGGTTTTGGTGTTTGATTTATACCATAATGAGAACGTAAAAGATGTATCCTGACAAATTTCTACATGCATATACTGTCTCATCTAGAATTTCTTTTCTCTGAAAAATACAGAGCCACAGATGCTATATGTGAGTAATGAAATGAAATGCAACTGTTTTCTTTTTGCAGTTTGCAAAGAAGATACATAGGTCTTTTAGACTACAAGTCAGGAAACTTTGCTTACGCAGCTGGCTCCATTCATTCTCTGAAGCCAATCACTTCCCCTGTGGTGGCTGATAAGAATTTAACAGTTTGAGAAGGTGGAGTGTCAGCATCCTTAGTGCTGACCACTTTCCTAGGCATATCAGTAGCCTCTGTCCATCATCCATGCTGGAAGCTACTTGGAAAAGGAGAAATAGAAATTGGGGAAGGGAAATCATGCATCAACATCCTGGCTGGAATGTACAGAAGACTTTATGCTATTTTCATCATGTGGATTTACTAGAGAAATGACCTCTTTTGATCAGCCAACTAAAATCAAAAACTTGTTTATTTGCTGCCTGTGGCCCTCACGGCTGCTGAGGCTCTGGGCTTGCAGGCGCCCAAGAACAAGGAGGAATCTGCTAGTGGGCACTGCCTGTGTGATCTACCTGGGATTCCTTGTCAGCCAAGTGGGTCATGTTTTACCGCAGCACAAAGGAGGACATCAAAAGATCAGTTCCAGAAGTCTCCAAGATGCAGCTCAAACTTCTTTTCTGGGCATCCCACTGGATGGCACCCTGTCACCACCCAATTTCCAGGAACCCCAGCTTGGTAGCAATGGGACCTTGCTGCCACCCAATGTAGTTTATATCACCCTGCGGTCCAAGCGCAGCAAGCCTGCCAACATCAGAGGCACAGTGAAGCCAAAGCGCAGGAAGAAAAATGCAACCCCTTTGTCCTATGGGCAACACTTTCCAAAAGCCACTTTTTTGGGCTGGGAAGAGGCCTTTGCCCAGCAGCCAGGGAGGGCCACACATGCCACAGGCGCAATGGGAACAGCAATAACTCTGGAGGCAAGAAAGTACCGACTGGATGAGCACAGACATAAAGGAATGGCCATCAGGGAGAGAGGTCACCAGAGACCTGGGAGGATTTCTGGAGCTCCCCAGGCACAATTCCATCCTGAGGAAAGCAATATCAGGATTTACAGTGAGAGCTCTCCCTCATGGCTGAGCAAAGATGACATCCTAAACATGCGCATGCTGGCAGATTCTCCAATAGAGAGCATTCAAGAAGTACCTTCGCACAAAGCAGTCCTGGTAGTATTTGCAAGAAGTCCCAGTTCTACAGGAGCTGCTTGTAATCAAGGACGCTGTGGAATTGTCAAAAGACCTCTTGACATGAGTGAGGTGTTTGCCTTCCATTTGGACAGGATCTTGGGGCTAAACAGGAGCTTACCTTCTGTAAGCAGGAGATCAGAGTTCTTCCAAGGTAACACATCCCTATGGTTTTCAGCTTGCAGGTGGGGTGCAGAGGTTTCCTTCTTGCTCTGTGCTAGCCATGGGACAGCAGCAGCCACCCTCTTTAACTCCTGCGAGCCTGAGAACTAACCCCATTGTTACAGGGAAATAGAGCCAGTATCTGTGTGTAACTTCTGCAGTGCTATTATCCTGTCCAAGGGATGAATACCCCAAAGTTTACATCAAATATCATAGAGTTGCTGAGGACAGTAACAGTTTCCTCACATGAGTGTGGAACAAGAAAAAAGAGAAAGAGTAATCTGTAGATTGCATGACATTGTACAGACTGCCTGAAGTGAAACTGGTGAAAGAGATTCCAGAATCTCTGTGATTCAATGGGTATTTCTGATCTTTTAAAAGAAAGTTCTTTTAGGATCGATTTCAATAAAATACTGTTGAAACTTGGCACAAAAATTCATCTCTCAGGTGGTAGGGAAGGGGTCAGATAATCTACTCGGAGAGGTAGTGAACCTTCCTGAAGAAGCTTGAATCTTCTTTCATGGCACTAATCCCCTTAGGAACGGAAGATTTTTTAAAAAGTGCTTCCCTTTCCTCTGGTAGTTAAAAACACAAACAAAGTATATTTCAATGAATCCTGCTGTACATTTTGTTGTTCACTATGCACATCTATATATTATCCAAAGAAATGTACAGAGCAAATATCTCAATATGCCTGTTACACGATTGGTATAGAGTTTTCAATTAAAAATTTGATTTTTAACCTTTAGTGGAATTAAAGGTAGACTTCAGACATGTAATGTGAGTTAGAAGTCTACTTTAAACATTGCTACCTTCTTAAATATGTCTTCAGCATAACTCCTATTTTTGTACAGTCACAAATCACAATCCAAAAGGACTACGTTGCATTTTAATGAATCATTGCAAAAGTAGCTAGCTATGTTTTTGCTGTTCATTTCTTGCTTTGAAATCAGCTATACCAAATACTTTTATATCAGTCTGCATTTCTTAAAAAGAAAAGAAATGCAAGAATGATTCTCTGAAGTCTGATATTAGGAAGACAATCTTGTGATCTCCAGTGTCTTCCTGCTTTGTAAACCTTCCCTTGGGCAGCCTGTGCAACAATGGGAATGAATCTCCAGGAACAACAGTTTGGAGGCTTCTGAATATTATTCATACTTGCAGAGCATGGAAGATACATTATGCCTATTTTATTTTTAGGAACAAGATCTATTGCTTTAGAGCTGTCATAAGGCATTAAGGTAGTTCGGTTGGGGGAACCCTGCCCAGTGTGGCTGCAGAGATGACAGACTGCAAACCTTGGAAAACTGCTATATAGCTAATTGTGCTTTGTGTTGCTCAGTGTCTGTCACCTTACAGTATGTTTTGGACTGTCTGGGACAGAGTGTGTCATTCTGCACTCTAATTTTCTTTTCCTCATAACTGGCTAAGTTCCTATTGCAAGAGGAGTGTTGCTAGGTGATGAGAAGAGAAATAACACTATTTTGGTCTCACTTCATTTTTTCCAGCTAAAGGCTGAACAGAGCATTTAGAACAGTGACTGTACCTTGTCTCTCATGATTTCTTTAGCCTGGAAATATGCTGGAGCTCAGATGCCTAATATCTACTTGAACTCTTTACTATTTACATGTTTGTGTTTGGCATAATGTGAAAATATCTGTGCTTAGAAAATGAGCAAAAAGATATTCTTAAAGATAATATAAGCAATTAGGTCATTTCAATGACCAAGTATGTATGTTTAAATTAAGATAGGTGGGCATTGTAAAGTTTTTCACAGTGACTTGTGTGGATCAGTTATTCACATGGGAAAGCAAGCAGTGCAGGATTAGAGACTATGCATGTGTGTATGAATGTACACTGTTTCTGGGCTGACATATCTCTCTCCCTGACACATCTCTTTAGCTTGCCTCAGTTGTGATGTGATTCAACAAGACATGTTTGATGTAGCATTAAAATCTTAAAAAATGGGCTTTTCAAAGCTGTCATTCATTTTGTCAAAAGCAGTTTCAAAGAACTGCTTAGTAAATCCCTGCACAGGTTCTATTTCCCTTATTCCCACAGATCTGACACTGACTTTTTCTAAAGTCTAGCGAAATAGAAAATACTGTATTCAAATTCCCTGTCTGCTGCCCTCACCTTCCCTAGTTAATTGTAAACCCTGTAAAAGTGTTAACTGAATTTTTTGGTGGTTTGTCTAATTTTTCCATCATCCATCATAGATGGAAAAATAAGTTATGATCACTCTTTCTCTCATATTTTTACAAAGAATTGACTGAATGTGAAAAGCCTGAATAGCATACGTAGGAAAAGCCCTTTTGAGTTGAGCATAACAGTCTAAGAGCATGATTTTGTGCATGTACAAGCAGCCATTTGTTACTTCCATTGCTACCTATGAGATGTGAAAAAATGTCTCCAAATACCTGTAAAAAAAAGAAGGACAAGCCTGTAAAACACGAAGAAATAATCATAAAATTGTGTCTGTTGTGGAATAAATGGAGGCCGACCCTTATGTGTCTGAGTTTTGGGATAGGAACAATACTGCAGCACTAAGAAACTTCATTATTTCATAACCCTGAGGAATAGAAGAGACATAAGTGACCTTGCTTGGTGTTCCAGCCCTACCTTAATGACCTTTGCACAAGAGCTAAGTCAAATGACTTCATGTATGGCCTCCAGCTCATCAACTGCATTTGCAGGGTGGGATGATGGCAGTGTTTGTTAGGCTTGAGCTACAGCTGGAGTTCAGTGGGCTGGAGCAGGCTCGCTTCTCTGTTGCAGCTGACAGGTGGAAGGATAGTACTGTAGCTCCTTGGATAGTAACAATGAGGCTGGCTCTTCATTCATCTTTTGGTACAATAGCTGTTGCTATGCAGTTTTGTTGCACCACTTGCTGAGGGACCTAACTACTGCATGCTGATGGCTGCCTCACTTCCCCTTTGGTTTTCCAATATCCTGAGTCTGACTAAATATGTTTTATCCTCTGCTGAGAATAATAAGCACTGGTGTACTCAATTCAGATTTTTTTTTATTTTTTTTTCAAGCTAAAGATTGAACACACAATTTGTCCAGAACCTCCTTTTCCCCCCAAACATACAAGGAATTCTTGCTCTGAGTAACACCTTTCATGGTTGGTTTAGTGCAAATAAATGAATGTCGTGATAGCTCCACTGGTTGCACTTGTTTTGCTTTACTGTCCTCTGAATGATGATAAATGGTGTCCTAGTTTTTCTGTGTTGTACTGTGCTATCAGCCTGCTCTTGCAATCCCATCAAAAGTTATGCAATGTGAATCACTAATGTCAGAGCAAAGAATAAAAACCCAACACTGCTTTATGGATTCAGAGTGCTCTACAATGTGTCCACATAGTGCTGTACCTCTCAAAGGGGTGTGAGAGGCATATTTCTAATATTCTGTTGGGTAGAGAAGTTCATGTATAAGCAATAATGCAGTCCATAGTCTAGAGAGCAACTAATGCACATTTCATGCATTCCTTAATACTGACACCCATATGAGCACAGGACAGAACATTGCAATGAGGTGCATAGGCAAGAAAGAAACTTAAATGGCCTAACTTCTCTCTGCTTTCTGTTTCTGTTCCTTATATTTTCCCTAAAAACTTAAACTCTCAAAATCATGCTCTGTATGCTAGTCCCTCTCATTTTCCATACTAAATTATTCTTTCCTATTAATACATGGACAACTAAACTGCTTCTTGCAAATGTGGCAGTGGTGAGATGTAATGCCTTACCGTGAACATTGATGAATTTGAGAAGGGGCTTTAACTACCTCATGAGAGGTTTCCTGATTTTAGTGTTGATCTTATGGGCATGTTTGAAAGTATTTTCTTTTGAGGAAGTTATCAAAAAATGCTGTAGCTATTAGTCAAAGCACAAGATGAGAGTAATGCTTGCAAGAGCAAAATGTGTTTCTTGACTACATGTAGTTTAGAAGCATGATGTGTATTTTCAAAGTGATGTGGGGTGTGGAAATTTAAGATTATGCCTGTGTTGAAGAAGCCATGCAGTGATACGTTACCTAGTGGCACATGAAGCGGTTTGAGTACCTTGAGGTAGTCTAGTCTCGGCAGCCTGAGGTTTTGTGTGTGTTAGCTTATTCAACTTAGCTAAGACATTTTTAGAAATATTTTGATATTCAAATATGTGTATGAATTACTAGGAAGATGCTTTCAGCATGAGTTTTGAAAAATCTTTACCATACAAGTTTGAAGATTGCCTTTGGATAGTTAAGTAGATATATAGATCTAAAATGGGAGATTAAAATAAAATGAAACATGTCAGCTGTGGGCAAGATTCACTGCAGTGCAGCTGCAGCAACAGAAAAGCAGTAGCCCTCTGTATTAATATATAAAGCTGACTAGGAAAGAAGCACATGCAGAATACACTGGACTTTTTCTGAAATGTACTCAACCTTTACAGTTGTGGCTATAGGTCTGTTCACTGCTCAGGTAACTTCAGCCCCATCCTCATGAGGTTTGAATCAGAAAAGCTCCACTGATTTCATTGGGGTCCTGCCAATGCAGCTATGAATCAGATCCCTTATCTGCTTTAGTTCAGCATCTCCGTATTTTTCCTGCAAGTGTCAAAAATTTGAGTCACAGCTCTTTACAGAAGCTGCTGTTTCATATTCCTGTAATCCAATTTATATTACAGAGTTGAAAGACTTTTTTTCTGGCTCATCTTTTCTGCTCCCATTTCCTCTTAAATGCAGACATTTCCTGTATTTAACTGTAGTATTTTAAAAATGTTTTTGTATCTTAATGGAAACTGGCATGGTTTTATTCGTAGTTTTCAAGTATTTATATTACTATTGTTTATCATGTCCTTTTTGGGTAGACAGGAGATGTTTGTTTTCTTAGAAAACTGTTTATGTATTTGATTTATGGAAGAATTCATGAATAGTTACATAAGTTATTACTGGAGATATAAAAATAATAGATCAGATCTAGTCCTGAAGAAAGCTGTCTTTTTTTTTTGGTGAGAATTTCCAATGCTTATGTAGACTTTCTCCAACTCTCTTGGAAAAGAAGCCTAGCCCATAGCTGGCCTAACTGGGGTAAAGTAATCTACAATGTAGGTGATAGAGCCGATGCAAGAGAGATTGAAAATGGGTAGGATTTCCCAAATAAGTTGCCTAAATACTTATTAAGGCACCTCAGTAGAGGAGAAGCCTGATTTTCAGGAGTGCTCAGCATGTTTTTTCAGTGGGGGAAAGAGTGTGTAGCATGATGCTGATAAAGGTAATAACGGTCATAATGAAAGAGAAATTGATGTTCCTAGTGGAAGGACACATTCTGTGCTTCTGAGGAAACACTGGACAACTGGGAGGGAAGTTAAAGAGGTGGTGGGTTGCTGGGTTGGCTTGGCTTTGGAAGGACTACCTTGTATGTGCAAGCCGTGACAGAGAGAAAATCAGGTACATTCTTGTTTTGGAAAGGAGTTGGTTTTTCTCTTGGGCTGGATTGCATGCAGGGCCTGTCATGCTTGTTTAGTGAATGGGAGATGGAACTTTGCACATGTTTCAGTGCTAGGTACAGGCAAATATAATTTCTTACCTGTTGTTTTAGAACAGTCAGCATCCTTTGAACAAGCTGCTTTTTGATTCTTCTGTATGGAAATTGTTTTTCACAGTCCTGGCTGCTTACAAATGGAGCATTGACATTGGCAGCTTTTACCTTGCTGTTGGCACTGATACCTGTTTTCCATGTGCTATTTTCTGTCTGGTTTGCTTCTGAAGAAGGTGGCCTGGACCTCTTGCCTTCATGTGTTGCTAAAAGCTTTTTGTCAGATCTATCTCTGTTTCCATGGGCATGTGGAAGACAAATTTAGGCTGCACTTAACTATGCAATAAATTGTGCAATAGCGTGGACTCATTTCATTGAACTTCAAGATGAATATGAATAATTTTTAAAGCTTTATATGTGTTCCAACACTTTTTATTAAACAACAGTTCAGCTTTGCAGTTAAATGGTTCTTCCTCTCTGTACGAAGACATATTTTGATCTCCTGTCTACACACCCTAAAATATAAAGGATTTCCTTGTTTTAATATGTACAAGCCACAGTCAGTCATGGGTCCTTGGCCGTTTAAGCAGCAGTAGCATTGCATCAGAAATAAAAGGAGAGTTTCCTGTTAAGATAGATATGTCTGTTACTTGCTGTTATGTGAAATATATTTATCAGCTCTTACACTGGAATATCTCATTTTAAATTCTTTGATGAGGTTTATTCTCATGGTGGAGCTGACTAGAAGTCTCCAAAGAGAAGTCCTCTGTGTTAGTTTCAGGGAAGAGAAGAATATTCTTTACACAGAACTAAAGAATTTGTTTAAAATATCTGCTGTACAAAACAGATCTCATATCTTGGTAAAACCCCTCAAACATGTCAATTTGTTTGTTCATGCTAAGCTCACAGTCTCTAGCATTCTCATATATCCTTTCAGAGCTGTTTTATAGGTTTAAAATACTAAAAATAACAAAATAAATGCACTTCGGGTATAGGATTTGTGGTGTCTCTATGTCCATTATGCAAAAAGTCCCCCTTTGACATAAGTTTTCAGCTCTTGAAATTCAACAGTTCCCTGGAATCAGGAAATTACATATTTGATTCACAGTGGCATTGTAGGCTTTTAACCTTCCTAGAAACTTTATAATAGTTTGGTTTAGTGTATGATTTTGTGCATTAGTCTCTTGTTTCAAACAGGGAAAGTCTTCCATACATTGAAGGCATTTATGCCTATGCTTCCATTCCTGTGGTGGCTGGTTATGGATGTAGAATAAGACCACATTAACCAAAGGATGTCAAGATATTAGTCCCTGGCTGGTATTCCTGCCAGATCTGTAAAATGGTATAATTGCTATTGCTTAGGCAATGTCTGAAGAACAAGCAAATACAACTGACAGTATTGCACTGTACAAATGATATTTTCTTTCTTTTTTTTCAGGCGGTCAAGCCTGTCCTGTTATTCTCTGGGATTCCTCACTGAGTCCAACTGATAATAGTACCCATTCTTCAGTGAGGTTAACATGGGGACAGTATCAGCAGCTATTGAAGAAGAAATGCTGGCAGAATGGTAAAGTTCCCAAAGCTGAGTGGGGCTGTACTGAAATCCATCATCATGAGTGGTCCAAGATGGCACTTTTTGATTTTCTCTTGCAGGTAAAATGTTTACTAAACACAACTGTTTGACTCAAATGTAATGTGAACAAATATAGGATTTTTAGAAAAAGTAATTTTAGTGTATTTAACTTTTTTTTAATGGGGAAGAGAGATATTTGCATAGTTTGAAATTATTTCTGGTTGTTTCTTCTGATTAAAATACCCAAAATGCAGTTTGTAGTTAGGGAAAGAGACCAGGACCCTAATTGACTTGTTTCTTTTTAAAGAGGAAGCAAAGGCTTTTGCCTTGACTTATTTCACCTTGAGGCAGGCATATTGTTTCTCCTTCACTCCTTGTTTCTCCTTCACTCCTTGTTTCTCCTAACAGAGATCTTGACTATATTCACAACTGTAAATATCTGTTTACTGTGTGGTCCTTCCTGCACCTCCCCAGCCCCCAGAGGTAACTGAACTGATTTTGGTGAGCTGCAATCTGTAGCAAGGTAACAGTTTTAGTGGCTAATTTTCCTTTAAAAAAAAAAAAAAAAATCAAAAGCCCTAGCCACTGACTTAGTAAAGAAAGAATAGAGAAGCAACTGAGGAATAATAAATCTGCTGTCCTTTGATTAAGTACTGCTCATCATCATTAGCTCTCCAAATAACACCAAACTGGGGCACTGCCCAGTACTGGTGTGTGCCTCCAGTTACAGCAATTATGTAGTGGAGTATTAATACACTCCCTGCGTTAGCAAGGCCTGAACTGAACCACTCATCTGGAAGACAATTTTATGGCTTCCTGAGATATAGCACTACTTTAAACTGTCCTTACCTGCCAGACAGGTCCAGGTGACTGAGCTTCCTGCAGCGCTTACTGGTTTATTTGAAACTGCAGCAAGCACTAATTTTATGCACCATGTTTGGTTGTTCATATAATTCAGTTTTTAGTAGAGTTACATTTCTTGTAAAAATCATGTCTTGGCTTATGGATAGCCTATCACTGCTCTTCTCAATCCTGTTCTAGAATGAATGAATGTCAGTTTTTTTTACTTAGAGTTTTGCAGATTGGTTATGTTAAACAGATTATTCAGTTCTTCTCTAAAAATAGATTGTCACTTGTCTAATGACTCCATTTTTAGTCCCATTGTGAGCAAGTAATGCTTAGAAATGGGTATAAAGTCATATGTGGATGAATCTGTTGCTAAACATAGTAACACCCCATAGGAATAGTACAGATTATATCAGAGTTAATGTTTTTATGCCATCGTTGTCTTCTCATTTAACAGTTAAAAATTTCTCATGAGCTCTATGTTGAATTCTAATTTCAATGTGTTCTACGGCAAATTTTTAATATCCATAATAGAACTATTATCCAGAAGGAGTGGTTGTTTAAAATAAAATACAACAGAATTGAACTTCACATGACAAGAAACAAATTACTCTTGTTCTAGTAGCTGGTATCAGAGTGATTTATACCTCCAGTTGCCTACCAGATGAAGAACATGCATACCAGAAAGTGAGTGAAAGTGAGTCTCATAGTTCTTAAAGACTACAATTTTATCTGGGTGCTCTCAGACTTAACTTTAAAGTTTGTCAGCAGCAGAACATGAAAACTTGAAAGCAAAAAAAAAAAAAAAAGCCAAGCAGGGATTCTGTATTAGAAAAAATAAAATCTGGGCTTCATGAGTAATTCAGAAATATAGAATAATGGTCAAAAGTATTCTGTACTAAACATAATTCTCTCAGAAGAATAAGTTTGGCACCTGTGATAGATCTTCCTAATCTCTGGTTTCAAATGTTATAAAACACAGGAGCAGGATATAAAATGCTTGTAGTTAACCTTTACTTGCTTTCTGCAAGAACTCAAGCAAAATAAGGACATAAATGTAAAATGGCCTTTTAATTTTGGGGGTTTGGACCTCTTACAAACATTAATATATGACAAAAAAATTACACTAAACTACATGCATCAATTCCAGAGTGTTCCATCATAATGTCTTACCATTGAAATGATGCAAGATATTGTGAAGAGGCTGTCTGTTAAGAACGTGATCTCCTTGTCTATTTAACGCATGTAGTGAAGTGTGGTGCAAAGGACTTGGGTCTGTGCATCAAAGGAGTCTTTCTAGAGGGACTCTGCTTTACTTTTTTACCTTTGCATGAGTTGAAGAAGAGATCCCAGGAGCTACAACACTGGAAGCATGAGGGGCTCTACAGCCTTAAGAAAATGAATGCTGCTCATGGTAGGAGAAAGAGGAAGAGAAATCTGCAGCTCCAAGGCTGACAGGCAGGAACCTCAGGCAACAATCCAGGAACATCCATGTAGCAGAAAAAACAGCAGAAAACCAGCCCCACACCTCCCCTCTTCTGAAAGGCTTAGAGGAGGGCTGAGCTGCCTGAGCTTAAAGGGAAGGGGCTCTTGTGCCCAGGGGCAAAGGTGGGGCATGTGGAAGTCCCAGGTGAGACTTCTAAGGGCAATCCAGGCCCAGTTGTGTGCTCAGGGCTGTAGCAATGTTAAGTGTTTACTCTCATCTAGTCAACAGGCATAGAAGCACTTTCCTTTCAAGGAGAGATTTATCCTTCCTGTATTAGATGGTTATGCTACAATGGCATCCATTGCTCTGGATGTGCCTTGTTCTTGTAATTGTTTATGAAAGGGAGCAGAAACTACCAAGTCAAAAGAGATGCCTAACATTTACACCACTAAAGTTAGGCCAGATGTATGTATTCTTTCCAGCTAAGTGCTGTGTGATGAATAATCGATGTTTTTTTTGCATGGGAAAAAATAGTCTAGACCATCATGTCATAAAAGTTTATACCACAGGGAGGCTGCTCTGTGGTTATAAATACACTGTTCTTCCATTTTATAGCTTTTGATGGTTTGTTGTGCCCCTTACTGGTCTTTTCAGTTATTTTGCATACTGTTAGTCTAATAGATCCCCAAAAAATGAACACCCTCTGTGTGTGTCAGACTGTGCTATTTCTATTGTTCTCCAGCACAGAAAATGTAAAAAAAAAAAAAAAAAAAAAAAAAAAATTATGAAAAAGAAAACAATTCTATTTACTATCCTGTTATTCCAGTTACAAAGTGTTACTGTTCCATTATTGTCAAAGAATTTCCACTGTCATAACAAATCATGGCTATAAAATGGATAAAATACACAGTCTGAGAAATTGCTTCTAGCAGTACCTGAGGTATGAGGACCAGGTCTTCTGTGCCTTTTTACTGCTGTCTTTAATTATACTGGTCCTGAGCTTGCTTTCCTGTCATCTGGGTTAGAGAGCAATGTCTTACAGTGAAACTTTGCCTCAAGTACTTTGGTATTGTTTTCACTTGGCACTCTGCTGTACTTTGTTTTAGATCTATAATCGACTAGACAAAAATTGTTGTGGTTTCAAACCTCTCAAGGAGGATTCCTGCATGCAGCAAGGACTGAAGCTGAAATGTAATGATCAGGATGCTGTTGACCTGACACACATAGTTCAGAGAAGGCATGACCAAAGGCACTTGGCCTTTATAGACAATAAGGGTTTCTTTGACAGAAACGAGGACAATCTTGACTTCAAAATACTACAAGGAATCAATGAGTAAGTTTTAAATTATTAATTTTGTAAAAGATTGATAATTTCTTCCTGGTTTGAGTATGAGACACTAAACTACTGGAATAGATATCATTGTCCCAAGACATTGACAGGATGTATCTAAAAATGTATGAGTAATCTCACAGCTGTAAAAGATACAATTAGCATGCATATGATTAGGCATGCATAGACTTCCTTTGCTTAGTTGCAGCTTATATTAGTACAATTGATTGCTAAACCACAGCATAAATAATGCAATTCAAAATAATGGCTAAAATGGATTAATTTCTTTGTGCTTTTCCAGATTCCCTGCATCTGCAGTTTCAGTGCTGAGGAGCCAGCGTTTACGTGAGAAGTTGCTCCAGTCTTTGTTCCTTGACAAAATATATTGGGAGAGCCAAGGAGGCAGAAAAGGAATTGAAAAGCTTATTGATGTAATAGAAAGGCGGTCCAAAATTCTTCTTACTTACATAAATGCACATGGAGCCAAAGAATTGCCCATGAATGAATGAAACAGTCTTGTTTCCATCTGAAAGAAAGTCTTTAAAAAATGTTGTATGGAGCAAAAACTGACAGTAAAATTGATTTAATTCATAGTTTATTTGTTTCCCAAACTTTCAAGTTTCCTTTTCAATAAGAAATCTTACATGGTTTAAAAGCAACATTTACATGTCAGCTGCAGCTCAACACAGTGTAGTTTCTTCTATGTCATCAGTGAAATGGCAACCAAATGGTACCATAAATAATATGCAGTAATATGTAGGTACTGTGAACTCCTTCTGTTAGACTGTTTGGAAATTGGCAACAGGATTTTCAGTACATTAGGCTGGATTGCTCTTACTTCCCTCATTGACTTCAGTAGAAGTTTTTATTGCAAGTTTAAATGGGAAAAGAGATGTGTAAGCACTTGATATGTTGCTGACACTTGTTAAAACATATATAGTACAGGAATTTGTCTTTTAATCAGGTATACTAAAATGCCAACATTTCCAAAGGCTTATTTTATTTTATTTAATTTGGTCTTTTAAAATCTAAGAACTAAATTCAGCTCTTTTAAATGTAGGTGTGTTTGTGCTGGACATGAGGGAATTTTAAGAACAGAATGAGGAGAACATGGCTTTAACAATAATAATTATTTTGACAAATATAGTTTTTACGTGTCCAGTATGGAGTACAATTCATCATGAGTCACTCATTCCAATGTACTCTTTTCAATACAAGTTGTTCTGACGTGTGGGTGGATGATCTGATATTTTCTGTCTGTTGATTAACTGGTTATTTTTAAAAAAAATAGTTTTAGCTTTGTGTGAATTGAATGAACGCTGCTAATTAAGTGCACGTTTTGCTTTTGCAATATTCTTGGCAATATTTTTTGAGAATATGATCACAAAGCAGACCTCCTAATGCTGTGAGCATTGTTAAACCCAGCAGAGGAAATGTTTATTCTGTGTGCTCATCTCTAGCCATTAATTCAGGCTTGAGCTTCCATAAAGATTGACTACTGTGGGGTGATGATTCTAGCTGACGACTTGCCCCAAGTGTTCCCACAGGTAAGGTTGTTAGGGAAGGTTGGATAAACACTTCCGATTTTTGCCCTTGAAATGCTCCAGAAATAAAATATCAGTTGGAATAGCCTATCATGACATATACCTTCTACCTGTCTGATTAGAAAGATTCTTAACATCTTTCCAGAGAAAGATGTTTTACCATCTTTTTACCATGAGGTAATGGTAGAAGTTGGATTCTTTCATAGCTATTCTTGTCTTTATGTATGGTAAAAATATATAGGGTGTAAAAGATTTTTGAAAGTGCTTGTGTAATGTTATTAATGAAAAATTACGTCTCATGCCACTGTTAATGTGGATGGGTGAATTTAATGTTTTAAATAACTACAATTCCACTGCAGCTAAAACCAGTTTTCTTTCTTAGTATCAGAAAACTCATTAACAATAATTGCATTACTAGAAGAAATAAATCTCATTATAGGCAGAGTTAAAAAGATTTAGTAAAATTTTAAGACCTTAGCCAGCTAAATAATGTTTAATTTTATTTTGTCAGCAAAGGACAGATAAATTTGTTAAAACTTCCTAGAACTTAACTATTGCCTTGAGAGGATGTGTTTTAGTGTGCCTTGGACTTTTTAACAGCACCAAGGTAGAATTTAATAGGATTTTAATTTTATCCCTTTCTTAAAAATGTTGTAACCTATCAGTCAGATAAGTTTCATCACAGAAACAAAAATATTCCTTTGGCTTGCACTTTGAACAGAGTCTAGAGAAAGAAACAATCCTCAGGATCCATTTCACATGGAATTCCTGTTGCAGTGAGTTTTACTCTATGATGGCCATCACAATCAATTTGTCTCATTTTCTGGCCTATCTCACAGGTTTTTTTCCTGCTAGATACCTGTTCAAATGGATTATCCCTCACTGCTGGGAGTGAGAGAAAGGCACGACTCTCAGCTACACTGAACTCAGAAGAGGCCCAGCAGAGTTATGAATGTAGCTGATTATGATGAAGTCCTATGAGAACTCTGTCTTCTATCTTTAGACTGCATATGTGAGTCACTGCCTCACTTTGCCCAGTTGTAATTTTTTTCCAGAATTGGCTCATTGTCAAAGAAGACAAGGGAATCTAAAGTAAAGATTATTTTCTTTTCAGGCTTAGTTGTTTATGGTGATAACTTGTTGCATTCTTCTCCATTTCTTCTGGACATAAACTAGTGTTTGCTTGAGCATGATATATACTTTTTTACTTGCCTGGCTGTTTAGTGCCAGCTCTTAAAGCAGCAATATAATTGCCTACTCATATGAAATTGCCCTGAAGATGACCTGAGCCAATGCCTCTGAGTAGGTCCTGGATTTAAGAGACCCGAGTTGCTGTGATGCTGTGCAGTACTTAAAAATTTGATCAAGCTTGAAAAGCGTTAACTGTAAAAGCCAAAATTTCTGGAGACTTTCAAAGGGCAAAGGAATACTCCCTATGCTCTGTTAGCTTGCCATATTTCTTTTGTGTATGAACACTTTCGTAGTCTTCAGGTAAGTCAGGAGAGTCTTTGTGAGATTAGACAATGAGACAGGATTGCAAATTGCTTCTAATTCTCTAATGTTGACAATAAACTCCAGAAAGTGCTTTTTCCCCATAATATTTATCCTGCTGCTATCGAGCTTGGTACTTAACCCGGTATTGTTAATAATGCAAAATATGATTGCAGTAGCTCTTATGAATGCATACTAGCCAAGTTCTAGGAATTTTTTTTATGAAAATGAAGAATGCTCTATTTTTTGAGTGCATTTGCATAAATGCTGTAGTAAAATATACAAAAAAAGCACTTTGTTGAGTTTGTTAATTCTCTGCTACTACATTTAAGATACCTGTTTCAGTAATGGGGGTAAAGTTTATTGGGAAATCGGTTCACATCCTTTGGAAGCAGCATGACTTTGGACTGATAGGAACTGCACTGTAGCTTAAGAAGAGGAAAAATCTCGAAGAGGCCTTACTCAACCTATGGTGATCAATAGAAAGCCAAAAACCTGTGCTGTAGTCCTCTTTGCTGGTGGGCAGTCTTCCATTTCTGGGCATATGGGATCAGACAAAGATTTGTGGTGCACATTACGTGGAAAGATGTAACCAAGAGCAACAGTGCAAAACCTGTGAGTGGGAAAAGGCGATTAAGTCATTCTTGAATCTGCCTGAAAGCCAGAACCACATGAAATGGAATTACTAAGAAAGTCAAAAGAGTTTTCTGATTTCATAACATTGGAAGACAGAGCTTAAAATAAGTAGCACAGGCACAGATGCCTTAAAATTCCTTGGGAGCCTGCCAGCAAGTTAATAGTCTTAAATGTTTCAGAAGCTGAGGACATGAAAACTGTGGAGCACTGTGAAAGCAGTTTCCTTCTTTTCCTCTGAGGGTTTTCTATAATATACTATATTAAAATAAATAATAATAATTAAAAAAAAAGATTAATTCCATGGTTTCAAACTAACAAATACAGATTTAGGGTACCTTAAGGGACAAAGTTCCCGTAGCAACTGTGGGAACACTATCATGCATGTGTGTGTGTACACAAAAATACATGTATATGTATTTATACTTTGGCTTGTTTATATAAAATGGTCAATTTGGATAATAAAGAGTTAGCTGTTTATGTAATTTACTGTTTACATGTAGAATTGTATTTGTGAGCATAAGTCCAATTTCGGGTATACAGAAGTTGAAGTTTAAACAAAACATTATAATAGATGAAACTTTTGTTCTCAAAGGATTAACTCTTCTTTTGCTAACACATTTATATAGTCTTAAAAGTTTTTTTACTTACAATTGTAGAGAAAAACAGCAATATGCTTGTATCTGTGCTAAACTTCCAGAGTGATATCAACTCCGATTTTTTAAAGTTTTGTACTTTATATTTGTACTTAAATAAAATTTCCATTTTATTTAGGAATTTGTGAATTTTAAACGTCTATTTGTCCTTTAACTAGTAATAGTAACAGTGTTTTCACAAGTAATGAATCATTTGAATCTCTGCTGCTATTGTCGTGTAATATCTAGGAATATACAAAATAAAGAAATACCAGATTTTCAGTTCAGATCTCTAGGCTGCAATAACAGAACCATAATACATATTATTGTAATATGGGAATCATTAGTTACTGTTTAGAAAGAACTATGGCCTTGAAACTGCTTCTTCATAGAAACAGTCCAAAACAGATTATAGGGATCTTTCTGTAGTAATATTTTCTAGCTGTTTGCTCATGAGACTTGCAACTCTACTAAGTTGATTCAGTGTAGCTGTGAAGCTTCTGGTTACTTCAGCATTGGTATTTACTACCTTCTTTAGCCATTCTGACAATACCTACCTACACAAACATTGAGTAGAAAAGGCCTTGTCCATTTATAATGCTAGAACAGAAGTACTGGTCAATGACTCGTAAACTTTGTAACATGCCATGAGCAAAAGCAGAGAGACACTGAACTCCATGTGGAATAGAGACTCACCCAGAGTTTAAGTAGCCTAAAAACTTTTGGTCTCTGAAGTTTACAGTTTTTACCATGATCCAAGAGAAACAAATGGGAAACACAAAGATGCTGAAACATTTTTAAATATTCTCTTTCCCATACAAAGTAATTTGTTTTCTTTTATTAAAAATATTTATTTTTGCACATTACTGCATGCTTCAGGCTAAATTCTATCAGATAAATTTGTGTAAATTGGTTTCAATTTCACTGAATGATCCCATTTCCAGATAAAACAATTTAAATCAGTTAGGTTAATCTGTATTCTTAGAAGTCAGAGAACTCAACCCTCGGGTCAAAGGGAGACCTTAGGAGAGTGACATATTAATAAAGGAGAGTTTCCTCAAATATACTGTGAATATAGAACTTAGAATGTAAGTTCTCTAAACAATATCGGTGGGATCCAAGCAGGATCTACAAGTGTTCTTTGGAGACTTCCAGCCTGTTCCACCTGTATTTCTGTGTGTCAGGACATTCAAAGAGGATTAGACAAATTCAAGGACAGCAAGTTTACATATGGACTTTGTAAGAATTAGGCAAGCTTTTATCCTCTAACATTCCTAATACACCAGTTCTGAGTGCTGGGGGATATAGGGGAAAGGGGCCACAGATAATGCCCCAAGCTCATGTGCTCACCTCACAGCATCACAGTCTGAGATGTACTGTTGGGTTGGGTGGGACCCAGAAGGGAATTCCACATATTTTTGTATTTGAAGGCAATGCAGCCAGATGCAATGTTGTAAGCTCTTCAGGCTTCCCCTTATTTATAAGAATATATAAAATTATCTTTATTTGCAAGTATGGGGATGCTTGGGGTGTTGTGAGTCTGCTTTGTCTTTGATGAAAGAAAAGAAAGAAAGCAGATGGCAACCTTCTAATGCCTAAGGATAGTTTTCCAAAAGCAGTTCCCTGGATGTTTTTCTTTTGGAAGAGACAAAATGAACAAAAATGCAGAAACACTTTTTTCCCTATTGTGATGCATTGTCCTATCTATATTTGGCACTGGGTATACAAGTGCCATTTTTTGGCTGAAATAAGCGGCTTTCTCTAAAAAGTAGTTCAGTTTCAGTAGTTATTTCCTTTTTAGTCTTCTGCAGTACATTTACTTCTTATTTAATCATTTGGTTTCAGTGTTCACTGTTCAGGAACATTATCTCCATTTCCTTCAGTGGAAAAGCTGGCATGGCATTCCATGGAGGTCTGTTAAGCTGTGCAAGCACGCCTTATCAAAAGTATTCTTCAGCTGCCTGTGTGAAACACTTTCAGATTTGGATGGAATTTATTAACTGTGTGAAAGCCAGCCTTCTGAACAGTGAGAATTATGTCTCACAGATGGTACAAGCTGGCAGTCCAACGTGCTTCTTTGCTCTGGGAATTCTGAAATAACTGCAGGTCACACATCTTAATTTTCCGATGCATGTGGATGTATCCCATACTTAAGAAAGGGTCTTTTCTGGTCACCTGGGGTTTCTTTTCCTACCTCAGGTCTTCTGAAATAGAAATACGCAGGCAAAAAGTAGAAGTGAGAACTGCCTGAAGCATACTCTAAATACAACTGTGGCATAGTTGCAGTAAAGAGGTGATACCCAAACAAAAGCTAGACCTGCCTCATACAGACATTGTCCTGAGAGAAGATTAAAGGATTTGTCCTGTTATCTATGACAAGACCTAACTTTAAAAAACCTCATTATGTGAGGAAAATACCTGAGGATTTTACCTGAGGTATGATCAACCCCACATGACTGTAACAGCTCTCTCCCCAAACTCCCATTCACTCATTCTACTACTTCTTTTCATGATCACATGGACAATTCTTCATCACAGCTCACTGGCCTATAACACGAAGGTTTTTGAACTTAGACAGCTCTATATGTTTGAATACCCAGTATACTCCTAAATTTTGCTGATTCTTGTAATAGGCTTAACTTTTTCTCCCTCTGGGGCTGAATCACTTATGTGAAAAACTCTGAACACTACACTTGCAGTTTTTATGTTGCATCTGATCCCTACAAAATGTGAATCCGTTTTGCAGCTGATCAATACCTACATATTTTCCTCTTGGTGATCTCTAACAATGTGAAGCACTGATACCAATTATTTCTCCGATTGCAGCTACAAACGTGATGTCTTTTTCTTCCTTATAATATTCCTGTTATAGCAGATATCAGTGCTACTATCAAGAATTTCAGTTGCAGCTTGGATGGAAAAATGCTTGGAAAGAATCTCCCAATTTATTTCATGTGTGTCATTAGTAGAGTGTATCCAGCTGAATTTTTGAAAAGAGAGCTCACATAAGAGATAGATTGTTATGAGAAATCTCAGAAGTCTAGTTGTTGGGTTTTTTTTTTTTTTTTTAAATAGGTTGGTGAAAGAATGTTAGACCTGTTATCACACAGGTAATCCACAAAGTACTGCTGGCTCCATCTTGACTGATCACTGTTGTGGCCCTCATTTCTCCTGCTGTGGGTTCTTTTTCTCCTGTGGGTTCCTTTTGTTCAGTTCCTGCTGCACTTTGAACTAGGAGACTTCCATTACTGGTTTGTTAGTTGAGAAGGCAGTGTAGTTCAAAAGGGAAGGGGAAATAAAATCCCCTATTATATACATTAAAATGCAGGGTGCTATTTTCTTAACAATCAAACTTGAAAAAATTGTGTTATAGTCCTTTTTCAGTGCTGTTCTGCCTTTTTCTGACCTTCCACAGGAAAGATACTCTGCTGGCTTGGCCGTTCCCCCAGACTGAGTGCACTGCCAGCTGCCTGAGCCATTCCTTCTAAAGTTACTTTCTGACTGAGCTCTGAGGCTCTTTTTGTCCAGCTGCAGGAGTCCCTGCACTTGGGATTGCAGCTGGGCCTGGGCTGATTCACCGGATTTGTACCCCATTGGGTAGTGCTGATGGCACTGTTGTGCTTACTGTTAGCAAGAGTGCAATATACCATCAAACCCTACCCTTGCAGTCGCACTTGAATGCTTGCTTGGCTGTATCAGCGTGAGCTAAGCCAATAAGGCAACTCATGCGACAGAAGCGTTGATGTATTCTTAGAGCCGCAAAAGGTCAAAGAACAAAAGAGATGAAATCCCCATTAAAATCACAGCTTTCCACTTCATTTTGCTTTGCGTGCCTGTATGTCCAAACTTGAACTTGAAATGCTAGTTTTCGAGTAGCTCTAATGTGCAAACACAGCTTTTGTCAATTTGTTAGTGTTTGTGTTGCGAAGCAAGAGATCCGAGAGCCAAAGAACAACAGATTAAAGCTTATGCAGTGTCAACACCATACTGGGAAAGAATTCTTCCCCTCTATCACAGTCTTATCAGAGTGATAATCTGCATGGCCATGAAGAGCTGACTCCTATTTTTTGTTACACTGTTGGCTTAGAGCTAAGATTTCTTTGATTTTCTGCTGTTAGCTTTACCACCCAGTGTAGATATCCTCAGGCTTTCACAATTGCTCTCTTTCCTGCTAAGAAAACAAAACTGACATGTGTTTCAATACTTCTTGGCACCCTGCCTCCCACATATAGTTTAGGGTCAAATTTTCAACCTATTTGCTTTCCCTGATTTTAAGCATAGGTAATAGTATAATTAGCAAAGAAAAATAAGTAATTTTCTCTCTTGGTTTGGGAATAAGTACTGCCAAAAACTGTGTAAATATGCCTTGTAAGAAGGGACTACAGATTATCAGAGAAAAGCGTGCTTCAGAAGCGTAGATCTGAAAATGTGGTCTGATACTCATTCAGTTTTGCAAAAGCAACTTGTGGAAATCAATATTCTGGCTATTCTACTTTTTAAGGACTGGATGTCTAGGAAAATTGTTTAAGAGAATTTCCTTGACCAAATTTTTTTATAAACTGCCACTCTACCTGTCACTATATGATGATTAAAGCCTGGAAAAGTCCTGCACTTTGGATGACTTTTGCTGTGGGATACAGATAAATGGAGGCCATAATTTCTCATGTAGCTGTCTGTAATCTGCTTTCCTCCAGCCCCCATCCCTGGGGGCCACTCTTACAGCCTCTTGGAGCCACAATAGGCTTGTGTTGCAACACAGTGTATGGTCAGTTTTGCTAGATTCCTTCCTTCTCATGCATATGTTTCAAGTCCATAAGTAAATCCTTACTTGCATTAGTGAAAGCAAAGGCTGCATTCTTTAAGGCTCAGACCTCAACCTCCAGTTCCAGGGAAAATTCTGCAACTGTTTCCCGTTTCTCACTTGGCAAACAGAAGTCATCAAGATCCGTTCAAGCATTCTGGACTGAAATGAAGTACGGATTATGCAACTTTCATATTTTTCAGTGGAGAAAAACCACTAGGATCCTCCAGAAAAGGACCATTTTGGCCAAGTTTGCAGCTGTTAATTCCCAGTGAAAATAGGTGATTTCCCTCAGCCTGCATGTAGACATCCAGCTTTCACCAGCATATTCATCTGGCTAAATTAGGAGATTGCCCAGTCGGAAGGGCTGTGTTTTGTGGTATGTCTCTCACATCATGAGTCACAGGTAATGAAGGGGCTAGCAATATAATTTGGAATGAAGATAGCTAATGGAAGATTAGGTAATGGTAGGTTGTATCTAGGTTCTCTCACAATTTACCCAGCTCCTCCCTAAACATTAGCAATGTTTAGATACACCCCTGGGTATGATTTCACAAAAAGGGAAACTAAATTATCCACATTAGTTCTTTATATGTTCCTAATGGAGCTCTGATTCTCATTTGTGCTGGTGGTTACTTAAAAGAAAATTCTTTACAGTAACTTTAATGTAAGGTGCTTCAGCATGTTAAATGATCCCAAAGTATATTCTATACTTGCTAAAAGAAGTGTTAACTTTTCAGAGGCACAGTAGATAACATTGCATTGCTAGATTAGGCGTGGTGTGACACATCTTTCCATTAACTTCAGATGCAAAATCTTGGATCTGGAGTTAATGAAAAGATGTGTCAGAGAGTTATCCTGTGAATGCTCTCCAAGGGTCTTACAAGAACACAAGAAAAATGAATATGTTCTTATTGACACATGAAGTTTTCACCTGTGAAGGATTTCTTACAAAAAGCATGTAGTGATAAAACAATGGAAAATGACTTTAAACTGAAAAAGAGTAGATTTAGATTAGATACTAGGAAGAAGGTCTTCATTGTGAGTGTGGTGAGACACTGGAACATGTCAAAAGGAAGTGGAGATGCCCCACCCCTGGAAGCATTCAAGGCCAGGTTGGATGGAGCTTTGATAAAATTAGTCTAGTGGGAAGTGTTCCTGCCCATGGCAGGAGGGCTGGAACTACATGATCTTTAAGGTTCTTTCCAACCCAAGCCATTCTATGATTCTGTGAATCCAAGTATTATTCTACACATTTTGCAAATATGGTTCAGAGTGGTTTTTCATTTAATTTAACAGCCTTCTATGTAGAAGGATATGATAAATTACAAATTGCAAATATAGTTCACAAGGAAGGACATTAGTGCTTTCTGGCATATTGTTTGCCTTTGAATTAAAAAAAATATGTAGTATAATGAATTTTTGTCCATTTAAAGCTCTCTAATTGTTCTGGTTTCATAATCAGTTCAAAAGCTGCTAACCCGTGTGCTGCATTTTACATAATGCTGCAGTTTCAAATTGCAAAGTAATATGGATCAAGTATAGCAGAATATTTATATCAGAAAAAAAAAAATCTTAATTTCCGCTCAACACACATTTCTAGCTAAAACAGGATGTCTAAACCGTTTGGATGCAGTCATTTTATCTAAAGGTCATTCCTCATTTAAAATCTGGTAGAACATATCCTGAAGACCTAATGGCAGAAGTCCCAGGGAATATGGTAACCATTGGCTCAGGCTTCTGATAATGATGGTACATGCTCAGCTGAGAGTCAGGCTAATCTGTTCTTCCCAGCATGGTGTGTTAGATCTATGATTTCCAAAGTAGATCATTGAGTAGTTTGCTCCAAGGAGACAATCAAAATCAAAACCAAAGAAGTAAAATAAAGCAGCAGACTAAATCTAAATATAATGGAAAAGATGAATACATGAAACAGGTTTAGAAACTAGGACTTTTTCTTGGAGAAAGCTCAGTTTTGTGTGAGTGAGTTTACTTAAAATACACAGAGGCTAGAAAAATTTGAACATTTAACATTTTTCAGAGCCGCCATCTGAAAAACTGTCTTCCTGCTTGTTACAAAATCTCTGCTGACAATGTATATGTGAGCATCATAATGAATCCTGAGAGGAGAACTTCTTTTAATCACAAAGTGGGAGTAATTTCTGCCTGGCAGACACCAGAGGAAAAACTATCAAAGCATTGAACTGTGCATTGATTCTGATGCTGCCTGCTCATAATACCTTTTTCTGTGCTCATTCATATAATTTGATTTCTATTTCATTAAAGACACAGTCTTAGATGCCACATCAAATTAATTAATTAGTTACAAAATTATGCAATCAAACAGTTCTTAAAATGGATATTAACTACTTACCATTTCAGATATATTCTAGTAAAAGTAGGCACACTGACATAGTTGCTTCCCTTCCAGTTCTCACTTTGATGATGTGATGCATGTTTTTAAACTCTAATTAGAAAATTTCACATGAATCTGATGTTAGTATTGAAAAATATTTCCTAAAACGCTGTGAGTTACAGCTGGCTTAGGATCTGATAGCAGCTTTGGAAGCCAGTCAATTGAGTGATTGACAATACACGACAATGCAGCTTCAAATCGGCTTTGAAACTATCATATGAGGATGTCCAGGTGAAAACTTGCAATTACTGAAACTGCAATCCAATTAGGCAGTTTTAATTTTCTTATAAAAGTATGAAAATATTTTTATGAATTCTCTGAAGCATGTGACGCAGTTACTAATTTTTGTCAGAGAGCATTAATCTTTAATTAGGCCATTCTGATTTGGATCCAAGTCCTGGAATGGGTGACACTTGCCAGCTGGTTGGCTCAGACAAGGGATGTTGGGTTGTGAAGCAAAGCCCCCAAGGGACCAGAAAGTTCTTAATGAAGCCCTGTGTGCTTCCACTGGCTCTTGTTAACACATATTTCCCTTTCATCTCCTTTTCTGTGGGTTTCTTCTGTATCTCTACAGGCAGCTGCTTTCTTGTAGTGATAATTTTTTGTTGTAGCTCTGAGAACAGAAAAAAGTGTGTTTCAGTAGTTAGCAATATCAGTATTAGAGCCCAGCATCAGAATGGTAGGCTTTTGTCTATCAGGTAGTTTATCTACACCTACACAAATCTACCTCCTGTTAAATGGGCCTGTTTCCTGGAGCTTGGATATTGTTCAGAACTTCAAATGTATGAAACTTCTTGCATATCCAAGACATTTCAGTTACATATAAAAGAGCATTTAGGAAATATAATGGACTGAAAAAAACAGCACTCTAAAAATTGCATGCATTCAGATGGTTTTTATTTGAGTCTTGGAAGCACTTGTTAACCTGGAAGGATTCAAATTCAGATTCAGTTTGCAAGCAGAGTTTGTCTGAGGTTTAGGTTCAGGTTTTACACAGTTATTGTTCTGTGTCATTTTCTTTCTACCTGAAAGTAGGATGCAAGTAGTTAAAAAACTAATTGCATATACAAAGCATTGCAGAAAGACCTAATTATATTGTGTGGGAATTGGTGTCCAGGTCAGGACAAGTTGTCAGGTCTCCTGCACTTCAGGTTCCCTACATGTCTTCTGCAAACAGCTAGAGCACAGATTTGTAAGTGTAGTTAAGTCTCTAATTTAATATAATTTAGAGAGCACTTTGATTCACCTGGGAAAATGGTGACTCTTGCCTGGTGTACTGACCTGTGAGAATAAGTACGTTAGAAATTGAAACAGAGGTATCATGGAATTACAATTGATTAGGGTTCTGCACCTGAAAATTTGCCTATTTTCTTCAAGTGTATCAAATAATGTCTCAAAAACTACCACCTATTTCTTTAAAATGCTTTGCTCAAAAATGAAGATGCCTAGTACAATAAAGGGAGGCATACATCAGATACACAGACTTCTTTTTACATTCTAGTTGAATGTTCCCTTAGCCTCAATTCCTTAATCCAGGCTTGATCACATTTTGAACAAATAAAGGAGAAATCTGATGGGGGTTGAAATACATACAATTTTGAGAATAAAATTAGTGATGCCCTTAAAAACTATATGTTTTATAGACATATTCAAAATTAAGTTGCTCAAAAGCAAGAGGTAAGATACAAAATAGAGCGATGCTTTGAAGACAGGATTTTAAAAAAGGAAAAAAGAACCTCAAACAAAAAAACCCCATAGAAAATGAAAAAGGCAAAAGGACATCTAAATAATTATAGTATGACAATTATAGTTTTGTTTATTTTTGTCATAATTCAATCATGCAGAACCATATGTTTGAGCTTTCCAAACTTGCTTTATAAACATTTTTAAATTGGCTTCACTGAAAATAAAAAAACAGGATGGAAGCATTAATTAAAAATTAAATAAATCCTTACATATCTTTTACTCAATACAGAGTGGTTGTTTGAAAGATAATCCTTGTTGTAGAACAAAAACCTTCATGCAAGATGAGGATCTCTGTTTAGGGCACAGCCTTGCTTGTGTTCTAGCATTTGCAAAAGCAATATGATGATGCTGGAAACCTAACCTTGTATCCCAGAAATCCGTACAAATAGTTATTTTTAGTAGTTCTCCAGCATGAGACTGGAGTATATTAGGAAATCCTGTGTCTGGTTTGGATACTATTGTGCAATTGTTGCACATACAGAACTTCTAGAGCACTCCCTGGGAATCAGAATGGGTGACAGCCACAAAATGGATGGTAATTACCAGCATGTTTGAGGCACTCTTTGCTTTCCCAAATAATTTTCAACAAAGTTTTTGTGATGAACTTTGAGAGCATAAATTAAATAGGTTTCATAACTAAATGAACTTTTTATGTTTCCTCCAGATCAGGTCAGGGAAAGCTCAATTGCTTCTATTTTCAGGATAATACATGCAATTTTTACAGACAGAGACAAAACTTCACCAGAATCTATTAAAGAAAAAAAGGCTGCTTTGTGCAAACCCAGATGCTTGGAACTGTGCCAGCACATATCCTATAGGAATTAATCTTGTTTTTTGGGGGGAATGGCATCTAATTTACTGTAAGACACAATTTTCCATTTCTGAGGCCATGCTTAGTACACAAGGCTATCTTAATGGAGCATGGCAAGTAAAGTCAGCCACTGGAGAATGAATACCATAATGCATCTCCTTGAAAACTTTTGCTCACTTTGGTAGAAGTGATCAGTAAAGTTTCTCCTGAGCCTCTTGCTCTTCTGGGAAGTGAATGCAAGACTTTGTAAATATTCTGAATGACTTGGTGTTACTGAAGGAGACATTTGGAGGCAAGGGAGCATGCAGTTGTGAGACAGACATTGCCAGAGCCGAAATCTTCATGCAGAAGGATGTTGACACCTAACAGCCACACAGGAACTGGGAAACAATTGTCTCTTTTAGGATGAGGTATGGGATTGTTTATCTAGGCTGGACTGCTTGTCGTATAGTTAGCTCGAAAATGGAACCAAGGAGAGAAGACAAGTGCTGTCCCCCATTCCTAGACAGAGGGACAGAGTGGGTCCAGTGAAGCCAAACCAACAGTGTGGTGACCACCAGGTAAGTCCATGCAGGTCGCAAGCGGGTGCAAGGCATAAATGCAATATGGCATATGCTCATATACAGCATAGCTCAGACAAGGTCAGATTTTCTCCAGTGGAAGGCAGAACATGAAAATATGAAAGTTGCTGTTGGGAGATGACAGAGAAATGGAGAGCTGCTAAGTACAGCTCCTTAGCTTAGGAGGAGTGGAGGGAAGTTTGCACAAAATGTATATTAATTCTGTATCCTTTTCTGTTCTTTGAAAATACAGAAATGGATTTTTTTCCCTTTTGCAAGCCATTTTTCACACCAAGATAGTGTTCTTTTGGGAAAAATTCTTTTGGGAAAAATAGACAAACTATAAAAAGAGCTTGAAAGTTCACCATTGTTTCAAACAGTTCCTCATTGTCTGTATTTTTTAAACTGGCTTGAAATATCAAACCTCCGGTTTGTTTTGACTGGCCTCTGCCTGACATCATCTTATGGGATTCTTGCTAGCTGCTAAAGTCCAATGAAGATATTAATCTTTTTCCTCAAATCCTCACAGACATGTTCCTGTCACTGTGGACAACTTCAACAGCCAGCTTTTCACTCAGACCTGAAACTTCACTGTCAAATTCAGCTTTGCATTTCTGTGCAGTTTCTAGAGGATAACAGCCTTGTCTCTTCCACCCACAGATGAGAGTTTTGTGCAAGCTCTCATGTTGTGTCTGGAGTCATGCCTTGTATCTGGTCTGTGCTTGCTGGTTGCGATGTCACTGTACACGTGGCCATTCATAATATTGCCATGGGCATGGGGCAACCCTGGAGGTATGGACAGACTGGGGAACAAGGGGATGGAGAGCGGTGTTGAGGAGAGGGACCTGAGGGCCTTGGTTGATGGCAAGTTGGACATGAGTCATTGTGCCCTGGCAGCCAGGAGGGACAAGCGTGTGCTGGGGTGCATCAGGTGCAGCATTGTGACCCGGGCAAGGGAGGGGATTGTCCGGCTCTGCTCTGACCTGGGGCAGCCTCACCTCGAGTGCTGGGAGCAGTTTTGGGTGCCACAGTATAAAAAGGTTATAAAGCTCTTAAGAGAGTGTTCAAAAGAGAGGTGTGAATATGGGGGAAGAGGGGAAGCCTTATGAGGAGTGGCTGAGGTCACTTGGTCTGTTCAGCCTGCAAGAGACTGCAGGGGACACCTCGCTGCAGCCTGCAGCTTCCTCATGAGGAGAAGAGGAAGGGCAGGCACTGATTCTCTTCTCTGTGGTGACTAGCTCTGGCACTTGAGGGAATGGCATAAAGCTATGCCAGGAGGGGTTTAGGTTAGCTGTTACAAAGAGGTTCCTCAGCCACAGGGTGGTTGGGCACTGGAAGAGGCTCCCCAGGGAAGGGGTCACAGCACAGCCTGACAGAGTTTGAGAAGCATTTGGACAACGCTCTCAAGCATCACATCCCAGTGTGATTCTTGGGGCTCTCCTGCACTGGGCCAGGAATTGGACTTGATATCCCCTCTAACTCAGGATATTTTGTGATACTATGAAACTAACAAAGGTTATGACCACAGCAGCTCTCAATTCCCAAAAGCACCAAATGCAGACACTGTCTTTCCTTTCAAGAACTTTACAGCACGTCTCTATGGCAAATCCTGGAATATGTTGGTGCCAAAACCAACAGGCTCTGAGCTACACATTGCCAGAGTAGAAATGGTGTCACTACCACTGTGCTGGAGGATTCACAGAGCATTGCCTCTGTGAATAGATACAGAGCAGGTCCATAGATAGCCCTAATTTTGTGTTGTACAAAAAGGAAAATATATTTTCCGCTTAGCAGGAGATACAGAAAGAAAAAGGCCCAGTGTTGCAAAAAAGAAGGTAGGATAAGTGGATTCAGTATTCCTACTGGTCATAAGGCATTGCACACCCAAGAGTAATTCTTCATAGGATGTAACAGAATGATAGTAATTTTTTGCTGGAAGGCTAATTCAGAAATATTTTTCCACTGCCAGTGGAAATAGAATTTAACATTTTGGATAATGTGTAATTTCTTTAGTATGATTAAGAAGATATGAGGGAGTATACAACTGCCAACTTCTGGTTTGTTTTTTTTTTTTAAACTCTAACTCTACAAATGAGGTGGTATCAAGCAAAGCCCAGTCAAAACAAACAAGCAAGTTGGAAAACTGAGTTAAAATAGAAAAGACTCACAAGGTGGGTGGAATCCAGTCCATAATATGCATTAAAACCTGCATGGAAAGTGAAAATATAAATTAATCAATTTTTGTGACTAATGAATGCTAATTATAACTTGCTAGTTTATGATAAATGTTCAGTTAAATCTCTAAGATATGGTTATCAGTCATTTGCTCTGTACTCAGTGTTGAGACAGCTATTGACAGATTTGCTCCTTATATTTTTAAAGTAGCCCTCAGACATGAGATTTTGTAGACAAAAAAAAAAAACTTTTGAGTTTGCAAAATTAATTGCTTAAGTGAAAGTTAATAGCTCCGTGGCTGTGCACTGATATGTTGGGACTAAATATCATTATATCCCAAGTAGAATTTTACAAATAACCAAATAGCAGCATTGTTTCAAGCAAAGAGAAAAGGTGACTGAGATTTATAAAGTTAACTTGTTCTTGTGATGCCTTGGTATTTTGCTGCACGTGTAGGAGGATTTGCAAATTCAGTCAACAACAGCCCATATGGCAGAGCCTTGCCCAGAGCTGAATGAACCATTGAGAACATTCCTTTGAATAATAGCTTTTTAAAACAACATGATATTCAGTAAACATATAATTTGCTGAGTGCATTTAACAAACTGTCTGGTTCTAGAGGGAGTAAAATCCAAAATGTAGCTACAGTGCAACCAGTAATTTTAAAGAAATGTGCCAGAAAGGTTATCCTACACATATTAATCAACAAGCTCTTAGCCTGATGTCAGATGGAGGCTGTGTGCTTTGGCAAGCACCAATGGAGTATTATTTTCTGGGATAAAACCCCCATAATCTTTACATACTGCAGGTACTGCTTCACACGTTTCCTGCTCACTAGGTCAAATTCTCCGCAGCATCTTCATGTCCTTGTACATATCAGTGTTTGAATTTTCCCATATGTATTAATCTTCTTCTTGATGTGTTTTAAGCTCTGTAGCATAATGAGTTTCAGGGTTATCAGTTCAAGGCATTTTTCCAGTGTGAAGCCTTTAAAAGAATAATGTTTCCTGTCTCCTGTGAGCTCCAAGAAGGAATTTGTACCTGTCAGGCACCACTTATTGTATTTTTCTGTGAAACATATTTTGCTCCTCTTAGAATAAACAGTTCAGATCTTCTTGCTGCCCTTTCTTGTCATCTTGGTTTTGGTCATGGTAAGATCAGAGCAACTACATTGCTCCTGTCAAGCAGCCACAAAGGCTGGGAGCTGAGACATGGAAATGTGTCAGCTTTAAGCATGCAGAGGGTCTGTAAGGAGCCTTTACAGTTTCAATAATTCAGGTGTCTGAACCCTGAGATTTTTGTCTGTGAAAATGAGTTCAAAGGTAAAATAATGAATTTAAAAATATGACAAATAATATTAGCTTCTTTGCTGAGGCCCCATCTTCTGTGCCCCGACAGCTGTGTATGTTTCATTTTTTTCTAAGACTTTTCTTTCCCCCTAACCAAAAGACCTGGAAATATGCTTTAAAAAGAGGAAAAAAGGGTTCCCACCTTTCCTGAGATTCTGTTGTTACACGTTGGGAAATACCACCCCAAAGGGCAAAACTATTACTAGAAGTGTCAATTTTGGCAACATCATTGCTGTGTATGACTAGTAAACTTGCTTTTTCTACTGAAATGTAGTTTACTGAGATGGCAGTGTTCTCATGGCACTTGTGGGGCCAGAGAGGGAGCACCAGACCAGGGATTTTAATGGCAATATTGCAACAGTCAGCGCAGCTGTTGGACTGCACAGTGAGGAGAAAAATTTCCATCAAATTTCTGCTGTGTGGGGTGCGAGTGGGAACATTTAAACCTCGTGTTTAGCTCCCAGATGCACAAACCACATGTCTGAGCTGACACACAGGGAAGCATTGTTCATCAGTAAAAAGTTGGCATCTATTACTTCCTCCCTTTGGGCCAAACTGGGAACCATATTGTGACTCTGTAGGTGCTCTGGCAACAAGATGACAAACTGCCCCACACTGAAGAATTAGTTCTTAGTAAAAAGGGAAGAACTCTGCAATACAACAGAAATCTGCAATACAAAATGTGATGGGATGAGACAGGTGACAGGAGACATACACAGATGTACGGTTTTGTACTGGGTCCGATTAGTAACCTAAGGGTGTACCACTGCACATAGCACTGCCAGACACATTTGTATCTTTTTTATTTTTCACTTTTCCCTGATACTTAATAAATGCTGGAAAAAGTACAGAACAAAATGAAAACCACAGAGATCTGCTGATGTTTACAAGACCTCAGCTGGCCTGTGGTCAGAGCAATTACTTTGCTTTTGCTGGTATTATTTCCCAGGCTGGCTTTCCCATGTAAACCACAGCTGTGAGCAGGTGGCAGTGCATGTTCATGTGTGCTTCATGTAGGAGAATGGGCTCTCTTTGTATCTTGTGTATTTTTTTCACGTTCAGCTGAAAACATAATTTGCAATGGCAGGCAGATATAAACAAGAATTTCACAAGATGAAAGCAAAATACCTAGTCCAAAACTCCTAGTGTTTTGATTTCTTTTCATAGTTATACTTGGTATTTAAATGTACTTTCCAATGAAATACATGTTTAGAAAAGAGGTCAATCTGGGTGAATATAGAAGCTAATTTCTTTTTCTTCAGATGAAAGTGGATTTCTTTTTTTTTTTTAATTTGGAAAAAGGTCAAGCCTCTCTCCCATTGCTACATTTTTTTCCACGGAGAATAGACTTGATTGTTCTCCAAACATTGTTTCCTGTTCTTCACAGAGGGGAAATGTTTATTCCTTGTTCCTAATAATCAGACATACTGTAATGACTTGCTCACAGGGAAGAAAAAAATACGGGAAAGTTAAGACTGATGGTTAATGTTTTCTTTATGCTGAAATTTTAAAAGCAGTAGAGCGGGGGCTGTTATAGTGAAATATTTTACATACAATATTTATTGTATTTTTACATTCAATATATATATATATTACATACAATATTTTATATACATAACAATACATTGGAAAGCCTGGATAAGCTGAAGGATGTAAATCACATGCATAAGAAGAGTACACAGAGGCACTTATTTGCCAGAGAAAATGTAAAGAAGCATTTTCTCTGTCACTGCTCATCCAAGCAGGCACAAACCTTTTGGTGCCTGTAAGAATGGTACAAATGCTAAATTGGAAGGCCCTTAGACCAATGCTATTCACTTAATTGCCTTAGCTTGGTTTGATTGAGATGATCACAGTGCAACATTCAGATGGTAGTTTAATATGTCCCAGAAGATAATTTAAAATGCTTTTTAGGCAAGATCTATTAGGGTGAATGTTTCAGGATGTTCCTGAAGCCGTAGCTATTCCCCATGCACCAGACCTCAGGAAACCAGGGGTTTGCCTGCGAGAGAGACTTTGTCAGTTATACCAGCATAATTACCCCTGGAGCCAAGGTGCACAGCTGTGCATACTAAAACTCCTCTTGGAGTGACACAGGGTGAGCCAAAGCAAAATACAGCAGTTAAAGCCACAAGCCACAAGCCACATGGTTTGCCTGCCTTAATTTTTTGACATAAAGCTATGGACTGAAAAAACTTTACCACACAGTTGAGACTAAATCTTTTATCTTAACTTTCCCACCTCCATAGATCCTGCTTGAATAAGCAACCTATTAGTTGTTTTCTAAAGAAAATAAATGTGTTAGCATCTATAAATCCCTTCACTGACCTACAGTTGTTCACACACTTCAGCAGAGATTAATTTTTGTAGTGTAAATGGTGGGGTGGTGATGTCCCATATCAGTTCCCAATCTTTGAATGTTCTTTTGAATCAGGGAAACAACATATATATAAATGTATATAGGAATGAATCTCCACCATTTTTATTCTACTCAACTCCATATTTCCTACTGCTAGTACTTACATGGAGCAGTGCTTCTCCCAAGATAAAAAAAGTCTCTATTTCTGAATCTCATTCTCCTTCTAGCTGCTCATCTGGAAATTCACTTCCCTTTTCTGCAATGGGTTTAAAGTGTTATTACTATCCTAAAAGACAGCTCATCAGTTGCTACTGAGGGCATAGGAAGAGAGTGACAATTCTGTTTAAACTTTAGGAATTTTTTTCAAAGGTCTTAAATATCTCAAGAACACATTCAGAGATAATGCATCTAGAGTGAAGAGTGATCCTGTTCTTCAAAGTCCTTGTTTTGAGAATTTTTCCCTCAGTTTTTCCTTTTTGAAAACTAACAGGCAAATTAGGACATAATTTATATATGCTTTATATTGTTCCCAGATGTTTCTATTCCATTCTATTAATTTAATGTCAATTCTCAAATGTAATGGATTTTTAATGAGTGATCTAAATTAAGATATAAAATAAACTAATTAATTAAAATGTAAATGAGTATTGGAAGCAATGAAAACAGCAATGAAGATGCACAGCAAATCTAAGACTAAAACACATCAACAGAAAACAATGATAGTATGTGGCAAAGAATTAGGCTGATGGATTTCTAAAAGTTATGAATATTTAAAATCAAATCTCTGGAGGAAAGGGGAGTTTTGTAAGGATTTTATCTGTATAAATAGAAAGCAAAGAGTTATGTTGATGAGAAGGGAAGGAAAAAACCTAAATCTGAGGAAGAACATGAAAATTGAACTGAGTTTGCAGAACACTATGATTGCTACAAAATATAGTTGTAAATCTTTTCTGAGGTGCTTATAACAGAATTCCAGCTGATAAAACAAGATGGGGCCTGTGTTTCTTCATGTTATTTAATTTCACTTTACTTAAAGGATCACACTGAGTTCAGTGCACTACATTATAGGGAAGGCATTGATAAGCTGGAAAGGCTTCAGGAAAAAAAGCAGTGAAACTGAGTGGAGAGCTAGGGTGTGAAGTAAGAGAAAGGAAAAATATATAAAAAGAGACTAGAGCAGCATTCCTTAGTTAGGCATAATGTGGACAAAATAAGTGGTCTCAGCCTGTGATGTCTGGGAGACAGTGAACCTATATTCTCCTAAGAATGCACCTGGGAAGATCAGGATGGCTTCAATGGTTGTTGTGGAGCAAATAACAAAAAAAAAACACCTGACAGTGAAAGTCAGTGCTTCTTGAGTCATTGCACACCTACCACATCAGCTTGGTATGTGACAGAAACTACTCCCT
The DNA here is from genome assembly GCA_013397935.1 of Dasyornis broadbenti. Classification (NCBI taxonomy): domain Eukaryota; kingdom Metazoa; phylum Chordata; class Aves; order Passeriformes; family Dasyornithidae; genus Dasyornis; species Dasyornis broadbenti. Next base: position 4,208,937 of record VZRN01001305.1, on the reverse strand, counting down.
GGTCCCAGTTTCTGCCACCACCTAACCCAAGCTGAGGCAGGAGCCAGCATTGGCCTCTTCCAAGTACCAAAGCTATGGCTGGCAGCTAATTCGCAATATTTTCAGGCTCCATCAGACCTGGCTCCTGGGTCCCATGAGTCAATGTCCAGGTGGAGGTGGGCAGCTCCCCTATGGCACATGTTCCCAATGCCATTCCCCTGCCTTGTCCCAGCACAGGAGCCCCAGGCAGGAAACTTGTGTTTAGAGCAAGAATTCCAGCAGAGGAGGACATGGAGCTGCAACTCTAATCAGTGAATATTTATTATATATTTCAGTATTGGATCTTATCTCTAGATTGTACAGCAGAGGAGGGGAAAATAGACACCATTTTCCTTCCTGCACAAAGGCATGTTTAGGCACAGAGTCAGAAGGGGCTTAGATGTTCTTGCAGCTGTAGTCACCATTTCCTGCAACAGCTGAAGATCATGTGAGCAAAAGGTAAATCCTAAATTTTCATAAAACAGATCTAAATCTGTCACAGAGATGATAGATGAACTATGTATATATTCTGTAAGTGCTGTGATTGTATAATGTTAACATTCAGGATTTTACACATCAATATTTGCTATTATTTCATGTTTCAGGATTACCTCAAGTTGGGTAGTAAAAGAAAAGCTGGCTGTAATCAGAGACATCTGAGAGATGTACTGAGCATGGAGCTGGATGTGTTTCAAGCCTTAGGGAGAACACCAACATAAATTATAAAAGCAGTGATTAGGATGAGGAGGACAGGAACACACGAGTTAAGTAATTGCAAATATGTGACCAGTGTTAAACCAGCAACATTTCAGCCCGAGCTGAAATAATCATGTGAAATATTAGTACCATGTTTTCTCATACTAAAAAGGTGATGCTTTGTGTAAGCAGCTGTGAATGTCTGAAATCCCTTCTAAGCCATGAGAAATAATTAGATCAGTTGACTCAAATACAACAGTGCTATTATTCACTGTCTGGGCTTACTTGTGACACTGGAAAGGTCTGAATTTTTATAGGTTTATGGGGCTGAAAACGAGACTGTCTTAGAAGCCACCACAATGCTGAAAGTGACAAGCAATGGGTCAGAATCTGGTGATAAAATGTAATGTGAGGATTTGATGATCAACTAGCACCCGCATCCTATTCCTTTAGGATTTTTCTTCCTGCATGCTTCCATCTGGCCTGAATGCAGCTCAGTAGGGAGCCCTAAATCCTGCTGGTTTTGTGTTTATAGCAGCATAACCCTTGATTCAGAGCCTTTGATAGCTCCCCTCCGGCTGCCACACACCACACACGTGCAGGAGATACACACCAGCTGTGAAGCCAAGCTGGCAGGGACTAAAGGCTAATGAGACTTTGTGTAGCTCCCAATTCTCTCATCAGTGAAGTGCTCCAGCAGCTCCTGCCAGGTTCAGCTCTGTCTCACTGTGAAGCAGTCCTTTACTGCACTCACCTTCCCTTCCAAGTGTCCTCTGCCTCCTTTTCTGTGCCCAGCTAGTCGAGACAAGTGGCTGAAGGGTTTGGTGCACTTATGTAGGGAGGGCTCTTTGGAAAACTGTGTTGTGGATGTGGCCTCTCATTCAAGGAGCCCATAAATCACTGGCATTTGGAAAACAGAAGGGTATACAAGATTGTTTTAGATACAACTGGTTTCTGTCTTTTCCCCTAATTATCAAGTACAGGCAAGTGAACTTATAGGATTGTATTAAGTGGATCTATTTTAAGGCAGTTTTAAAAGGGAATATTTTTTAATGAACTTCTGAAATGGTAGCAACTCCCTCTGATTTCTTAGAATAGTTGGGTGAAAAATGTAATTATCTTCTAAAGATGTTTGTAAGGGTTTATCATTATAGAACTGAGTCTGGCAAATATATGCTCTATTTCTATATAATCTCAAATCAGAAATTGGTTTCACATTTTGCGTGTGTTGTTTATGGCTGATGGATATTTTCTCACTCTCTCTGATATGAATTATCTCCCTTATATTGAATAAATGGGCTATGTAGTAAATGTGCTATGTAGCACTGTAGCAACTTCACATTTGTCTAATGACAATTTTTTTGCAATTCTTTGTAAGATGCTCTGGGAAGTCGGAATAAAAACCTTTTCTTGGTGGTAAGAATAACCATTCATATAGAAGTATAAATTTCAACCTGTAGATGTAGGCGGTGGCTGATGATACCTGCCTGTCAGCTGATCATCTGTTTTGTACCCATGCAATGCAAATGAGAGCTTTTCCCAGACTCTGCTGGGGACTAAAGAACAGAAAATTATGAAGTGTCTGTTGCATATGCCAAAGGAAACTACAGGAATACTAGTAGCTGCAGGAAGAGGTGAAAGAGGCAGAAGTGACACACAAGAGCCAAGTGTTGTTACTGCTATCATTTGCTTCTGATTAAAGACCTATTTGTCAAGACCAATCATTTATTAGCTGTTCAAACAAGTGGCCATCAGAGAATGCTTCATGGGAACTGCAGCCATGAGGCTTTGAAGATAAATGTACATTTTGCCCATTCCCCCACAGCTGCTGGAAAATTAATGTCAGTGCTAATGAAGAAAAAGTCTCTTGGGATAATAGAAAGCTGCAGAGTTAGAAATGGAGGGTTTGTTTGCTCTCTACAGAGAAAAGATCTCTCAGTGCTTTTTCTGTCACTGCAGTTTTTAAGATACTTGGATTTATAAGTCCCTAAGTTCTGAGTACCACACACCTAAAATAACTCCCAATCATTAAGAGGAAAATTGTAACATAAAAAAGAGCTGGAATCTATTAGCTTGTGATTTATTTTACTACATGCACAAGACCTCAGTCTAGGTCAGTTTTCTTACTAGGTAGGTTTTCATAACCTCCTTCAATGGTTCCTTACATAGTTTAAAATCCATTGTCTTAGAAGTGAAATGACTGATGGAAATGTATTATAAAAAAGTCACTGAAAGCAATAACGACAAGCTAAAAAACCCTACAATTATTACTCATCAACACTGAATGCAGATTAAAAAGATAATTTCAAAACAGAAATTACTTAATGAGTTATATTATTGGTGTGAGAAATGGGTGTTTGGGAGATACTTTGCATGATTGTTTTTTATCATAGTTGTGGATATGAACTTTTTTTAAAAAAACGACAAGCCTAAAATAAAGTTCAAAACATAGAGCAGTCTAAATTAGCCTCCTAAATGATTTTCAGACACCTAGCTCCATGGCTTCCATAGCATGCTTTTCTCTAAGCACTCTACAGCTCCCTCTGACACTTTTTCATTTGCTCCCTTGAATTTAAAAGTTTCTATATCTTTCAGTGTTTCAAAAATATGACTTCTTAAATTAGAATACTAAATATAGAGTTATGAGTTCAGTCATAACTGGACATTAAATAACAAAAGAGGAAAGTTGGCTCAACTTTATATCCACACCCAGAAGAAAAGATTATATACTAATTATTAGAGAGCAGCATTTGAAACTATATTGAGAGGAATTTATAATTTTCTGACAGCAAGTGTTCAAATAATCTTAACCCTTTACAACTATGAAGACATGAGATTTCTTAATAAATGTTGAAAATGTGCAGAAACCATAAGGAATCTTCATAACTTAGAATGGTTTCAGAAGTCGTGGTAACAAGTGAACTTTTCCAGAACTGAAATGTCTTCTGCTCAAACTATGAACTGGGTGGCTGCATACAAAACACAAAACCTTTGTTAGTTGCTGTAATTAAAATAGCTGGAGTATTACAATAGAAGCATTTGTGTTTAGCAGTGTTTTACAAAGCTCCTAACTAAAAGCTTGCTGCAGTCTTCTGGCATACACAGAAATGAGACTATTATGTCAGTATGTCAACTTCCCTTTCAATTCTAGAACCTTTCATGGAAAATACTAGTACTTTCTGAATTCCTCAGCTAACTGCAAATAAGATTTTCATTTCCTAATACTTACTTTTAAATTTGCTGCTGTAAACAAAGGTAGTCTTTTCAAGTGAACCTACTGATACATTCTAGGAAAGACATTTTGAAATTTAACTGTATTGGAGTATGAAATTTTGCATTTGATTAAGAAAAGTTATAAAGTAAGATGAATTAAGGGATCTGCTGTGGGACTGGATGGTAGATGCTGGAGATGAGGCTCTGTCTGCCAGGCAGCTCTGGCTACAATAGGAACAGCCCTAGGCAGGGATGTCCTAGGACAAAGTCAGAAGAACCACCTGTTACCTTGAAGTCCATAACTAACTGTGGAGAAAGACTGAAGAAATGGGGAAAAATAGAGCTAACAGGGTTTTCCAAAACATTAGGGTGTTTAGTACCCCGTGCCCTTTTTTATGACAAGACATTTCTCCCCCATTCAGTTCTTCATACAACTGAACAAAGTAGCTAGTTCCCCTGCTTGGCCACTATGAATAGCAAGTTATTTTTGTTACCCTGACCTGTTCCTTTACAAAAGTGGAAATAGCTTTTAACATTAGTAAATATTTTTAGAACAGGTCAAGTGAAGATCCAGTGACTTTATAAACATTTATTAGTGGCTTCTTATCTAGATCCACTCTTGCAGTATGCTTCCTATTTTTCTTAAACCTGGTTTCTAAAGTCCACTTAGACATTGTGTTATCATCCTGATGTAAACTCCAGGTAATCTGCAGGAGGAACAGTGAAATTATGCCATTTTTGAGGAATGACTAAAGAGCACCAATTTCAAGTTGAAGAAAATCTTTTGTTTTCTAGGTTTGATCGTAACAAAGAATTCAGTGTATGAGATAAAAATGCATAATGCTTTCAGAGGGCAACTGGATGTCACTCTTCATTGGCCTTTATCAGGATAAGATCATCTATTAAATAAGCACTGGTTGCAGCATGTGAAAGGAATGCTCAGTACACAAAGCACACTTTAGAGTATCATTTATTTCTACAAGAAAATGAAGATGGAGGGAGGAGTAGGAATTTGCCTAACAACTTAAATCCGTAATGAATTCGCTAAGGCAGTTTTAGAGTTACATCTGTTCAAGTGTGCCTGGAAGTGAATGAACTGACCTCACCCTTCTTTCTCCATCTTGCAAAGTGCCATACCCAGATGAAAATAACTGGCTAAATAAAGCACTTTTTTTTGGTTTTATTTTCTTGTTAGTGCATTTCATTTGCTACATGTGCTACGTTGCTTAATTTACTATCATTATTTTGAAGATCACTTCCACCCACACAAGGGATATCTAGACTTCTATGACAATCAGGACACATACTACAGTAGGATTACTTTCATTTTGCTTGAATTCCCATAATTAAAGATGGACCAAGTCAGGAAAAAAATGGGAAAATCAAGGCACTGAATTATTATCTCTGACATATATAAATTAGAAATAATTTTGTTGAATTAGCTGTAGTTATGCCATTTTCATAATGTTGCAGATTCTGTAGGAGTGGACAATTTGGAATAGGCTTTGTCAGCAGCTATGTCCCCTCATGAAGGTTTAAAACTCCTCTGTTTGACAGGGATAAAGTTAAGGAGTGAGCCCTTTTCCCTCAAAGCCACATAAGAATGTGATAAAACTAAAGGCTAGAACAGACAATTCCAATGCAGGAAAAAATAAACACCTGAAATAAGATGTGAAATTTAATATTAATGTCATTTTCAGATCTGTGCTGCATGAAAATGAAATTTTTCTAACATCTATGAAAAGTTCAGCTTGAAAATACAGATCAGAGGCAAGTATTATTAGTCAACTCTATTCTCATTTCTGTGCTCTTTTTCTTGTGAATGTGCCCATCAGATTGTTTCCTTGGTTTTGATTTTTTATTCGTTTAATATTTGTCTGAATAGGTGCTAAATTCTCTGATCTATTTTTATTGGACTCACAAGAAAGCTTCAGAACTCCTGTCAAGAGAAGATGAAAACTTGGAGAGATGGAAACGTGTTTCTGCTTTACTTTGTGTTCCCTCCATTTGATTATCTGGGACCCTGTGTCTAAAGAATAAATGGTATAGGGTAGCATAACAACATGTAAAATAAAAAATGGTGGCCAGTATTCATATTCACTAATAGAAGTATGAAATTACTTCATTGTGTGCTGAAAAAAACCCACCTTATCTACTACCTTAACTGGACCATTATGGTCCACAGTGCATCTTGCTATTAAATATGTTTGGTTCAGTCACAGCCATGAAAACTTTTGAGTAGAATCCCTTTTGCACTTGTACCATCCTTCTTGTTACTTCAGTAATTTCTCAGGTATTCATCTTCCACACATTCTGAAAAGGTGACATCATATGAAATATATGCACTTCTCTGACCCTGCCACCATTATTGCAGGTTAAGTTTTGGGACTGAAAAGTCATTACTGTCATGCTGAATAATCTTGCTAGAGGGCTGCCTTTGGCCAGTTCCACCTTGATCTTTTCTGAAGTGTAAATTAACAGAACCTTCTATTTTCTACACTGTCATGGATTATTTGTAAGACTGCTGCAGGTACGAACCTACAGTTACAAACCTAATTCCTTCTTTTCATGGTTGGATTAAGCATACAAATGCAAGATTCTTCATCAGAGCAAACATAACACAGAAATGTTTTTTCAGTTTCCTGATCTGACATATTTAAGTTCCAGTTAACAAATAAGTTCAACTTTGAGTGATGTTCCCCAAGTGTATCTCTATCATTTATGAGTGAAGGTCTTCTGAAGATGCCCAATTGGAAGCCTTTTAGATATTTAGCTAGTTTAGCAACCATTTGGTACATGTCAAAGGGTGAAGGCTGCAACCCGGTCAGCAGGGCAGGGAGCCAACAGGGCAGAACAGAAAACAATGTAAAACTTGTAACCCCCAAATACCCTCTCCAAGTAGACATTTTTCCCTTTGAAATGTCTGCATTAAATCTAGGAATTCCTTTGGTGTTTTGTGTTCTACTAAAATGTATGATGGCTTGTGGTGTTGACAACTCCAGTCAAAACTGCATTTAAAAGAAAAATAGGAACAACTCTTCAGGCACAGGTCACACTCTGTATGTAAAAGTATGGAGCATTAAGTAAAGTTCAAAACACAAATGAGTTTCACAAGTCAAACTTCTGTGTATGGCTGGACACATCTGTTATGAATAAAAAGTTTTGTAAATCATTGAAGATGGGGGAAAAAAATGAGTATTCTCTGTTCTCTCAGAAAATGCATTTAGTCTCTTTGCATTCAGTGAAGGATGAAGATTTTCAAAATTCTCTGTCTTTATTGCTGCATTGGTACATACAAAAATCTACAGTGGTGCCTTGTGTTTGTGACTCTCAGATCTCTGTTTAACTCCTGGCATTTCTGTTTGATAGAAAAATTTGAACAAGATGGAGGGATAATAATGAGACAAAACACTAGAGAATTGGTACAGAGAAGCATTTCTGACATTGGTAATGTGCTGTCATTTGCTTATACCTTTTATTTTCAAGAAGTGGGAAACAAATTTGCCAACAAAATCCTATCAACAGAAAGAGTTGGCATTTAACAAGTTCTGATGAGGGCCATGGAGGGTACACAAGATCTCCTCTTCTTGCTTTTGCTTTGAGCAATTCTGCAGAATGTGACCTGGCCTGTGAAGAGGGTCTGGCCTTTCTGCAGGGCATCAGGCAGTGTATCTGTTCAGACTGCTCACAGCACTACAGGGGCTTCACACGTGGTGTCCATAAACAGCATTTCTAAATGTTCTCAGTCCATTGTGTGAAAACAAGCCTATCCTAAAATGAGAATGCCTTCTTCCTGCTTTTTCATTAATTCATTCAATAAGTGTTAGAGAAATCATCCATCTATTCTAAAAGAAGTGCATTTCATTCACTCATCCCATAATTGAGCAGAAGAATAAAGCCATGACATTTTTGGTTAAATTATGACGTGCTGCATAGTTCACAAACAGTAACTCTACCTTGCAATAGTCTGTTTATCCTGAGATATTACTGACTTGCTAAGATAATAGTGAAGTAAAAATCCTGGGTGGGTTTCCTTTCTTGAAACTGGCTTCTAAAAACTAATTGATCTATTGATTTTTTTTTTTTTTTTTTTAATGTGTAGCTCTGTGAAAGAAACAATGGACAAAGAAGGAAATGTTTGGAAAAATTCATTATACCAAATACTGGTCTAGTAGATATATTGGTATGTTTTATTATAAAAATTCTGTGCATTTAGGCCATGGAGCAGGCTTCAAAAGTTGCTAGCAATCACACATTTTTAGGCATTGAAAGATCAATATCGAGGTATTACCTGGATGCATTTGTCCAGGCTCAACAGTTCATATGGTGTGCAGGACTCCAGTCCCATAAGACCTAAAAGTAATATACACTTGGTGCAATAAGTGCTGTCAAGAGCTTTGTAAAAAAGGAAGCCTCAGAGCTTGATGTCAGAAACAGGTGCTTAGGGCAAAGCTTTTACAGAAATGGTGGAGGAGAAATTAGGAGGAATTTAATATATTTAGTGTATTTAGATCTGCCCCTTCCCCATTCTTCCAAGAATCCCCAAACCTATGATTCAGACATAGAGACTGCCCCCACATGCAATGTTTGCGCTATGTTCAAAGGCTGAAGGACTCAGGCACAGAGCACATGGAAGAATCAAGCAAGGTACCAGCTCTGAGTCAATTGGAGCTATTTACTACAGGCTGTTTAAGTTCCCTGAACTTTCTTCTCATTCCAACATGAGTTCTACATACTTCACCTCTGCAGTTTACTTGGATGTTGGAGGCAAATAATACTATATTATGTCAGTCATGATTCTAAAAGATCAGCAGTCATCGTTGAAACACTTAATTCCTGATTATCTTCAGTCTGCCTATGAAGTGTGCAGTGAACTTCACATTCAATATTTTCATAACTTTTAGTAGCTAAAAAGGATTTTTAAAATTGTATAGTCATCCTGAACTAAATATTTTCAAAAGACATATTGTCTTAGAATAAGCTCCACCTGGATTTTGACCATGCCATCAACTAGTCCAAGTTCAGCCTTTGACTGGAGGACAGAGATGAGGTCCAGAAAAAGATGGAATGTTAATTGCTACTGATGGTTCTGTGGCTTATGTGAAAGTTCTCTAGTTGCTGACAGTAAACTGTCAGCACAGAACACAATTCAAAAGACGTAAATATTGGAAAATATTTTATAACTGTTTCAAAATTAAACTTTAATGCACTCTCTTTAGAGAAATGTGAAAATACAGAAAATTACAAGGTGGCCTCTGAAAAAGTAATCAAAGCATACCAGTGTTATCTACAGGTAATTTAAAGGTAATTTTAAAGTACATGCTTATATTTCCCAAAATTCCTTAAATGACTTGATACATCTTATTTGAGACTGAGACTTATGTAATGCAAACAATGTGCTAGTCTATCTCTCAGCTGAAGAAACAAAAATTGGCAGCTAAAGATGTTTTGCTCTGTAGCCACAGGTGCCTTTAATCAAAGATGTATCAAAATGTTTCTCAGCTTCCTCACTGCACAACAGAAAATGGAAACATCTATTATTCTGAAGACAGCAGTGAAGGTGCAGTAGCAACATTTGAAAAATTTAGGAAGAGAACTACACCACATTGTTTGAATTCTCAAATATGAGCTCTTATACACCAGTTAGTTTACAAATGAATGGAAAATTGAAATGATTGCCTGTCCCTATGAATAATGTGCTGCATTTTGAAGTGCCTGTGTAGAATAATAGACCAATAAGATATTACAGATTATGAAATAATATTTTCAACTCAAAGAGATGCAAAATTCTGGCACTATGATTATATTACATTTTAACTCAGCTACTGAGTATTTGTAGACTTCTTCCCATTACAGATTTTTACACCAAGAATCATTCCTGTGAAAACAGAGTCAACTGGTTTTTAACATTTTGATGCTAGAAAAAAGAGTTTCTAGATCTTGAACATAATAATACAGAGATGACTATTAACTTTAATAAAAGACAAGTCATATGGTTTCCATTATTAGAGTGAAGAGCCATTAATATTACATTTATGTTCTGCAGTGTTTGCAAATAAGGGAGCTTTATCATATCTCTTCATAGGAATTTGGTGAGGTTAGATTCTTCAGCAATGTCTGGGAACTGGCAGAAATCAGACGAGTGGTCAGTGTCAGGTCTGTGTTAAATCAGGACTTTGATGAAAGTGCTGTTACTGCAGAACAAAACTCTATTAGTTCTAGATCAGTAGGTCTGCTTGGAAAGTGAGCAGGAAGATAATGTTATGAAACCAATAATTAATTACAACTTGCAAGGATTTTTTTTTTTTTTTTTTGAGGCATATCCAATCTGTTGGTCAATTAATTGGGATCACTTATGGTTGCTAACTACTGCCCTAATTATGCAACCATTGTAGTATTTCCTAGTTGTATGTGGCTGGCAACATGAGGAGGAGGAAGGAGGCATGGTCCAGTACTAACATCTGTAGGAAAATCAGAGCCACACATGCACACACACTCTGGCTTTTCTATTTAATTACTACTGTTCCATGATCACGGGTTATTTAATAGACACTGAGAAATTACTCTGAAAACAGTTCAGAATATAGAAATGGACACCTGTGAAAGACAATATAGAAATTTAATATGAAATTGAACAAGTTTCATTCACTCCTCTGTCCCCCTCACCTGCCATCCCCAGGACAGAACTGCTTAAGATTTTACCTGTTTTGGGAAGAAGAATTAAAAAAGAAAAAGGTTGTGTTTTGTTTAGAAGTCTCATTATTTATAGCAACTATTGACAGGAGTATTTAAAATAATATAAATGTGCTTTTTCCTTCAGCTAACACATGAGAGCTTCAAGAAATTTCCTCCATTTACTATTGTCAGGCCCAGTGGGAGTCTGAGTTGCTGAGCAACCATTTTTCTTGTTTGATGTAATTAATCTTTTTAACTAATAGAAAGCACTACTGATGGATTGACCAGAGAATAAAAACCAAAAGAACAGGAATTACTAGATACTGAATTGAGCATCTATAATATTAACCAATTTTGGCACATAAGTAATTAAAATTCATAAGGAAAAATAACCCCTCCATATTACCCCCTTATAACCCCTTAGAATTTTATCTAAAAAGCTTACCTGCCCTTGAAAACAGTGCATTATTCCATCAGTGTGCTTATGAAGCTTTCATAATGCTGCCTTGTCAGGTCAGAACACTACCTAACAAACAAACTATAATGGAGGAAATCATGTAGGCATTTACATTTGTTGAACTTGCGTACAACTAGTTAGTAAATGTAGAGTACTGATACTTACTAATTATATTACAAATGGGGAATTATATGAGAAATGGGGAAACTGTGATGCTGCATGAGCACTGCTTTGGTTCAATTCCAGGTGTTTCCAGGACCAAACTGAGCATTTGCCCAGAGAAATTAGTTGTTATAGACCTCCAGACTGCTCTGCTTTCCTGAAGCTATGGGAAATCATGAGGTTTGAGAATCCTGGATTTTGGGTTGTTTGTGTTTTGATGGATAAGCTTCTTGTCCAAGGAATTCACAAAAGCAATGACTTGGCAAAAAGGGAAAAACTATTTTGATACTCTTGCTCTGGGAAAAACTATACCAAGAATGAAATGGTAAAAATGAATGGATCTAAAAAGCTTTTTTTCTGTATTCAGCATATGTGCCCTGTTCAGCTGAATCCATGACCCTGCGTCCCATAGACATAAATTTATACAGACGCCAACAGTTTGGTATTTTCCTGTCAGCCAGTTCCCAGGGTGTGGCACAACCTTAATACAGGACAGATTTCATATCTCAGCTCTGTGGGCTGATGTAGCCCCTTTGGGCACGCACAAGGGAGAGAAGATTTAGTTTTGCAAGATCCCAAGACCATTTATGTTTAGTTGCTGAGTCATGGTTGTTGTCACACAACTTAATCGCTGACTGGGAGCAATGACTGGGAAGACAAATTTGAAAATAAAAATTTACTTGTAGAAACACAGAATCAGCTTCTAAAGAAGGTATTCTGATGTGGCGGTGGGAATTTGAGCTTTCATTGTACTCAGTGGTGGCCACAATTACAAGTCACAAACCCTCACGTATGGAAGACAATTTACAAACTAACTGTGGTAATTCTTATATTGGTGTACTGGATGGTAAATGCTTCTGTCCTTTGCTGTTCCTAAGCATGTGTGTATGTACAGAAATTGTTAAAAGTCACTGAACTGCCATCTGAAGAGATGTTCTGGATTTGTAATACGGTTGTTATTTTATCCAAAATAGTTTAATTTGTATTTCTGGTGACAACCCAACAATTCACATTAAGTTCCTCTGAGGGCAAGGGAATTTTCAATCAGTTTCCCTTTTCCCCCTGTCTTCTGCTTGCTAGTACAGAAAAGAACTTCAGGTAGGTTGTTTTTTTTTTTTTGTTTTTTAAACTAAAAACAAGCCATTTTGGATAAAAATGGTGCATCTAGAAATTTGTGGTTTCTAGTGAGTGTAAATTACCAGAATAAGAGACCTATCTCTTAGTAAGGAGGACTATTCCATGAGCTCTATTACCTAGGATATTTTACTGGGAAGAGAAGCTGAGACTAAGAAATCACAGAATATTTTTTTCTTTGAAAAATGGATTAAGATATTTCATCATTTTGTTATCCGTATTTTTATCAGATTAATTTGGCTATTAGAAGCCATGCTTCAGGACAGACAAAGCTGTTGCTCAAAAGGACAAAAATTGATTTTTCTTATGCCCGTTTCAAGGTTTCTTTAGTAGTTCTTACTTGGATAACTTGTGCAAAGTCATAACCGCTTTACATATTATCACTGAGGACTTAATTTTGACACTGTTGTATGGAATTAGAGCAGCATGAATTGAATTTTAATTTTTACTTGCCAAGCTAGTACGCAGGAATGGAAATCAGCTTGTCATGTAAAAACAGAAATTGTGGGAAAATCCACTTATTCAACAAATAGTAATTATTAAGAAACCAAAGACCTTACTCCTGTCACATGCGATGACAGCCATTTTTTTTTCATGGAATTAAGTCTGTGGGGTAAAGAAAAAAAAATACTGAACTTCTCTAATAGCTAAAAATATCGTGTCTTTAACATATACAAACATGACACTGAAGAGAATATTCAGCTTAAGGACAAGGAAATCACATTCATCATTCATATCCCTCCTAAGGAAGCTCTTCTATAATTGCAGCTCGCACTGGAGTTAAGCCCAAAATAGTACCAACAATGGAATTGGACACCAGTGTCACTTCTTCCCTTGAGCATACAAAGGATCTGAATGCCACGTAAAGCAGGGCACTGAAAATGTAAACTATAACCATGGGATTTTGGGAGCTTTCATCTATTCTTGTTCTGCTCTTGGCAAAGCTTTAAAGAAGGGCTAACTTATATCTACATTTATGTGTAGGGAAATAGGAAAAATGTGCACTGACATTGATAGCATAATTTGAAATAAATTAAAGCACAACTTATCAGTAAAATACCCTTGTTTGTGCTTGTTTTGGAGTGGCAAAGGTACAGGGACTTCCTGCTGGTGCTTAATCTTTTCCAATAGCCAGTATGAAGTCCTGTTTGCAAGGGGTTAAACGCTCGCTAAAGCGTTGTACTTGTGTATGCACATTTCTATCATCACACATTGCAGTATCTATTCACTGTACAGAATCCACAGATAAGAAAGTTCAGCTTTAAAGGAATATGTGATGTGATCCACACGATTTTAATGGTCGAAAGCACTTCTCAGATCATCCTTTCTTGGGACGGCAAAAATATGAAGAGTCCCCGAGTGTTCTCGAACATATTGTTGGAAGTACCTTCACTGGATGTGTTCTTACAGCTGCCCTGGGAGCAAAGTGTCGATTACAATTCACCAAACTATTCTCTTTATTCTCCAAATGTTATTATGCTAAGAATTATTGGTACCCCAATTTGTACCAATGAATGAACCTGAAATTTCAAGGGCTCTTGGAAATGTATTTTCTTTCTGATGTAGGCACTCAGGTCTTGGAAAACAGGGATAATACTGAAGAGTCACAAGGAACTGAGAGTTATGGAAGTTATCTATGAGCCAGTACAGATTTCCAGTCATCCCTCAGTCTTATCTCAAATATACATTGTTGTCAGCAAGACAGCAGCATACTGAGTTTAGGAATACCCCACTTAGATGGAAATTTGTTGTTTGTGTGGTCCCCGCACCAAGCAAACAGCAATAGGCTGGAGAAAGCACAAGTGCATTGCTGAGAACCAATCTGAATTAGGTCACAATAAAGAATTTTTAACATCTAAAGTTGAACTAATGTTTTATGATGCATGATGAAAGCTGGAGAGCTATAAAGGAGCTTGTGTTTTATTAAGAACTGCGTTGCCCAAGAAAACAATAGATTGTCAAAATGCTCATGTGGATTTAAACCATGTTTTTACTGGATAGTATCAAGGAATAAAACGGTCTCCAAGCAGAAATCACACTTTTCATAATAAATGTAACTTCCCAAGAAAGATTCATTTAAGAATATTAATAACTGAACCCCCCTGCTAATTACAAAAGTACTTCACTAATAAAATAGTTACCTTGAAAATCAGAAAAGAAAGATGGACATCTAATATAAATTTTCCCATGTGTATTTTAAAAGCTGTTGTGAAAGCAGGGAATACTAGAGAAGAAATATCTTTATAATTCTTGCTAAAGAATAATATTTTCATTTAAAAAAAAGGAAAAAGGCTTTGTTTTGAATTTTGAATATATTCCTTGCTCACAGTAAAAAGTTTGACTCTGGCCAGTATGAGAATCACCTACAGAAATACTTGCTTTAAAATGCTGTTATCAATATTAAAATATTTCAATAAGAACAAATTTTATTAAATATTTCAAATTCATGTAAAGTTTGGCTTTTTGTTAAATCTGTAGTGCAATAAAATTTGTAGTCCATGAGCCTCAGCATTTTCTATTATTGAATAAGAGTAGACAGTAGCTTTAAAATAGTAGAAAATAAATATATAACTAGGCAATGCATTTCTGAGCTGTTTGAGGCCTTCTTGCACATTTCCATGACACAATGTCTGCAAGTACAATGGCATAATGCCCACTGGGGAAAAGACTGGAATGCTATTTGTTCGCAAAACTGCATTTCCTTGTAAGGAAAAAAGCTCTAACTTGGCAAACAGTTTCCAACCTTTCACTGCATTTTCAGATAAAATCAAGGTTGTCTTTCCTTATTTTTTTTTTTTAATTCCCTTTTTTTTTTTTTTTTTTTACGTCACAGGCTTAGGGAAGAAGTAAACGTCTTTCTGTGTCTGGTAATACTGAACACAAAGGAGATTCTTCCTTTCACAAATCTGAAAAAGTTCATTCTTAATGGTTAATAAATAAGCCATGTCAAGAGTTATTTCTTAATTTATATAAATAGTTACATATTTAAACCTAACAATTCCTTCAAGGCCTCCTAATAAAATGCTTCCTGAGGCTGTATTAGTACAGTGAAACGCAGAGCTTCAATGATAAGAGAAAGCACAGTCTACTGCTGGGTGCTGCTCTATAAATGTTTACAGGATAATAAACACCAGACTTAATTGCATGGTCTGACAAAATATTTATTAAATTCACTGCAGCTGACTAGTATTGCTTCCAGCAATTCCAGAAATGGCCTTGTAGGAAAGAGCTGAAAAATTTTATACTACATTGATTGATACTGCCTCTGTATTTAGATCCAAAGCAACTGTTCAAGCATTTGTTAAATGCTTGACATTATGCTCCTTGCAGGAGCTATTCCTGAGGCCTAGGATAAAGCCAGAACATAACATGAAGCATCATCTAGTTTGTTTGTAGGTTAGGATTTTCAGTAATGTTTCTTGAGCAAAAAATAATTTAACTAGGCTTCTTTTAAAACAGCCACTCTCTTTCCATAACTCATATTTTTGTGGCAAAGGGAAGATTTTAGAGATGGATAACATTCTGGTAAAGAGGAAAGAAAAATGATGGAAAATGGTTCATGTTTTAAGAGCAACAGCAGGTCAAAAAAACAGAAGCAGGGGGATATTAACCCAAGGGAGCAGTTCTAAGAAGTAGACTGAAAACCAATGAAAAAAAAAAGTGTAATTGGAAGGCTGGAAAATAAATTAAGGAGAATGGGTTCTGACCATTAATTAAAAGGTAAGGTCTCAGCTGTCAGAATCATGGATCATGATATTCCTGTGAAGCAAGAAAATAAACCATTGGGCTCACACCTCACCTCCTGCCTCAAGGGTTACTCTTGTTGTACACTCTTTCCTCCTGCGTAGGCATGCAATATCTTCAGACTTTGTAAGTCAGATAAATGGTCTCCATTTTTGCATGAAGAGAAGACATTCAACATATGGGTCAGATGAAATAAGAATCAGCCAGGCACAGAAGCCTGGAAAAAGCTCGTACTTCCTTAGTTTTACCTGTCATCATAATTGAAAGCTGGCCTGAGTCCTCTCCTGGGTTCACCTTGGGCAGTGTAGTGCTGCAGCAGGCTGCAGAGGGTGTGTGTTCTACATCTGAAGTTAATCTGTAGAGATTTGAAAGCTTTCTGTGGAAATTAGGAGTTTGCATGATCTTTCAGTGCTGCTTTGGTATCTGCCTGTACACTATCACACAGAATCCATCCTCACGAAGTGCGCAAATAGAAAGCTCTCAAACATCTCAAGGTCTACAAATGCTCAGTCCTATACCTTACATGTCCTTAGTTTACAGCTGCATGATGCAAAAATAGCCCTTGAAAAGTTTGCCTAATGAATCAGTTCAGTGAAACAGCACTTTACAAAGGGGTATACAAAACCTTTATCATCCATTTTTTCCTAATAAAGGAAAAACAAATCTTTAGGAAACATCTGGCTTCCCAGAATCTGTAGGAAGTCTATGGTTAACTCCCTCTACAGCAGCATAAGAGGCATTTGTTAGCTTGAATAGCAGTGTTTTAATGAAGCAGTAGACATCATCTTGCTCAGGGAAATTGCATTGACAGTAAGACACTCATGAAAAATGGACATGTTTGCTCAGTGTGCCTAAAGCTGCTGCAGTTGGGAAAACAGAGTGTTAAATAAGTGTGATGACACTGGGCAGTGTGAGCTGATACTGAGTACAGTACAGCTAAACTCCAACGTGACAAACAGCCTGTTACCACCTCTGTTTAAGCTAAGCTTTTGCAAGGACAACATAAGAACTCAGCCCTAAGCAATTATATATAATTAATACAAAATTAAGTACAAGTGTGTGTCTGGGAGAAGGGGTGGGATGCTGAAAAATGGCATTTTCTCATTTTCATCCAGAAAGTGACACCAGCAAAGCTCTGACTTTAAATTGTATTTCAGAAGCTTGAGAAAACACTGACTTTTTGGCTAGACAGTCTTTTTAAACAGCTGAACCATGCAAGAAGTTTAGAAGGCATTTCACTGCTGGAAGGTTACGTATATCTGTTTTATTCCAGCCACACTTCAGAAAGAGCCCGGTTTCAAGACATTTGCTGCCATCTAGTGCCTTTATTTCTGTTTTCAAGCCTTGGAAAAATGGCCGTTTTGATTCACAAATAACTTCATAGGATAAAGTGGGTATCAGTACACTATTCTTCAGCTGCTGCTGCAGAGAAACACAAAGTAAATGATGCTTTCCATAAATTCAGGAGCTTTCTTGGTGTAAAATCAGCATGGAAGGTCCTTTGAAGTGGTAACAGCAAGGCCCTGCTAATGACTCTTGGTTTATTTCAGCACAGTAACAAGAAATATAATTCATGTAGACTGGAAAGGGATATTAGAACTTATGGTTAAATTTCAATTTTTAATATGGTTATGGGAAAAAATCTCCTATAAAGAAACACCTAAAAACACTGTCTATCAGCTGAACTGAAATGAGCATGTCTTGCCACAAAATATTGTTTCAACATCACCCCCTATTATTGTTATTTTGGTCATAAAACTTGACATACAGCTGGAATTTAGTCTACAGGTAATATTTCACCTAAAGAGCAATAACAATTTTCAAATTATGGAATAACATATTTCATAAAAGTATCAGCAGATATGTTCCTTGCTACTAAGGGCACATTTATTCATGACTTTGTCCAATGTTTGCACCATTTAAGAACACATCCTTTAAAACAGTTTATAATCTCCAGAAATGTTTTAATTTATACTGACTCTGGGGAAATGCAACATTTTAGTAAGAGCTGACAGACCACTGTCAAAGTATTTCTTAGCTTCGAAATTAAATGAGTTTGTGAACAAGGAGAAATTATATCTGTATGTAAGCTTGTAGCTTTTGTAGCACTCAAGTCAAATTAGGCAAATAGTGACTCTAGACTCAAATGAGTTGTGTAAGCACATCAGTTTTGCAGATCTGGGGGCCAGTTTTGCAAAGCCAACATAACTCATAACATCCAACCTAATGGCTCTGTATGGTCAGCATCCAGGACAAAAAGGTGTGTTGTCGAACCTTCTCCCCTTCCTGGCCACTTCTCCTGATTTCCCTCTGTCAAAGGGTTCAATTTACCCTCACACACTCCCGAATCTCTTCCTTCTATCCCTTGCTGTTAATTTTTGCCATTTTTCAGCCCCATCTCATTTACACTGTGCAACAAAGCAAGAATTTTCCCTACACTGCAGTGTGAGGCAGTCCAGAGTTTTCCTCTTCCAACCCTGCTGCCGACTGCCATGGTGGATTTGAGAAAAAACTAAGTGCAGTGATGTGGGGAACATTTGGCCTCATCCCTGCTATTCCAGGCTGCAGTGTGCTGTCTCTGAATGCTGAGTGCACACAAGCTACCCAGTCACACTGTGGCTCTTCAGGGGGATGGAAGATTCCTGACAGTTTTCCCAGCCATTCCTTGAGAGTGAAAACACTCAAACGTGTGGAACAGAACACTTTCAAACTCTGGATATACATTTGTCTTGGGTCCCTACTTCAGAGGATACAGCTGAGACATTCTGTCAAACGATACAAAAACATTGGTTTTGTTAGGTGAAAGAAATATATCTGACCTCATTTTTAGGAGTATTAGACTGTCTTTGCACATATGAGTACAATGAGTATAATTTTACAGTTACTGCAACAGTAAAAATTCAGTAACAGCTTTCCAGTTACACTGTAAAATCAGAATCTATGGCCATAATTTATATAATTTGACTTTTTTTTTCTTTAAAGTAAATTAGGATTCCTAAATCCTTTCAAAATCTTGGGGTTTTTTATTTAAAATCTTGCTTGGCAATTGTTAAATCTATCTGAAAACACTCCAGACATTTGCAAATTTAGCAATACATGCTATCACTATCAACAGTGCAAAGCTGTAAAATTCTTGGGCTAAGAACCTTTCTGTAAGCATTTTTAATATCTAATAAAATGATTGATAATGCAAGGCAGAAAGGTTTTCTGAAGAATAACTGAAATAAACTCTGCTTCTATAGGCTATTTATGAAGTGAGCACAAGAATATCTCTCTAACACAGCACCTGAGTATGTATGCAATTAAATAAATATTAGAAATCAGAACTGAGCCTTCAAGAATCAGTCTGGGACAGAGTACTTGAAAAGGATGGTATTCAAATAGAATGTTTGCAAGAGGAAAATAACTGTCCCCAGGTGTCTATTTGTGACACAGGAGGATATACATGAACCCTGGAGGGCTACGGTGAATGGGTGCTCCTACTTCAGCGTAGCTCTTCAAGTGAGACCAGTCATCAACAAATGCCAGTATAAAATAACTTTTCTTTGGTGGTGTAATAAGATGTGTCCTCACAATATTTTATACAGAAGAGCCATGAAAACAATTCTGTTGACTGTACTAGAGTCATACAGCTAGGGCAAACTGAACAATAAAAGTGATCTTGCTGAATAGGAGTAATTTGTCCTAAATCAAATGATCGCTGTTACATTGCATTAATAATGCAATTAGTGTCTGTTCTTAGTGCGTGTTAATATGGATTTACAATTAGAGATTAATTGTTCATATTATGGATTTCTATTTTTGTAGGTCAAAGCTGTTTTAGAGTAATGACACATGCAAAAATACAAATCACATTAATTGGCATTCATTTGCCAATGATAAGGGTTTTTAAAATGGTAGTCCTTTTCTGTGTACTTCAACTGATCAGCTAACTGATCAGCTAACAATTTCTGCACAAATTTTATGGTTTGGTCAAGGTCATTAACTATTGAGAGCAATATTCACAAACGTAGTTGTAGCCTAATTTCCCTTTAAGAAGCATTACTAAATCTTGCACATGCTTCATGTGCCCTTCTGAAGCTTTATTGCCCATGGCTTTGGGAAATATTTTAGCTTGTCAATTTAACCTCAAAATTTTGAGAGACTATGCTTGCACTGGGCCAGCCCTGGCAGCCTGTGGATTTTATCTCACACAATATGCTACTGACAGAATGAGTATGCCCTTTGTTTGTACTTTTATTCAAGCTTATTTGAAATATTTGGAATAATATTGCATTTTTAGGTCAGCCTTTCCTACTGAGATCTCTACAACTTCTATTTGTGCCTCACCTATAGTTTCGAAGAGGGCCTGGAGTGTCATGTCTATCTAAATCCATCCTTGCAGATTTGGATTAGAGCAGGCTTTGCTTTAAGTTGGTCAGGAGCCTTGCTGCTTCACAGAGTGTGTGCAGATAAAGTCATGTGAATGATAACAGCACTTCAAAACTGTAGGCAGAGCAGGTTGTGTAAACTTCCATCAAGTCTATCAAGATTAGGGATGCTGTGCACAGAATCATCATGGAGAGGACACACCTATAGGAGAGGGTAATATTTTGGGGAAAGTGAGCAGATCCAGAAGGTCCCGTTAAAGGTCAGATTCTACAGTTTTCTTGATTTACAAACAAGAGAAAGATGAAGCACAGATTTTGAGAGCCTTTATAGTGCAACTACTAGCTAAACACTGTCCATTCCGATTCTCAAGCATGGCTCCTAATCAGATATGAACACCAATATGCCCCTTTTTGTTAGGATCTCTGCTAGTGTGTTCAGAAAGTCTTCTGTAAAAAGGTCTTTGAAAGCACAAGTACTTCTTCCTAGGATGAGGTTCACACTTAAATGCTGGGAAAAAGGGTCTCTCAATTCCAAAACCTACCACCATTGGTTACCAATACTGAAGTTCACATTTTTGCTTTCAATTCTGTGGTCAATTATTCGCAGAAAGAAAAGAAATTTTTAAATCTTTCCCTGAAGGCCTGTGCTATTACATTAGTTGGTCATAATACTACAAAATTGCCAATCCAAAAGGTAGGAGACTGAAGATCATAACTTGAAAGTTCAAGGCATTTGAGCAGCTCCTTTATCCTTTCTACCTTTCCCATGGGAACAAGTACTTATTTTCATCTCTGACCTCCTTCTTTCTTCTGTCTTTCTGTATACATTCTTTTTCTGCACACAATCCGCTACCCCCAACACTTTTTCCTTATTTTACTCATCTCATTTACCAGATTGCTGTGTATTTGACCTGCAAGTGTTTGAATTGACCAGAAGTTTGTCAGCTTTGCAGTGGTCAGTCAGGTACTTCATATCTGGAAGAGAGTGAAAAAATGTGTAAGGGACATTGCTCTCTCTGTACTATTTATACAACCCCTGGTTGCCCTGTCACCTTTTAAAAAGATGCTTTCTTGTCTGAAAAATGCATAGATAAGAGAGAGTTGGGATAAATCTCCCCATTAAACACAATCTATCAGAGTATATATATGTATGATTTGTTATATAGCTCTTATTGTATTTTTTCAGAAGCATGAAACCAAATTACTTTAGCCTGTTGAAAATACCACCCTAAACTTTTTAAATCTAACCAGGTGTTTGTTTTGAGTGGTTCTGGATGTGCAAATTCTCTCATTTGTATTTAGGAAAGCACTTGGTGGAATTTCTTAAACCTTTGCACTACAGATATACGATGGCAAAAATGTAACTCACACAGAAAGCCCCTGACTTAGAGTCACTCTTTGCCTTAACCCGGCTATTTCAGTAAAATAGCCTGCAACATTAAGTGTTTGGGCAAGCTTTACTGGTTCAAAAAGAATTCTTGAACGACAGCCAGTAAACACCTGCTGGTACTTTCGTTGAGAAGAGCATTCTAACCCATTTCAGAACAGGACTCACTGAGGTGATAATCATTCACCTCAAGCATCTTGTTTATTGTGGAAAGTGCTTCAAGCAGCAATAGACTTTGGAAACCAAACAGCAGAGTCATCTGCAATACCGTGAAGAGTTCAGTCTCACTTCAGCATCACTTAGATATAAAATGGTGTCTGTATTTTGGATTCCTGATAATGGAAGCCAAAACATTTTCTCTGAGCACTAGAGGGCACTGCAGCACCGAGGAAGAAATGTGCTTCAAAATGACATTCCAGAAAATAATGACTGTTTGCAGAAATGAGGAGGGGCTGGGGGGATCTGAAGGCAGCAGAGCACCAATCATTCATTACCGATCTGGCACGCTCAGTTTCCTTTCAGCTGGAAGTGTTACAACTTTATAAAGCCCTGCAAAGGGCTGGGCAAACCTCTACGTGGGCAGGCTCTGTAGGCTCAGATACATGCCTAACATTCCGTTTTTAAGTATGCCCATTTTCCTTCAGTACTTGAATTGATTTTTTAGATGTATTACAGAGTGTTTAAGACGTCAGTGAACAAAATACACACTGAACTCTGCCTACCCAAAATGCAGAGCCAGGTAGGCAAGAAAAGAGTTCTCACTTTTGCCATTTCAGTGTGTTAATCAATCTGAACACAATAAAAACCTTGATTAGGTAATTGCTTGATTATCTCAAAAATGTTTTCCTAAAATCCAGGATTGGGTGTCACACTACGTTTTTATTACTTCTCCAGACAAATCTTTTAGCTATTTATGAGCAGCTCCATCTCTGCATTTAGGGAAAGGAGAGAATCTCATTAGGAGGTGATGCCTCTCTCTTATTTAAGAAAGCCAACAAAGAAACAGAAACTGAAAAATATTCTCTGTAGTAGGAAAAAGGTAGCTTAAGGGCATATTTAAGATTTTTCAAGAGAAATTCTTCCCCTGAATCTCAATAGCAAATCAGAGACCCAGTGCATAGGTGTGATGATATTCCCACATTTAAACAGTCAGAGCATGTATCAAAAATATAGTTCCTTACTTTTTTCTTTTCCTCCCACTCTCAGCATTTACACTCCTTTTCAACTCCAGTTGACAATTATCTTCCACTCCATCATTTTAATGCATTGACATCCTGTAACTTGGTCTTGGTTGCATCTTATTCCTCTGTCGTGGTTTAGCTTGACCCAGTTTTTTCTAGTGGGGAGGAGACCACAAAGATGGCTCCTCTGTGAAGCTTCTCGAAGCCTTCACCATGTCCAGCTCTGAGGTGATGGACATGCTGCTGGCCAAGCCTGGGACAATTAGAGATGCTGGTTACGCCTCTGTGAAAAACATATTTAAGAAGAAATCAAAACATTGGGTGCACGCACTTTTCCTTAGCCAGAGGAGGAGGAGTAGGTGAGAGTATGTGAGGGAAAACAACATGGAGAGACCAAGGTCAGTGGAGAAGGAGGGGGAGGGGGAGCTCCAGGCGCCGGAGCTCTGCAGCCTCTGCAGGCCGTGGTGAGGCCCATGGTGAAGCAGGGGTGCCCCTGCAGCCCATGGGAACCCACAGGAAATGCTGAGATCCACTCGCCCATGCCAAAGCGAGTGGATACCCTGAAAGTGGCCGTGGTCCAGAGGGAGTCCTAGTGGAGAAACAGGCCTTGACTTGCACCCTGAGACTGAACTGAGTGCCCCACATGGAGTGGGTGGGTGCCTGAGAGAGAGAGAGAGAGAGATAGAGAAGTCCAGCAGAAGTCCGGAAAACAGAAGAAGCCTTGCTCCTGAGATGGAAACAGCCTGGCTTGGAGGTCTGTACCCTGTGGAAGAGGGACCCCACGCTGTAGCAGTTTTGGGGAGACTGCTTAGCTTCGTGGGAGCCAGCATCACTGCTGCAGTGTTGGGTGGGCTGCCGACAGTGAGACCCAAAGACCCTCTCCCCAGGCAGGGGAAGAAGATCTGGGTGATGAACTGACCTAACGCCCCGCCATGCCTTGTTCCCTTGTGCAGCTGCTGGGAAGAAGCTGTTGTGAGCGGAGAAACGGTGGCCTTGAAGGGTTTATTTTACTTCTCATTTACTCCTCTGACTCTGTTAGTAATAAATTAGATCACTTTGCAACCTAAGTTAGTCCTGTTTTGCCTATTCTAAGTGCGTCTTCTCCCGGGTTTTGTTATCTCAAGTCATGAGCCCTGGGTGTGGGTGTGTTAATTTGAGGGTACCTGGCATTTGGCCAGGCTCAAACCATGACATCCTCTCACTTTACAGTTCTGTCCTTTCAGCCTCCCTTTTGTTGGAAGACCTCCTGAACCTTTTGCTTGCCAGTCTCCCACTCCATGTCTCACTTTCCACTCTTAATCCTTCAGGCACATCTCAAGCCTCTTTGTTTGGTTTAATCTTTGACCACCTCCTTCCTCTCACACATGCTTTTATCTTTGCTCTAGATTTCCTCAAGGTCAGAACCTTCTTCCAGTTAGTTTAGGAGATGCCTGGCTGCAGTCCCTGCCTTAGTAACTCTGCTGAGGTTTCCCATTAGTTAATAAGGAAGGGAAGTCTGACAGCAAGAGAAATAATCATTGTGAAAGGAATTAGACTGTGGTGTGAAACAGGCAGAGAGATCTCCCCGGGTTTCTGTGAAATTGCTCCCAAACTCCAGTTTCATCCAAAGTAGCAAGATCAGTTTTTACATCCCAGGTTGCAACAACTTCAGGGCATGCACATTGCTGATTCCCAGCTCTCTGTCTCAGGGTGGCAAGCAATGATTTTACTGAGCAGAATGCTTTGCCACCTTGCAAGGATAAAAGGATGACAAATACAATTACAGCAGACAGTGTTAGATTCCAGAGCTTGGAATGAGGTATCAGGAAATTAATGCATTTATCTTACAAGCCTGTGATCTTCTCTGCCATCCATGCTGGGCTATGTACCAAGTTAAGAAAGCAGAGTTAGGTATACTTTAAGCTGTTGACAAAGACAAAACCAAGCTCTTTCTCTGGCTGTAAATCACATTCTGTGCCAGGTTTCAGCAATATAAGCTGGTTAGGCAGTCAGAACATGAAAAGAAAGTGAAATGGCTATTTTGATTCAGTTATATTTATATAAATATGAATTAAAAATTTGTATTTTAAGCTGCATAAAGTTATTTATCAGTATAAATACAGCTTTCAAAACATCAGCAGGAATTCTCTATTTGAACCTCATCCTAGCAGGGTTTAGTGTCTGTTTGTTATAGTTGGTTACTTTCATTATAAAATTATGTATCTTTCCAGCCAATAATAAAAAAAAAAATACCCAAGCTTATAAAATTGCAGTAAAAACAGATTTCTTGCTGTCTGTCTACTATGTCTGTGCTAATCAGTGATGAGAGGACAGAAACAGGAGAAAAAGCCAGAGATATTTTTGTGCTTGGCATCACCAACTCTGCCTTGTGATAACATTATGCTGGAACCATTCATTCAGTCATTGCCCAGTCAAATTTGTTTAGATTAAAAAGGTCAATTAAAAGTGCAGAATAAAGATTTCCTTTTTCTGAAGTGAAGAGATGTAGCAGCTGGAAAATACAAAGTTCTGCTCACACAAAATACAGTTTCCAAGAAGATGGCAAGTCTGTACGTTGTACTACAAACTGAAGAATTTATTCTGACCTATTTTGATATAAAATTAAGCAGCTTTTCATGTTCTAACTTGTTTAATTGTTCTGTTAAAAAAGACCTATGCCACCTTTCTTGCTAGGGTGAATAACCTAATACTGTAAGGGTGGAAAGAGCGGATCTGTCCTTCAGAATGGTGCTGCTCCTCACATGCATGAAAGCATGACAGGACAGGGAGAAGGCTGTGCCTTGCTTCCACCCCTGAAATATGTTGTGGTAAATGCAATTTGACAGTGCAAGTTTCCCCTGTAGAGCAAGACAGACCTAAGGATTATAGATGATGCTGTGGACTGTTTTTCTGTAGGTAGCTGCTCAATTTTTATGACGGGCTCATTTCCTGCCTGGGAGAATGTCATGTCCATAGCACAAGGCAGTTCTCCCTCTGTCAGATACCTAAGGTAGCTCCAAATCGTTTGGTTGTCTGTGCTGGTGAGTACAAATGTTCAGATAGGGTGTTTGCCTTCTCTTTAGTCTCCTTGTGGGGTCAGGTTAATCAATCATTTCGTTCTATTAGTGTACCGGGTTCTGGAGGCAGTTTATTTGCTACTAGGCTGAGCATTTCTTTTTTTCACTTTCTGGATACAGACTTCATTTGAAGGATCTGAAAAATGTTTCCAATTCAAAAGAATGCAAATGTACATGAAATATTTGTAACTGTTTTCAGCTCATAGTGTTAATGCTGCAGATAGCATAAGAAGCTGATTTGATTATGCCCAGTGTTATTCAGCAAGGGAAGTGCATTCACTCAATGTTGCTAGGCTACCAGCCTTATTTACAGATAGTCAGAACCTTCCAGGGCAGAGAGAGCTGAAAATCTTCAAGAGAAGATGTAAGAAGGGGAAATAATAAATGGCACCAATGATGCACTAAAATTCATTTTAATGTGTGTTGTATTGTGGGAGCCTGGTGAGAGAATGTGCGAGGAGCAAACACCTCTGCACTTAACTGACCCAGCACACTGCAAGCAGGGAGAGTAAGAGGGAAAAGAACCACTGGCACTGCACAGTAGATAAATCAGTTGCCAAACTTAAGTTAGGGTTTTGATTTTGGAAGTCAGCAGTTGAAAAATAAGCCCCCAAGAATCTATGTAAGAACAGGAAGGTGCACGTACAGAGTAGTAGAAAAATTCACTGTTAATAAGTGCTGAGATCATCCAGCCTAATGAAATTGAGTC
Organism: Dasyornis broadbenti; assembly: GCA_013397935.1. Taxonomy (NCBI): domain Eukaryota; kingdom Metazoa; phylum Chordata; class Aves; order Passeriformes; family Dasyornithidae; genus Dasyornis; species Dasyornis broadbenti. The sequence continues at coordinate 4,182,135 of VZRN01001305.1, read as the reverse complement.
TTATTTGCATTTTGTTGTCACTGTTTCAGCTAGACACAGACCTGTCCTGGGGCACCCCTTCTTTAGCAATTTGTCTACCCAAAAAGAGAAGCCTTGCTTCCAACAAATCTCACACAGCTCATTTAGGAGACTTCACAAGCAATGGCAGAGCTTCAACTACAAAGAAAACCTACCTGCAGTGCCTTATCTCTTGTCCCCAGGGCCTCTCAGTGCCATCTGGGGCTGGACAATTTTTATCCATTTTATGGGTTTCCCGCCCAACAAATAAAAGGAGGAGATGCAGGGCAGGACTGGTGCACTGAAACCTGAGTTACTGTATGTTGGGGCTGTCACTTAAGAGCACAGATTTCCCCATGGTCCTGGCTTAAGCATACCCAATGTGTTTTTTACTAATGAAACCATTTATCTACACAGAAAACAGTCTCATTTATGGAATAGGGCCCCATCAAATACAGGGCAGAAAACAGATTTTTCACAAAATAGCTCAAGTACCGTCCTGTGAAAAACAAGTATCCGCATCTCCACAAGAAATCACTTGCACAAACATGACAGCTTCTGCCCCAGGTCTAATGGATGTAGAAATATGTTTCTCTTCAAATTGCTGCTGGGAGGTATGTAAATGTACATATGTTCGCAGATCAGCCACCTTAATGAAAAAAATCCTGTAGATACACAAGAATGGCTTCTTCCAGCTGAAGGAACAGGGGAGAAAATTTGCAATGGTGAAATGCTGCAGTCGGGGTGCTAACCACAGTGCACCTGTAAGCCTGATGACTAAAACTTGCTGAACACCATGAGTCATATGAGGCTGTACCTCCCCTGGCCTGGCTGGCTGGGCCCGTTCATGTCAGTGTGAATCAATGCTGGAGAGGCGAGAGCATCTCGGCTGAGAAAAAGAGTGCATTAAAAAACAAAGAGAGAAACGGGTAAAATGTGTTTACAGCCTGCTCTGTTGGTTTGCAGCTGGCATGCACTAACATCCATCACTTAAATGTTTAAGGCTCTATTACTCAAGCAGAGGAATGGCAGTAGCTGCAGGCACAGAAGCAAATTTTACTCCATTAACCCTCAAATACCACCTGGAGTAACTTCTCATCTTCTCCGGAGTTCCTTTATTTTATCCTGCTGTAACAGAGGACAGAGCTTTACTCATCTAATTCAGACACAGTGGGTAAGAGGAAAAGAGGCAAAATATGTAGGTAATATCAAATGCAGAGAACCTGTTAATGCCTTCCAACTCACAAGGAAGGAGCAGTGAGGCTGTGCATCCTTGACAGGCTCCCACAAACACCCAGCAGCCTCTGAGCTGTGGCTGGTCATTGCCCATTACCCAGTTCTTATGCAGGTCTAATGCTTCATATTGAGGGGATACTGCTTGGGGGAAACCTACATGGAATCTTTGGGAGCTACATGGAATCTCTGCTGCATTGCATTTGTTAGGGCATTAAAATACAGTCTGTGAAGAAATATTTGAGAAGGAAATTAATGTAGCCACTGTTAAGTTTTCAGTATGTGTGGTTAAATGTCCCTAGAGAATCTCAGCTTCCATGATTGAGTGAGTTCTTGAGATTGTTTTTAATATTTTTTGCACCCTAACATGTAACTCTGTATTTTTTAGCTATGATAGAAATATTAGCGGAGAGGAGGATTTAGAAGTTTATTTAGAAGAATTGAGTTGTAAAGTTATCTATTGGTTTCAGTGAAATATGCATGATTGGAAATTTATTACTTCCTAGGCCAGTTATTACAGAAAATATAGAAATTTTACATCATAAATTCTTTTATTTAACCTTAATTTATAATTTATTTTATTTATAATTTATTTTAAAAAGTAACTTCTTGTTTTCTTTAAGACAAATCTAATTTTCATAGGTTACAAAATAGAAAAAAACCCTAAAACCCCCTCTCCACTTACTGAAAGTTAAGTTTTTATTGTACATGGTCAAACTTTTAGGAGAGGGGCTCTTTTCTTGATTAAGAATTAAGAATTAAGAATTGATTAATTTAATCAGGTTTTGGTCAAACACAAAACAATTAATAAGCCTTAATACACACTGAGGGAAATATTTAGCCTGGATAAAGAAGAAAAATGCCTTCAGTTGTGAGTGAATGTGAGCTGGGAATTATTTGATACCCTGAAACCCTTAGGTGAGGTACTCATTTATTTCCCTTAGAGTCTCAGGCCCTTTGTTCTCTACAATCCACATTCCTGTTGTATCCACTGGTTATCTGATTCCTGCAAGACACCCTGTCTTTGGACTGAAAATATCAACAGATCATTGTGAAAAAATAATGAGATTTACTGCACTAAACCAAACATGGGAGATTTCCTAGGTGTCCTTTCAGTAATTGGGACCTTGTCTTGAAGAAGTGGAAGAAGACAACTTTGGCTATTCGTATGGCCTTCTTGAAGCAAGAGAAAACAAACCCTATTTGTAGCAGTTGTTCAATGCAGTTTGAAATAATTTCAGACTGTCAGCTTTCAGGTAGCTCCCATAAGAACTTACAATTTCTGAAGTTTCTGTTTATTAACAATATTTTACCAGAATTTTGTTTGGTTTTTTGTTTGTTTTGTTTCCCTAGGCCTAGCACAGATCAACTATTGGAGTGAGAGAAGAAATTGAGGACCTGAAGAGATCCTAGAATTCAGATAAGATTCCATAGTTATTTTAGTGAAAGCTTTTATTCCTAGTCCATGTATTTTTTTTAATTTTTTTTTTTTTTTTTTTTTTTTTTTAACTGGCTGCATCTGGAATAATTTTCTAGGAAAGAGAGTCCCTTTTCCCACTCAGTCCATTTTCTTTTAAGATTTTTTTTTTTTGCTTTGTGCTATTTTGGAAAAGTAATAAGATGCAAGTAGGCTACCCTTATCTGAAGAGTCTTTATAAGTAGGACAAAGTCTGAATCTCTTAGCACAAACTTGGACAAAAGTAAAGATCCTAATTTTTTTTTTTTTTCACAGTTTCATTGCTGTTGGTATTATGTAACAACACAATACATGGCTAAATTTAAACACAACTTCAAATAAAGAAAGTAGCATTAATTCTTTTATACCTAGCCTGATTTTAAAATAAACAATTGTGAGTCTCAATTCTTCCTTTTCTTGTTTGTTTCTTTTTTTCAGATGTTTTTCTGAACCCTTCAGCTTTGCAATGCACTTGGAAATATTGGAATAGACTTTTGCATTATAACAACAGAAGTGTCTTAATAAAAGCAGGCATTCTTATGGTGTCAGTTCCCTTCTGCCTCTGTTCAGAAGCACCAAGTGCACAGATCAGATGCATGGTTGCACAGGTGCACAAGGGTGAGGGCAGCAAGCAGTTAATTGAATTTTTAACTCCAGAGGATGTTTGGGCTGTAGTTTCTGAATGCAGTCAACCTCATCAGGTTAGGTACCTTGCCTGTCCTCCCTAAACAGTTTTCCTCCTCAGTCTGATGTCTCACTAGAGATATCAACTCATTCTGTATGAGAGAAACTCTCTTATTTTCAGTATGCTTCTGTTGTTGCTCTAGGCTACAACACAGTAGAGCTCTGGGCTCTAGCTTGTCCCATTTTCCCCCACTACCTTGTGTTAGTGATTCACAACATCTTTGCTGTCAAAAAGTCACCGTTTTAAGTGGGAAAGCATGAGACACAACCGGGTCAAAAGAAGGAGAGGTGATTTAAACAAAGGACTGTGACGTATCTCCATCTGTGCAGCTCAGATGTCACATGCGGCCTCCTGGATGGGAACTAAAAGTGTGCTAATGGGCTGCAACATTTCTAAAGTGTATAAACAGCAAATGCTTCTTTTGATGTATGACTTGCAAAATATTGTAGCAGCCTTAAAAATGCCACAGCATGACAAAGAGAAGTTCTATGCAAATTATGGAGAGAAAGTACTGAAGGGAAATGGAGAGAACCTTAAAGGAAAAAAAGGAGGGGGTAGATTTATCAGCCATTGAAGTTGCAGATGACTAGGAAACGTAGAAAATCAAACAGATTAATTACTACTTGTAAGTATTTTCTAGAATTTTATTTGATTCTCTTTTTCTGTTTTGCAATCTTGTCCTCAGGAACCCTGTACTTTGCTAAAGGAAGGAGCATTAAGCCTGTCAGATTTCAGATGCAGCCAAATGAAAATGGATCTACTAGAGGTATGTACTACCTCAGGGCTTCAAAGTCAAGTGAAAGTTTTCTGTTTGGATATTCCTGGCTCTGAGATGTGTTTGGGAATTGGGGAACTGCTGCACATGTCCTGCCTAGCCCAAATGACAAGGAGAAATTTTGTACCATTGTGTGTAAGGTCATTGTAAACTTTCTCTGGTGGGCATGAAACAGAACTGTTTTCTGTAGGAAAGCACTAAATGAAAATTGCCTTATAAGAAGTGTTTGTAAAAACAAGTTACACATTTCTCTGGCTAACCAAACCCAGCTTTGGTGTGGTAAGTGCTTTAGGTAGCGAAAGCTTGTGCATTTCCACAGCATAGTGTCATCAGAGCTAATGAACCCTCTCGTGTGCTAGGCATAAAACAGACTCTAACCTGTGAAGGGAGCTGAAATATCATATTTAGCCATGCTCCTACAAGAATTTTACATGAAGACTGCCAAAACATGCAGGGGTCACTGGAATATGACAGTTTTTTGCTTTTGAGGTGCAATGATGACTTGAAATACTTCACAGCAACATGGAATCATTAAAGTTGGAAAAGACCTCAGTGTTTCCTGAACACTTCCAGAGACGGTGACTCCACCACATCCCTGGACAGCCCATTCCAATGCCAAACCATGCCTTCAGTGAAGAAATTCTTCCTGATGGCCAAACTAAACTTCCCCTGGTGCAGCTTGAGCCTGTGTCCTCACGTCCTGTCACTGGTTGCCTGAGAGAAGAGGCCAAGCCCCACCTGGCTGCACCCTCAGTTCAGGCAGTTGTAGAGAGTGGTAAAGTCTCCCCAAGCCGCCTTTTCTTGAGGCTAAACAACTCCAGATCCTTCAGCTGCTCCTCAAAACATTTACTCTCTAGACGCTTCACCAATTCCATTGCCCTTCTCTGGACATGGTCCAGCACCCCAATGTACTTCTTGAAGTGGGGGGCCTAGGACTGGACACCGTAATCGATGTATGGTAACATTTATTAAAGCTGAAGAGATAAAAAAATATCATCATTTCAGAAGATATCTAAGCATAGCTTTATTTGTTTAATTTTTCAAATGAAATGATTTTGTTTGATATTTGCTCAGCCATGGCAATGCTACTAAAAATTGCTTGGGATATAGCATACACTGCTCATTCTTAGGAAGAGGAAGCTGCAGCTGATTTGGCAAGATTGGCATCTGAATCTGAGATGTGAAGATGCTGCTAATGTGGCACACAATCTATCTTCTGCATGCATCACCAATAGTAGAGCTGCAGGCAGAATAGGCTTCAAAAGGCTATTCAAATGGCTCATGTTTTTCAAGTAGAATTTTTGACAGCTATTAAGGCAGCTAAACTGCATTTTTAGAAGAGATCACATTTTATTTAGATTTTATTTTACTGTTTTCTTGTGCAAGTAAACAAGTATTGTATTGCCGGGGTTTCTTAACCATTCATCTGTTGATGGAATGACTTATGAAAGTCTATGATTCAGGCAAGATCTTGCAAAGGCTTGCAACATCTCATGCTTACTAACAAGGAGAGACTGATATATTTTTCAGCACTGTTGACACTTGTACAAAAAAATGTTTTTACACCCTGCTACTGAAATGCCCTGTAATGGCCACATTAAAGTTGTCACAATGGCTTGACTTATGCTGTGTAACTGTGAACAAGGAAATTGCTTATCTAAGGCAATGGATTTTTGCCTCAGCCTATTCCAGGAAAGAAAGAAAAGGAAAAAGTCCTTACACTTCTGAAGCTCACTCTGATACAGAAAGAGATATATGTAAGTGAACTACTAAATATTCATTCTAGAAAAGCTCTATACATGGGCATAGGGAATGATAGCAAATTATCCTTATCGGAAATTGGATAGATTGCAACTTGTATAACATATCACAAAATGCAGACTGAAAAATTTGAGCAGCCTGGCAACACTTCTTTGCACTCCTTATGTTTCAGAAATTATTGAATCATACAGCAGTAGCCTACTGGGCTGAATTTGCCAGTTTTGAATATTATTCATGGTTAAAATGTCTTCCCTCTATAGTTCAAGCGAATGAAGTAGCATTCTAATAATTGCATAACCTTTAAAACAGACTAGTCATTTAAAACTAATTAGTATTAATGGGGTGCTCCTCCATGACTATCAGGTCTTTTTTGTATTTTTTAGAAAATGTCGTTATATGGAAGTAGAAGTTGTTATAAGTTTTTCTGACAAAAAGAAAACTGAAAGACTGTTACTGTGTTTCCAACTGTATTATGTATATTCAGAGAAAAATAAAGAAAAATACACTGAAAACAGAGCAAAATTCTTTGTATGACAATGAAAACAGGAAAGAATAAAATTAGAATATGCAAAAAATCAGTAGAAAAATGACAATGTGACTTCTTTCTGCAAAGCACAGTGACAGCTACAAGAAGCCCTTCTTCTTGTTGATCCTGATCTTTGCTTCTCTCTCTACCCCTATCCTTTCACTTTGAATTCTGAAAACAAGAAACCTTCTCCCACATTAACTGTGGCATAATGGTAAGCAAGGGAGAGCTGTCCTCTTAGCTTAGATACAGCCCTGAAGGAATGCAGCTACCATCTGATGCTCAGCAACACTCAAATTTCTCTTGCCCTCAGCACAGAAGGAAATTGTCACTAGCTGCCAGAAAAAGATCAGGTTTTGTTTCTCTGCAGCATGACCTGGTTGCAATTTTGAAGTTTGACCAATATGAAAAAATATGGACATTATTTCTTTCCCAACTGAGCAAAGTGTGCAAAAATAGACTTGACATCAGGGTATGTCTAGAGATATATTATTATTTTATTTTGTATCCTTTAATGTCATATTTTTGATCAGGACTTTGCACGGCTTCTAGGATCTTTTGCTCAACTTGCTTTTCTGTATTTTGTGTTTAACTACCTCACTAAAGCTCTATCAAAAGACACTTGGTGCAAAGTGCTGGTGCCTGTGACAGGGTGGAAGTCTTGTGCTGCAGCGGGTTGCCTGCCTGGGTCATGCAGGATGATGTGCCATTGCCTAAATGCTCTTTTCCTTTCTCTCAAGAAGTAGGGCTTAATCAAAAGGAAAAGCGGGTTGTCAGTGGTTGATAAGCTGTGCTTTGAGCTGGCCTAGTGTTCTTCTGAGTCAGGCTATGTTCATGAAACACTGTGGTTTTTTACATTTCATCAGTCATTTAAAATCTTTGGAGAATTGAAAAGTAGTAGTTTAAAGAAAATTAGCAAAATTTGTTTCAGTGAAATACAATGACATATGTAATACATGTTGAATAAGATGAATTAATTTTTTTTTTACTGGCCTTAAATGTGTGGAACAATGAGGAAAATAGCATAAGCCATCTGACATTGCGATGTGCATCATGATAATTATTGGAGCTGTTTTCCTATGTGGCAACCTTCATACTTTAATAACTAAAACCAGTTAACCCAAATCTAGAGTCTATTAAAAATTCACTATACAGATTTTCTAGGCTGACAGTGAGAAGAGCTTTGAAATAATTTCTTTTTCTATTTAAAATTATTTGATACTCATCTCATGCCAAAAGATCAACATGGTATCTAAGCTTTAGATAACTGTTTAAAATCTACCTTATTAAAGGTAGTATGAAAGCAAGAATTTTCTTTCATGTGATGGGTGGAGAGGATCCCAAGCTAACTTGGGATTGGTTGTGAATCCAAAATGTGCTTGTGACCAAGTACAATGCAATGACTCTAACTCATGCCTCTGCTAGAGAAAGTGCACTCGAGTGACAGTGCATAGTCTGGTCAGTCGTGTAGCAGCCTCTGCATCCACTTGAGCCAGCAACCAGAGGCTGCAACCCCAAATGGATTTTTCCATTCTCTTTGACCCTTGAATGGGGCAAATTTCCACAGCAGCTTTCAAGCTAAAGAATCTTTCCAGACTGTCTAAAAGCATATAATTTATTGTGGCTAAAAAAAATTTTAATGTGAGATTATGGAGGACTAATGCAAGCTGAGCATTTTATACAAGTAGAAAATTGTACAAGTGAAGTCTGCTCATCCCTTCAGGTTACCATATATTACTATAATTTCTGTATCACAAATGCAAGTGATGTCACACCTTAAAGATGTGTTCAATCTTTCTGCAAACTCCACTGGACTGTTTTGCAGGCAACATTTTAAATAATGGAAGCTAAGGGTTTGGGTAAAATTAAAAAGTTGCTGTTTCACATTCTACTTTGTACTCAGCAACAATGATATTTAACTGGATTCAAGTAGGTCTTTACCTCAGCATGACTAGTGTTGCAAAATTTAGAGTTTTCTCAAAAGCCTCACCTCCTGAAACTGTAATTGCACAAGAACCTCAGTTTTCTAGGTCAGTGTTGGAAAGGAGAAAGAAAAAATATAATGTGAACATCATTAATGTCCCTGGTGCAATTTTCCATTACTTTCAAACCAGCATATTATCATTGCCTTTATAATTTTTAAACAATTCACTTTATTAACTTTTGTTAATCATTGAACTGTTTGGAAGCCCTCCCAGCAGAAGAGCATTATATGTGCCATATTGAAGTGTGGGTGTCTTTGAACAGTTAGATCAATCTTCCAACATCCGTGAATTCAGCTGAAGCCAACTACAGCTGGGACAGAATGCATCATCACTGAAATAGTTAGTTAATGATGAAATAATCCAAATAGTTTATGGTTTCAGCTAATCTGGAGCAGATATTCAGCCAGTTTTGGAAAAATCTACTAACCTATCAGTCCCTTCCAAAAGCAGATTTCTTCTAGTTGGGAAAAGTAACTTCTGTGAAAAAACCCTGCAGCTATCTTACCCCTTCCTCAAGTCTCTGCTGTTGTTTTACTTTGCCACACTTTTAGGGATAGGCTTAACCTGACAATGTTTTTCACATGGGCACAGTGAGGCATGAAGAAATAACATGGCAAGAATCACACAGGCGAGGCCTCAGATGCCTTTGAGGAGGCTTTCTGTCCTCTGCATGAGCAGTAGAAACCTCTGTAGCAGCTACAATAGGTCAGATGTTGAAGAGCATCTGGCATTTGTTCAAACACAACAGTTTGTTCTCAAGCTTCAGTGGACTCTCAAAGCATGTCTTCCAGCCACTGGCTACTCCCAGGGCTGGGTCTCATGTACAGATAATCAGCAAAGAGGAAACTGGGCATTAGAATTTTGGGGAAGGTCTTCATCTTGCTAAAAATGTATGTCAACCAGTATCTGGGGTCTCAGGAAACCAGAAGTATGTGCTAGCAGCTTCAGGGGTTTTTTTTGTTTGTTTGTTTGTTTGGGTTTTTTCGTTTTTCTGGTTTTGTTTTTTTTTTTTTTTTTGGTGGGTTTTTTTTTTTTTTTTGTTGTTGTTGTTTGATTGTTTTTTTTTTTTATACTTGCAGCATGAATATGAGCCTATGCTCAAGTTGTCCAAATATACTGCACAAAAGATAGGCTGCTGATTGTTAAAGGGAGTTCCTCCCTCCTAACATTGGGATGCCAAAAGCTTGGGTATCAGAATGCAGATATCACTCTGTCATCCTAGCCCTGTACTCTACAAACCTGGTCTGTTCAGGTCCTGAAGTAAAAATTTAAATTTAGGGCTACTATATTTAAGCCATAAAACTGCATTAAGGATTGTCCTGGAAGTGGATGTAACAGCTCTTGGATCTATCTCATGATGTAAGTGGCAGAACGAAGAGTCACTTAGTGACTTTGTCCAATGATCAAATCTCTTTGTGGGTCCTTCATTTTTAAAACTTCTGCAAAAATTAAAAGGACCATTTTTTAAAAAATCAAAAATTTGAAAAAGAGTTCAATATAAGAATTACAACTCTTTGGAAACTTCTCTCCCTCTTTTTTTTCTACCCCTTTTGCCAATTTAAATAACTATTCTCTAAAATTGTGTATTATCTTGAAATGATCTTGAATTTGAAATGAAGCTTTCAGTAAATAAATTGTCTGAAAAATGTCATTGAGCTCTGGTAACATTAACTCCTTGCATAATGATATTCCTTTACCTAGTGTTCTGCCTTCCACCATTCCACCTACTGCTAGTGAAGCTGTGGTGAGCTCAATATAAGTGCCAGGAGGGGAACTCTGATATAAGCTACTTTGCTGAAAGACTCTTCCCCAGGTCTTATTAAATAATGAAGGCAAAACAACTAAGCCCCAAAGTCAAAATATGGCATTGAGTATAAATAGCCAGTAGGTCCTTGAATAATGTTTGCATGTATGGCAATAGAACCATTGCTGTGATATGCAACGTTAGATAACCCACACCTAAGGTAAAATAATGGTAGTGCAAGACTGCAAAATTACTGAAGAAAGAGCAGTGAATTGACAAAAATTGCTTTACAGCAGTGTGTATTTACCACCAGTGAGTCTAGTGTAGGTCCAAAATCAAGAGACTGCTCCGTGGAAGTTTGCATTTGAATCACATTTTGGGGCAGTGCCTCATGAGAGTTCCTCACTGGAAGGTGTTTGCAGTTGTTTAAAGTACTGCTAATTCAAAGAAACATTTAGTAGACCTGAATTATGATCCATTCCAAATTATCCTTTCTATGCCATGCATTTTGTAGGAGTGATGTTCTGACACAGTTCCTGCAGTCTTCCTACATGTCCAAGAAAAATTATCAAAGGACAAAGAAGTGGACTATTAAGAGTGCAAGCTGTAATGGCATGAAATATTTCTGATATGTGCTGAGTGCCCCTAAACAACCTTGAATACAAAAGGCTACTGAAGCTTTTCTGAAACCACTGAAAATGATTTCAGGTGGCTGCAATATCAAATCTTCTTAAACGTGATTTAAACTTTTCTCAAGGGAAAACTTTAATTATGGTCTTCAGGCATTTTGCCCCATGACGTCTGTTAGCATTGACAGAAGATATACACATACATGCCTATCATGGACCTCATCCTGTCACTTCATGCCACCACTGAGAACTGGTGTCTTCTGGTGTGTTACCAAACAGTGGCTTCTGTCTCGTTCTGTTAGTGGAAACAGTTTTATTGTTACTACATTAAAAGAGTTGTTGTAATGTTTTTGTCTGTGATGACAAGGCCGCAAAAGGCTGTTCAAGTGATACAGAACAGCCAAGTGCACAGACTTTATTTCTTTTTATATGGACAAGTGGAAAAAAATTAGCTGTTAATACCAGTTAGCATAGCACAAGGACATTCCAATGTAAGAGATAAAAAAAGTAATGATTTAATTGGAAACACAATAATATTCCATAAATATGTCTAATCCTTTCTGAAAAGTATGATTTCCATACCTCAAGAAGGAATTTTCACAAGCCACTCTGGAATCAGATTTGGTTTTTGGAGCATTGCAAGTACTTGGGTGAAGTGACAACTGCAGGACATTACACTGAATCAACCTCATCTTTAGGTGAGGGCTGGAAACATTATTTTTTGGGGGAAGTATTGAGGAAATTTTCAAATGAAAGTGCATTTGGGAACTATGCCATGTGACGCTGGACACCTGCCTGCCTTAGGAGAGCAAGGAGGGGAGGGGAGGGGGAAAGAACATCCTCTCTGACTCTTTAAATCAGGAGGAATTATCATCACCTTAATTTCTGTTTGGAGCCTTAAAAATTAGTTATAAAACTATGTCAAAATCTGTATTAATAAAAGGAAGAATATAAAAACAATTACTCTGGTCAGAATATAAAGAAAAATAATCCTTCTCTTTGAGAATCTGTATTTGGCAGACAAGTATGTCCTTGAGCATGATACTTAATATTCTTATAGCATGTGCTCCATTCCCCTAAAAGGAGTGGCTATATCTATTCAAGCTTTTGTATCCTTATCTTCCCAGGCTAAGTCAGATGAACTATACTAGCCTCTGTTTTTAGGTTGTTTAACATAATTGAAGGTTGGGTGACTATGTGTGTGACACATAATCAGCGCCTAATAAATAGGCAGCCTGGTTTTACTGGAGAGATTCCCAGGGTGCAGATCAGTGACATGTATTTCACTGCCTTTAAGGTCTATTTAGGATCAAATAAAATTCATCCTTGCATAAAGGTCCTGTGAAGATGCTTTTGTGACAGTGATGGCTCTTTAGATCCCAGAGCAGTAATGACAGGACAGGCAAACTTGCTATGTGTTTAACATCCTCTGGCCTCTGTTCGTCTGCTGTTCCAGGCTGAAGTCTTGGCTCTAATCAGCTCCTTGGAAAAGGAACTTAAGGGTGCTCATTCTTCTGCCGAAGGAAAACCATCTGAAAGTATGCAGTGGATGGATTATAAGAAACAGTGATTGAGGCTTCTTGATGAGTTTTCCTCCCAAATTTTCAGAATCTGTACTTTGCTCTAAAGCAACCTGGAGTCACTGTGAAAAGCTGTAAGAGGGAATAAACCACGACAAAAAGGTATATGCATTTTAAAAGTATGGTTGAGACTTACAGTGCATACTGTCCAGTTTTAGAAGCCTTCTCACTCTTTATCAGCTTTTATGGAACGTTTCTCTGTTGAAAACAAAATTTTTGAAAATGGCAAATCATTATAATGGGCCGTAGCGCTCAGGATTTCAAAGTTCCACTTCCTTCCTACACTTGTAACTCCGGTGTGTGAATTCCATAGTATCAAGTATCTCTGCTGTTATAACAATGTGTCTTACACTCTTAACAATTTACACATAAGTATCTCCTTTGCATACTGAGAAAATAACTTTGAAATGCCTCCGGAAAACATTTAGAAACCCTTGCTTTCTTTTAAATAAAGCCATATGTACAGACATTTTTCATTTTTGCTAGAAGGCAATTTTTAAAAGCTCTTTAAAAATCTTTGTCTCTCTAAAGATGTCACTAACTAGTAGCCAAAGAGTTTGTTTAAACTTTCAGAAGTGAAATTTGTACTGCTCATAATCTATTAGAAAATCTTTCCACTTAGACAGATGAAGATGATTTAGGATTTTTCCTTCATGTTTTAATTCAGATACTAATAGTGGACCACAATGGATATTTATATAGTGTGCAGATAAATATTGTATTTTTCACAAACAGATTTGCCAAAGGATTTGTCAGAGTATTTTAAAACCATATTGACTTCAGTTTTCCAGAGTGGTTAGAAAGAGAAATGAGTTTCTGTAAAAGCAGATGCTATTCTCTTGTCTGTCTCAACCTAAATTTTTGGGGACCAACTTGGTAATTTTGTCCTTTTCTACTTCATGTTCCAGACTTCATATATGCAGTCTACTCTGAATATTATCAGCACTGCTTGCCTGTGGGAAAGTCACCGGTGAAAAGTATTACAACAGCTTGATGGTGAACCCTTTGAACTGCTGAAGCCAGCATTTAATATACTGTGTAATGTGACAAAATTACTATGAAGTAGAGGTTGGAAAAGGTGCAATGGTGGCTAAGAATGCAAAAGGATGACCTGTAGGGTGCTTAGTCTGATATCAAGGTCAAGCAAAATAATCAGAAATGCTGCTGTGGGATGTGAAAATTATTAGCTGAAGAACATAAGCGCAATTAATGTCAGTTACTGTGATTGTTTCTTTTAATTGAAAGCCACTCATGTCAAATAAACCAGTCTATCAAATAATCATGAGTCCATGAGGAGACAGAAAAAACTGCTTTAGTCTAAAAGTCTTTGTGCTGTGTGTTGTAACTACAAATAAGTGAATCTTAGCTTTGTGAGGTCATTTAAAAGTATTACAGCTCAGCTTCACAGTGATCTATTATCCCATGTGGTGATTAGCTTGCAGGTAGCTCCTGTGTTTGTGTTGCAGCCAACAAATGTCAATGTCACTTTCTGAGTACCTTGTTTTCCAAATATAAAATTCTCTCTTTGTCATCTTTTGACAACTAACTTGCAAGTACACAGAGAGCTACTGAACTCGTGTGGTCTCATGTCTTTGCACTCTGTGTAAAATCTCTGCTTCCACTATCAATATAATCACCCTTACCCACTGCTCCAGAACACCAGCGGTGATTTCCTTCCCACCTATGAGGCTGAACAGAACTATTGTTCTTCTGGTAACACTGAAATGGATATTTTGTAATTTTAAGTAAAGAATTGAGAGAACTCTGCTAAGTACCTGCAAGTCAGGATACATCTACATCAGTGTACATAACGGAGAGAGAAAGGAATCTCTTGATCATCCCTATTTATTCATTTTTGGTTCACACTGTGGAATAATTTTGGAGAATATGAGATAGATTAGTTCCTGTGGAATAGAAACGGAAAAGTTGCCTTCTGACCACTAACATGTATTAAGTTCAGGGTTATAGTTACAGCAGTGATGTCAGATTGCCAGCACCAGCTGCTTTGTACTGCAGACCTACTGGAGAGATGCAGTCATGGCTTCCAAATTTTCTCAAAATCATGTATCACATGATCAAAAATGAGTTCATATCTACATTTTCATGGCTGCATTTTATATCTTATCTCACATTACAGTGTAAGATTTTTGTGGTTGCTTCAATGGAGCAAAATTAATTTAGCTGATAAGAGAAATGGGTTAGAAGGTATTACATTACCTGAAAGGGACAATTAGGTGAATAGATTGGTTAATAAAAGAGACCATATTGAAGAAAACAAATTAACCAATATTAGTCAAGAAAACTGAGTGACCTTGATAGCAGCTAAAGGCCCATCTCAGAAAATGAGGCCTATGAACAATTCATGAATATTTGTATCTGTTTGTTCAACTAGTGGTCTTTGAATGGACAAGAGGAAAAAACCAGTTATGTAAATCTCCTGTAATAATGACAAGGCCATATTCCTAACTAGGTGTAAGTGACTCTGGATGTCAGTCTGAGAGTATTTATTAGAAAGCAAACTCTGCATAAGGGAACATGAGCATCCAGAAATAATTTTTCAACTGGTTTATAGTTTTGAGCCAGGGTCTCATCTTGAATCTCTCAGGAATTAACAGTCCTTTGGGGATGTCTGGAGTTTCATACATTTTTCCAGACCAATTATGATATTTATTTTGAGGGGTACTAGTGGATTTTTTAGAAACTATTTAACAATTTTTCTTCTTGTTCTGTCCATTTGTGCTTATGCCAAGAAAAGTTAGGATTTTGAAGTTAGGATTTTGAAGAAGTTGGCACAGAGTCTTCAGTGATGGAACATTTTGGCTTATTTTGTTAAAGCAATATTTGCATCAGCTGTAGACCTGTCCAATCAACTTTGCTATGAAATCTGTAAGGACCTTCTGCCTTGTCATGGTGCCAGAGTTTTTCTCACTCTTGAGAGCCCACATTTTCCTGAACTTCTGACTATCAGCTCTCATGTCATCTTGTACATTTTCAGCAGAGTCTTATTCTTTAGCATCCTGTTCCAATAATGTTTTTTTTTCAGCCTACTTCTAACATAAATGGCTTTTTTGAATTAGATCAGCGACTTCAAGTCTAAGCTATATTTAAATTAAAATGTTGTTTAAAATATAGGCTTGCATAGCAGAAAAAAAATATTGCAAAAATTTAAAACCAAAGTCAATACCATACTTACCAGAGAAGATTTCTTTCAGCTGCCCTAGCATCCCAGCTAGGACTTGTGAGTCTGCCTAATGGCTTCTGTGACTTTATTCCAAACCTTGCTCCTGATCCGAGTTCTGAGAAGTCGGGGTAATAACAGGGAACAGTAATTTTTTTCTCCTCTGTGTTTTTCATCCTCTTAACTCCGTTACTGAATAGTTTTTCAGTTTCAGCTTTCTTTCCTTCATACTGACCCTGTACAGGAGACGGTGGAATAAGTTTTCAGAGTACTGTTTCTACTGTAGGGTCCTGTTGAATTTTTAATTTAAATATTCTATGATATTTGCACAAAGTTTGTGAATGACAGAAAAAAAACCAACTTTGGGGTTCCAACACACTTTGTTAGAAACAACTGGGTTTGCCAGATTAGTTTTTTGTTTACATGTTCTGGCTGGTTATACAAGTGTTTTTCTGTGCTAGTAGATGGGTTTCTATGGATCTGAATTACATCTCCCTTTAGATTTATTTAAGATGCTAAATAGCCAATCCTAGTCATCAATCCTAAAACTCTTTTTTTTGATAGAACCTATATATTATATTTTGATAGTTTGATTTTTTATTCAAAGAGAAAGAGTCCAAACCCACCATGTTTTAATCAAATAAAGCTCAGATGAGCTTTCACCATAACTAAAAATATTTCATTTTATTTATCTACAATAATTTTTTTGAAACATCCAGAGAACACAAAAATTCTGTTGCTTACATGAGACTTGTGCACTGTATGCTAGACAGGTAAGTTGACTTCATTTGAAATGCTTTCATCTTGAAGACTTTCCAGGAGTAGAAGCTGTGTTTTGAGTAGACAGCTATTGCCTCATGGAATTTTATCTCATTGGCAATCCTCGATTGGAATCAAAATTTTTTGTGTGTGTGTGGCTTTTGTTTGTAGGTTTTCTTTTAGTTCAGCTACAACGCAATACAATAGCACTAAAATAATAAAGACTTTTCTATGAGTTCTACAATGCATTTATTCTTTCTAAAGATCACGCAATGTAACCATCAGCTTTCAAAAGCTGCTGGGTGTACAGGTGTTTAAAGGATTTCTGATCCCCACAATTGTCTCTGTAATACAGACTGCAGAAAGCCGTGGCAGTGCTGCACCATGCAGGCATCTTCTTGCAATTTTCTGTCTTTACATTTGTACTTTTGTTTTTCATTTATCCTGTCCTCCTTCCCCAATCAGCATAAAAAATTTCAGACAATCTAGTAAAAGCTAAATGATCAGAAGAAAAGTGAGTTTGAAGCTCCATTAGCCAAGGTACTACCACTCCAAAAGCATATTAAACAGGCTAGCTAATTAAAGGATCTTCAGAAAGAACTTAAGAAAAATTTCTTGCATGAGGTCATAAATTTAATTCTCCTCTCCCCAAAAGACTGAATTTTGTGTTCAAGAATTTGACATCAGAAACCTGTGTGTGTGACTGTCAGCACGTTTCCTCTTTAATTGTGTCCTATAGCATATTTTGTGTCCTTTGGGGTACAACCTCATTTTCAGTCAAGTTAAAAAAAAAAAATTAAAATTTAAGCTTAAGGCCTTCTTCAAAGTTACTTTTATTCTCCTGGCTGTTACATGCAGAGTTGGGTTAACCTTATACCTAGCCTCTGGAGATTACATTATCAAGGACAAAATTACTATTGCCCATGGGGAAAATCACTCCTTCTTAATTGTCCAGATGTCAACTGGAGCAGACAGGTATTGTATAATAGTAATTGTTCTTGTTTCTTTCTCTCGGTGCTATTCTTTCCCTGACATCATGTATTGTGTAACTAGGTATACATTTACATAAAATGATCATACCTTCATAAAAAATACCCTCCCAAAGCATCAGATGCTCTCAACAAATAAAATACAAGTGATCAAAATGGGAATCTGGCATCCACCCAATAGCATTACCATAGCAGCAAGGGCATACAATAAAAATGTAATAATCATAGTAAGTAAGTAAGTAAGTCTTGTAAGTGAAGGAGCACACATGCAGTATGGAAAAAGCCTGCTAGTGGTGTATGTACAATAAGTGATTACGCCTAGATGTTCAGCTCAGTTGAAACATTTCCCTTCAGGGATATGAATTCCATAGATGCCTAAGACATAGTAGGTACTCTGAGAAGCAGCTGATCCTTTATTTCCACCAGAGACTGTAAAGCGGAAGTTGCAACAGAGGTTTAAAAAATGGTTTTTATTACCAGATGTTAAGATATTGTTCAGTCTTTGTGAACTAACAGAGAATCTCATTGACATTGGACCCTTGGAAAAGTTCTGAATTGCAAATTCAATAGAACATGTTAGGACACTAAAGAAACAATTTGGTAGTTGTGTATTCTAATTAACCATTTGACTGCTGCTGAATGGACTTCATGATTGTAGCAGATGTGTATCTTGCGTCCTGTCAAATCAAATCTCCCTGATATGTTACAAATATGGAACACTGATTCATATTACCTTAATATGGCAGTGAAGGACTTGGGATAAGTTGGAGGGAGCAACCAACTCTTCATGAATTTCATTTTCCTTGTGTTGAATCTGACGATTCAAAAGGCTCTCTGGAATACAGAAATGCCTCTGCTGGACCTTGAAGTGGTCAGATCATTAATTCTGCATCTCACTTTGAGCTTTGACAGGTTTCACACAAAGTACAGAATGATCTATTTCTCTGTAGTGGCAACTAGTTTTGGCCAGAATCAGCAAAGCCAAAACATTATGGGGTTTTTTTGCATGTGGCATTAAATTCCCTGGCAAAAACTTAAGGAAATTAGTCTTGGGGGTTCTGCTCCCAATAAATAATGCTATCAGCTGCTTGGCTGTTGAATTTCAGTTTTAAAGGCCACTCCTACATTTATTCTCCAACTTCCTGGGTGCAACTCTTGCCAGTACTTATGCAGAAGCAGAATTTGGTGCAGAGACAGCACAATTTCAGATTGGCACATTGGCTGCTTTACTGAGGAGGTCAGCAGTCTGCCAATGCAGCAGATTTCCTGGGTCTAGTTAGTGGTTAAGGCTCTGGGGTGCCCTCCATCCCATTCTTCAACACATCACCTTCAGTCAGGAACAGAGGAGACAATGCCTTGTATTATGTTGCAGGGTAGCGCTCTCCTCTGTCACTGACAAATCCTGGTGACCAGTAGAGTGGCTTGTCTTCAGGCCCTCTGAGGGACTTAGTTCAAACCTGTTGGAGAAGAGCTGAAGATTGTATTTGACTTTTAAATTCTGCTCATTAGGAGGCCCTTATTTTCTCTGCTAGCTCTACTTCCCACTCAGGTAGTCAGCACAATGAAAACTCCAGTAAGGCCAACTACATTTAAAAGTATGCGTGACATTTAAAAGTATGCATTTCTTTTGTCACACGAAATAATAATGTTTACAACTGCAGATTTCCCCCCACCCCCATAAATGCAGCTCAGCAAACTCAGTCCTGGCTATTAGAAACTCTTGGCTTCTTTCCATGTTGCACATTATCACTTATCACAAAGATGCTGCAAGTGAAATGGTGCCCTTTTGTTAGGTCCACAATGCAATTACCTTAGTGTATTTGGCACTGACATGCTTAAATAGATTAAACACCTCTGTTGATATAGGATAGGGAATGGTACAGCAGCTCATTCAGACTTAATTGTGTTGGTTTTGCCAAGGCTGTAGAGCATAAAACTTTTCACCGACGTGAACTGACGTGATTCACAATGCACAGCAGGACTAGTTTTAGTGCACTGGCAGAGATGGCTACTTTGCAGAGCAGAGCTGTATATTAGAGTCTGCTCTTGCATCTGTTAGGTCATATTTCTGTGGAAATGAATTTTGAGAGCGTATACATCTCTGTCCTTATGACATCTGCTGAACCTCTTTGCCCTTTATCCTTGCCAAATCTGTTGGTTCATGTAGCTTCCTTCAAAGTGTCAGTGGGACTTCGTTGCAGAAAGTGTCAAGCACCCCATCACACTCTAGCAAGCATTGCCTGTAATTCACAGTGCAGAGCTTAGGTACAAATTAAAAAACTTCTTTTTAAAATTGAAATGTTGGTATACAAAATAAACCAAAATGAATGGAAAGAGCAAGATTTTGCTATTTCCCCCACAATGAGCTGAGCACTTCACCTTTTCCACTCTCAGGAAGAAGACAGCTTGTTTCTGCTCCTCACAGCCCCAGGCCACAGTCTGGCTCTCAGAAGATTTGTCTGGGGATTCAGGGAAGGAGAAAAAGATGTCAGGCAGGTTCCCTCCAGCTGCTGTCTGCAGATCAACAGCAGGCTTCTAGCATGTGACCTGCTAATGTTCTTGTTATCCCAATTCCCAATGTTCCTTTTCTCTCGAAAGAGATGCTCATTGGCTTAGGATGGGGAAATAAAGGTCAAACACAGTCAAAATCTGTGTGTGGCTGTTTGGGTTTTTTCTTGTATCTTAAGTTTATTCAACACTATCTTTAAAATGCTGCTGCAGTGCCAGCAATTGTTCTGCCTCTGTATATTTTTGACTGCTCTCTCCAGTCTGAATTAGAGTGGTGGAATGGGGCTTTCATTTCGGAAGAAACTGTTTTCTTTAGGAGACTACCCTCTCCGCTGGGGGAAAAGTATTGCTTGAAAGATGGATGAAATACTAGTTTGACCATTAAAAAAATTCAAAGGAATAGCATAGCATCTGTTTATAATTTAACTTATGTCAGTGGCTGCAGGAGTCTACCTTACCCTTTAGTGATCTCTTTCTAGCTCTAATTACAGCTGTGGTTGTTCTCTCCTGAGTTACCTAGAAGCTCTTTGTTGAAAGACTTTCTCTAGCTTGGTCATTAAGCTTCTGACAGTGCAGCTAGTGACAATTGCTCATGATTGAAGGGGATGCAGCTGAAGACTACTGCAAGTGATGTTAGTTGCCTGAGGTTCAAACGGGAAAAGATGCTGAAACCACAAAAATCCACAGGAATTAGAACTAGCGGATAAATCTTGCTGTGGAATAAAAGATGTAAAACTCTCTGAATTCTTTTGAAGATCATATTTTGGCAAAGGATCCTCCAAAATAGAATATGAAAAAAAAACCAAGTACATTTCCTTTCCGTCAGATATGGCTCTCATTACAGATTACAGTATTATTCTAATCCAGGGCAGGTGATATGATGTACAGTCAAGGAAGTGACAGCTATTGCCAGATAATACTGCATTAATTAATAATGGGACTATGGTAGACCTTTTGAAGAAGAAAATACACTTGGCTATTCATGTTACTCTTAAGTGAATTAACTATGATTAACACTATATAGGCACTCTGAGAAAAAGGGCATGCTTATACCCTCCAGAA
This sequence comes from Dasyornis broadbenti, assembly GCA_013397935.1. Classification (NCBI taxonomy): domain Eukaryota; kingdom Metazoa; phylum Chordata; class Aves; order Passeriformes; family Dasyornithidae; genus Dasyornis; species Dasyornis broadbenti. The sequence continues at coordinate 4,161,268 of VZRN01001305.1, read as the reverse complement.
TATTTAAAGTAGAAACCTCAGTATACACTGTACATTTTTTCCCAAGGAGATGAGAGTGAATTAAACCTAGCTTTAAAAAAAAAACTTAAAAATGCATGACTAATACATTGCATTCATAAAGACTAGTGAAAAGATGAAATGCAGTCCATTAGAAGTGGGTTTCAAAAGACAAAAAAAAAAAAAAATTCCTTTAAATAAATACTATTTTCTATGGCTGGAAGAAGTCAAACTAAAAGGGCAGTATGTGAGTTGCTATTTGAGACATTTGAGACTGTCCCCACAGACTCTGACAGTCTTGTCTCTTTCTTATTTTCCCTTTATTTGAACATCTGAATTCTCCTTTGCTGGAATGTTTTGCTAGTGATTTAAAAGAAAAATCTCAGTGTTAGCTGACTTCCTGAAGAAAATTTTCAAGTAATACTGTTTCAATAAAATATATGAACACATTAGATTAGGATATTTACTCATTCCAGTTATTTTTGCCATATGCAAATTTAAAAAATCTATTCTCATGGTAAAGAGATGTCATTAGTGTACATGTGTATTTGAAATTTGGTGAAAAAATGCCAAAAAATGTCTTTGAGAAAATTCTGAAATATATTTGAAAAACACAGCAAAAAAAGTCTCTCATTTTTTTTTTAAACTCACAGAAATTAATGAATATCTTATCTTGAGTTGAAAACCATTTTTTTTATTATTATCACCACCACTTTATTCTTTCAGAAACCCTTCAAAAGTCCAAAGTTATGGACACAAGGGTGTGTGAAATAAACATAGCAAAACAACTTAAGTTGCAATATTTGTTCTAATGTGTTTAATTTTTATTCTGGCTAGGATAAATTACATATTTGATTCAGTGACTGGAGTTTCTGATTTTTAATACTAATGCTCTGGTTGTGGGAGAACTGTGTTTTTCTTTCTAACTCTGATTATTTTTCCTTTCAGAAGTACTAATCCAGTCAGGACAATTTTAGAGAGATGATATACTTAAATTACCTCAATAAGTTAGTTAATAGACAGACAGAAGCCTATACATGTTGTAGCTGTGCTTCCATTCTTTCTGAAAGTAATACAAAATCAATTTCAATTAATTTGTATTTGCACATTCTAATGCTGAAGTGTGGAAGACGATGAGATGTCCACCATCCATTCTGACTAAGGGTATGTCCAAATGAAACTCTCAGGAGCAGAGCATTTGCCTTGCTCTCCTCCCACTGTAACAATTATAAGTATTGCAAGAGAACACAAATCTGACAAAATTTAGAGATACCCCCATTGTGTGTTCTTAGTCCAACTTTTGACTACCTCATTATGTTCAGTTTTATGTTTGTTTAAAGGGATACCTCCGTTGCTTGAAACCAAAAGCCATTTAAGAACTCCCAGGTATATACTGCTTAAACTTGTATCAAGCTTACTTTATTAAAATTCTTTCATTTATTTTAAAAAAATGATTGAGACAGCATTGAGAAAACAACACATACTTGCAGTACTTTTTAATCCTTTTAACAACATTTATTTATTTCCCTGAGGCTGGAAGTCTAATCTGAAAAACTAAACATATATCCATAGATCAGAGTGCTGTGTCATGGGTAGCATCCCTGGTGGCTTGAGTATCTGAAGCATTATTCCTATGTTACCAAAATGAAACCCAGTGTAATTTATCACATATTGGTTCTCATATCTGTGCTAACTCATTTTGCATTAATTTATGTGCCTTGAGGCAGCATTGTACTGTGTAAAACACAGTTGCAAAGAAGCGAGATCTACCTACAATTCCATGTTGAATTATCAAAAGTGAGCATGGAAAAAGGCTTCAGCACAGTATAATTTCTGGTATAGAAAGGCTCTTTTGTTCATGTTTAATACGAAGTGGGTTCAGACTCTTTATAATGCTAGAGAAAGAAAACATGAAATAAAAATAACATGTGTGAATCTCCTATTTGAATGTACTTTATGAAAATGGTGTCATGAGCAAATTCAGCCTGCAATATACACGAAAAAAACCCCTCAACTCTGAAAATATATAATTACTTTTGAAGATATTAATTGAGGTGTCAAACCACAATCTGACAGTATTAACATGGAAATAGAGGTAACCAAAGCCTTCAGAGCTCAGACTGCCTTGCAATTTCCCATAATAAGAGTGGCAGAGATGGAGTAACAGGAGAGTAACATGTCATTTAGTGTTTCCTTTGTGATTGTGTTCAAAATCTAATGTCAACAACACTTCAAAGGAATTATCTTGCAACATACCACCAGACTGCATTGCTTTCTTTAAAGGACAAATTCACTAAAATATGTAGGTGGCAAAAAGTAGCTCAAGTATGAAAGGAAGTATTATTTTCATACAAATTTTTCCTTAAATGAAGGAATGGCATAATTTTGCTTCTACTAGGTTTTGTGAAAATATCGCTGAAGACCTGACTGTGGACGGAAGAAGGTCTATTATTAATCACGTATAACTGGAAAATTAGATATTAGGGCACTGGAAGACACGTTCTAACAAGTCTTCCTAAAGTAGTGTAAGTTCTCAAACACACCCACCCCATTTTTACTTTTAATTCAATGTTACTCTTTCCACGGAAGAGTTTGCAAAATGGAGCACTCAGACATTTCTTGTCTGCTGAAGTACGCAGCCTTGCAGCTTGCTCGGGGTTTCGCTTTTCTGCAATGTAAAGCTAAGCAATTGAATTTGAGAGGTGTTGGTGAGGAGATAAAAGGTATTTTCCATCACTCCTGTGGAGGTAAGCTCTGGCAGAGACAAAGATAGAAGAAGGATGGGAAAAGAAGATAGTAACATCTGTAAAAGACTGAAGATACCAAGGGAATAAATGTCAGTGACTGTAAATGTTTAATCTGGGACTTGCACTTCAGACAATACATCAAGAGATTTTCCTTTCTTCCTTTCCCCATCTGATTCTGTCATAAAGATTATTTTTATTTTTTGTGTACTGATAACCTTTGAAGCTTGACAAATAATTTACACAAGGAAAGAGAAACAGTTGGTTTTGTTGTGTGGGTTTTTTTTTGTTGTTGCTGGTTTTTTTTGGTTTTTTTGTTTGGTTTGGTTTTTGGTTTTGTTTTGTTTTATTTTGTTTTGTTTTGTGGGCCCATGTTCCTCTCTGACATTTTCTCTGCAAACTGGAATGAATTTCAGCATAGGCTTTACCTCTCACCCACTAATTTTTCCTGGTGCTTCAAGCTCACTTTGTCAAGCTTTACTTTGTATTTAATGCATTAAATGCTGTAAAAACTATTGTTCACATACATTAAACTCCTTGGACAATGGTATTGTTGTGGGCTGACCCTGGCTAATTTTGTGTAGCTCCTTCCAGGCTGCAAAATTTCCAAACCTTGATTTCTTCAAAGGAAAGGAGACTCTTATTTTCTTGCATTTTTGGTGCTCTGGCATCCCCTTAATTCCATATGCACACAAAATCCTACAGGCTAGCAACTCTACAACCTTTCCTACCACGTCCTGCAGACAATTACGAAGCATGAAGGAAACTGAGAATGACTGAGTAAAGATATTAGTATCCTTTGGAGGATATTAGGAAGCTGTGCTTGGGGATGCTGGGAAGGAGGGGAATAGAAATCCAAAAGGAGAAAAATTATGTTAGCACCAGAGACACAGAAGTCAAGCAGCCCCAGAGAATCACTGTGTTCTGCAGCGTAGGTGCAGATCAAGCTGCAGGCACATTGCGCTGCTGCTCCAAAGATTTCCGCATCGCGTTCAGCTGACGTTGCAGGTTTCTGGTGTAGTTAAAAGCTGTTCCCGCTTACTTCACTAGTTCTGGCCCACATACTGTTTGCAAGCTGAACCATCTCTAACGCCCTGCTATAAAAAAAAAAAAAAAAAACAACTTCTCAATAAACAAGTGAAACTATTATTAGAAATACTTTTCTAGATTGGTCCCAAGTCTCACTGCTATTATTGCCAACTCAGACTGAGTAACAGGAGGCAATGATGGCCTCCTGTCCTTGAAAAATAAACTTGACAGTTTGATGATGTCAAATTTACTTTTCCATGCCCAAACAGTAAATTATGAAAGTGAGATTTGGGAACCAGCTCCTATGGTGTCCAACTTAAGTCTGCACAAAGTTAATTTTTTCCCTCCTCCTGGAAATGATTCTTCATAAAGCAACTGCAAACTGCTGCCAGCTCCATATGTGATAATGTGCGCAGCAGAAAACCATCAAACACTTATATCAAAGGAGGTAATGAGAACAAGCTGAGTAATTGGACTGGCCTGAGTAGAAAGGATCTAGCAAAATTTTGAAATGTCACTTCAATTTGCTGTGTCTCTCTATCATGTTCACCAGCATTCCTTCTGCAATTGGATTTTATTCAGTGAAATTGCTGGGGGCATCCAGACATAATAGTAAGTTAAGCATTTGTGACAGTGTTAGAGAATGTGATAATGGTAACAATAACCTATAAATGGAAAGTTGTAGTCAGTTGTAGTGATCTAAAGATGTGGGCATAAGAAAGATTCAGAGCTAAAGAGTTAGGTTTTTTTATTGGAAACTTCTGCTTTTTTTTTTCTTCTTTCTTAGCTTGAGCAACTAGTGCAGTTATTGTTCGACTGTATGTCCTTTTAAAAGCTAAAGGAGAAAAATTTTAAGATACAAATTAAATCTACTGATTTCATCATGCAACTTATGGATGTACAGAGAATTTATATGTGGGCTTGGTAGAGATTATTCTCAAATTTAGCAGAAATTGACTGTTTATTGAATCAATGAGTAAGATTCAGTTCTTGTCTGTTATGACTTGTTAATCTCCTATTACTATCTTATTAAATGGCATTTTCATAATCTTATCTGTGGAATGTTAAAGTCCCAATTTTTTTTTTTCGAAAAAATGAGAAACAAAGAAATACAGAAAAGATAGGACATGAAAAGAGAAACGAACAGGACTTAAAAAAAACAGGAATCAAAATTGGGAAGGCAGCGATAGCAATCAAGAAACGTAAGTAATAAGCAAATCTAATTTCAGAGAGAGTAGTCATATTCCTGAAATCTTCCAGTTAGGAATGCATGAGGCTGACAACCAAGTAACTTAGAGAGATAATCTGAAACGGAGAAGCTGTTGTTTAATATATTTAACAATAAGATGAAATTCTCAGATGTTCAATATAAACTGCATTCCCATCTGCTCGCATAGCTGTTGGAAGGTGCTGCATGCCTATGATTCAAGCCACATTGAATTTCCAGTGCCAGAAAGGACAGGAAAACCATCTCCCAAAAAGCTCGTCACCTGGGGGCCTGCTGGTGGGCAAAGCCCAGGCAGCTACTGGCTGACAGCCTCACCCTTTGCCACCACTCCTCTGCAAGGCCCTGGGCAAGTCCCAGACCAGGTACTCAAAGGTATCTCTGAAGGTGCCTCACCACCGAGCCGGGGGCTCTTCTGTCTACCTGAACAGCGTGGTAAACTGCAACCCTGTCCTTCACAGGCCTGTAGAAGGAAGGAATAGCTAACACTGGACATTGCTAAGAAACCAGCAAATACTTAGAGTTGATATCTTGTATGAGCTGATCACTGTTTTATTCTTTTGCGTACGAGTTCACTGCCGGCTCACAGATTTGTGTTGCCTTAGGCATAATGGAAAACATCTGCCCCTCATACGTCTGCAGTCACCCACAAAATGCAGTTAAAAAACATTTAGCTGCCTCTGTTACCTTTCTCATTGCCAGCCATATATATTTTATATTGTAAGCTGCATCCAGCTTAATGTTGTACTGCTTCAGATTGCTTTTCCCCTATCCTTTCTGTAGATGAAGTACAGGAAAAGACTTTTCAAATTAATGTTCTCCATAAAAAAAGCAGCAGTAGGATTTTCTTAAATGAAGAGAAAGGAATGTCTGAAAACACATCTGTCCTCATGTATCATGAGTAAGATTGAAAAAACTGAGCAATATAAATAAGGAGGCAAAATGTTGGAGGGAATGAAGCTCTCAAAGATACAAGCTCTGAAAGAAATTCACAGACACTACTGGAATGGGGACAAGACTGGGACTAATATTTGTTAAGCTTGATAATCATCAGAGCAGGGAAAAAGGCATAGAAGAAAGAAGACATTACAGCAAGACAATAACAGTGTTTTAAAGAAACTAATTGGAAAACCCAAAGAAAATTTGATTCCATTGCAAAGACAAAGAGAGAGACCTGAGGCACAATATTCAGATTTGATCTAAAACCCCTCATTTCATTCTTCTTCTTTCCCAAAATGGATATTCAGGAAGTGAATCATCATGCACATAATTTCTGCCTATATTTTTCGTGTAGAATATTGTTTGTAAAAATCTTTGGAGGCATCACACCTATAAAAGTTTGTTTGCTTATTTATAGACAAAATAAAAGAGGAAATTCAAAGTCAAGTGGATAGATCTTATATACTAAGTAATTTCTTTTTCATAGTATTAAAAATGAAATAATGATAGGGATGTTGAGAACATCCAGAAACTACCCCAGTACAAATCTTGTAAATCTTGAAATATCCATATATATTATAACTTAAAAAAGACTAAAATAACCTGACTGCACTTTCAAACTTTAGGTGCATCAGGTAGATCTTAACTAAGTTTGCTTAGTGCAAAGACATTTTCTACTTCTTTAGACACTGGACAACTAGATCAAAGTTTCTTCCTGATTTTCTTTTTTTTTTTTTTTTTGAAAGAATCCTGGTGGCTGGATGTCCCTCAGTTTTATTATCTACTTGCAAGACCATCCCATCTCTTGCTAAAACATGAAGTGAGTTTTTCTGAAGATTAAAGTGTAGGGTCTCATTCAATATGCCTGTAGCAAAAGGCATATAGATTTAAAATGCGCAGGCTTGTACATGATTACTTAGCATGTAATGTAAAGTGCATGTATCCGTAGGGAGTAGTGTGTACATTTAGGTTCACAAAAATGTTTCTTTTCTGAAAAAAAGTTTATTTTAGGTCAGAACTTTGATCATCTAGTATTACAGTTTATGAAATTTCAGTTAGAATACTCATTCTGCTAGCGATGCTATGAGCTTTGGGGGTAATTTGCATTGGTTCTTCTGTATCCATTTATTTAGATTTTGCTTCTGAAGAAATCAGCAAGACAAAATAACGTGTTTCTTCATGAAAGCAGAAAACTGAATTTTCATCATTAAAAATGTCTCTTCAATCTGCTTTTCCTGTCAGGGGTAAAAAATATAATCCTTCATCCTTATGTCTCCATGACCTTTGCTTCTTTCTCTGTTCAGTCAAGTTTCATTTGTTAAATTTGATAAACTACAACATTCTACAAGATACTAAATCAGGCTTAGATTTTAATTATTGAACTCATTTTAACTACTGTTTTATTTTCTGCGTGTGGGAAAAAATAGCGGTGTTCCACATTGCCATAACAACAGGCTGCACTCCTTAAAACAAGATAAGCTGTGTGTCAAAGTAAGACTGTTGCCATGGTAACCAGTTGAATATTTAAAGTGCAGCATCCTGGTTTAATCAGTCAAATTGCCCCTTTTCCAGAAATCAACTGCATTGACATTCTTACAGCAGAACAGTGAAAAAAAGGAAAACATAAAAGTTAATAAAAAATAATTTCTGCCCTCTATGTTCTTTTCTGAGTGATTTTGTTGCAGAAGAGTCACTTAAACTGCTTCTTTCTAACAAGAGTGCAAATACTGGATCCTGTTTTTTATCCTAGAATTCTCAGAATTTCCTCTCATCTGTTCAAGATATGCTTCCCCTAAACAGGTTAGTAAGATATTAGCGTGTAAGAATGTAGTTCCACATTCATAAAGCCTCCCAGTGACAATAATAGATATTTATAACCTCTCTGTTTCAAAAGACTTAAAAAATGACAGTTGAACTTATATCAGTCCATTAAATCATTATCTACCCTTTTTATGAACTTTATTCTGTGATGGTCAAAGCCAAAAGCTCTTTCATCCTTTAAAAGTGACTTATTTTTCTGATTTTTTTAAATTATTTTTTTATGTAAAGAAAATTTTTATGCACTGAAAATGAGATTGTTTTCCTTTGGAACTCTGTAGAAAAATATTTCAATTATTAAACTGTTTTTTTTCTCAAAAAATAGAGTTTTGCTACATAGATGTCTGTTGTACCATACTTAGTTGTGTTATGCCATCTCAGATTCCTGTATTTTTTGGCCCTGGAAGTCAATGAACCATCAAGAAAGTGACATTTATGCCTCAGGAGTATGCAGAAAACAAAAAAATGTGGCATGTTAAAGGCTACACTTATAACCCACAATCACTATATTGCTCTTTTGAGAATCTAGTTGCTATGACAGAAGGTGGGCAGGGTACATTACCTATACACAGCTATTGTACAAATCCTAGCTCACCTCCCAGGGTCTCTAGGAAGTGCCATTAGCCTGCGCTTCCTAATAAGGATTTTTGAGTCAGAGAGCCTGACTCTTGAGTCTCAGTGGTACAGTTGCTTGTCCTATTTCTTTTTTAGCCTAGAGAACACAGTGGTTGCATAGTGAAAAAGACAGATTCTGCAGATTTTGAATGGTTTCCTACTTCTCATGAACAGTCTGTCAGTGCTGCATTAGGAATTGTAACAAAACTCTTAGAAATAAAATGGCTTCTTTTAAGAAAAATATTCATAATTCTTTTAGACTAAGTAGAATATCACAGATGTCGTACTGCTTTTTCATGAAGAGTTTTAAACAATCTATGAAATTTCAAGCATTACATTCTTTTTTGCAGGCCCCACAGAGAAAATATATACTGTTTCTATTGTGTTCTTTTTCTTTCTGCCAGTTCTATTAAGCCTTACCGAAAAAGGAAAAGCAGGACTTCAGTGAGGCTTTGCCATTTCTGGATGTCATATCCTTATGCAAGATAGTACATATCCTGGTGAATAAAGGAGGAAATCTTCCTCAAAAAAAATGCTGAAAAGTTATTAATTTCTAACACAGAACAATATTTAATTCAGAAAATATTCAAATATTCAATACAATTATAGAAAAGGTTTGATTGTACTTTATGCTTGCATATATTATTGCTACCGTGTTACAGTAGTTTGATGGTGACATCACAGCTGAGACTTTCAGAAATTAAATGTAGATATCTGCTCTATTTTCTAAGTGGCCGTCAAAACGCTTTTTCCTGCTTACAGTGATAAGTCCCCCTTTCTTCAGGTGCTACAGAGACATTGTTTTGTTACTGATAAATGAGGGAAACTTCTAGATCTAGCTGGCCAATATAAATTAATGATGTCAGAGTTAAACATCAGTCCTGTGATGATTCAGGCTTCAAAGGTGTTGAAGTGACATGGTCTGGAATCCTTTTGCTCCTGCCACAAAGAGCATTCTTTGATTCATTCAAGTGACAATCAGCTTTAGAGTTTGAGTGAATCACATGACTCTCTGCCATACCAAAAATGTCAGGGCCTATGGGTTGGCCTTCTTTTGGACGGAGAAATTGGACAAAATATCTACCTTTTTTGGATGAGGGCTAGATAGCTACAGCAGCCTGTTAAATGAAGTAATCATCACAGAGTGAAAATAGCTGCTCTCAAGGATCCTAGTCCCAAGCACTACTTCTCCACTGCAGGAAGCAGATGGTTTCTGAAAGCCGTCTTGGAGGATATTTTTATACTGCAGCCGAGATACAAGAGCAGCTTATGAAGACAACGAGCGAATCCGCAGTGGCAGGGAGCTCAACGCAGGCTGCAGTCTGTGGGAGGGAGCTTTGGTGAAGACGCACGCAGGTATTTTATCTGATGCTCTGACTCAGATAATTTGCCTGAAGGTGAGCGTCACCACAGGCTATCCTTGCGTTACTCCTGGAGCAGAAATCTGAAACTAGTTTAGAAGAATCAGAATGAGTGAACTTCCTTTAGTTGTTGTGTAAATACAATCTCAAGATGGAAAACAAACTTCCCAACAATTGCTGTAGCATACCCAAACCAAGAGAAGGACCAAGACCAACACTGCAATATTTCTTAAGACTAAATGGTGCTCAGATGCAACCATTTTTAAACTACAAATGAAAGACAAATCTCCTTGGCATGCTGCCTATAAACATGGAAGGGGCTGTGTAGGGCCAGGAACTTGCCGCTGTCTGGGTTTGCAGATGGGAAAATCATAGGTTTAAAAATTTAGGTGGGAAGAACAGAGCCCTGCCCTGTGGCCAGCACCATGGCTGAGGTGCTAGGCAGAGCTGGAAAAGCCTCGACACCTTTGCGCCCTGATCCAGGTCAGGTGGGATCTCCTTGGTTTGTGCTCATTGCCTTGCATTGTTTTGTCCCTGGTGCTTTCTCATCTGCAGATATTTATGTGTTTACATTGTTCACAGTTAAATGACAAAGATTAAATAACGTGACACTTGAGTCTGACATTTAGTGTATGCTATTCTTCTTGTATGTGCAGATTGAGGTAATATTGCTGTACTGACAGTATGGAAATTTTCGCTGATGCAAGCAGAAATACGTATTTTATGTTTTCCCAGATTTCTATTTCAATGAAATAAGCTCTCACTCAGACAAAAAGGCCTTTGTTATTCATGTTTTCTTCAAATCTTAATTAGCGGTTGAGCTTTGAAAAAATAACAAGCAAAGAAGTCCAGCCTTCATAGCCATTTCCTTTTTCTTAAAGACAGAAGCAGCTGTAAGGGACATCGTGTTTCCTGATCTCTTGAGTTTATTTTATTGACATCAGTCTAGTCTGTTTCTCCTAAAATGCCTTCTGCTTGAGGACTGGCTTACAACTAAGCCTGTCAGTTTTAGCTGGGGCTTCTTCTCTGTTGGTTAACCAAACAGCAGCCACAGCTGGGTAGGTAGGATCTAACCCTGTTCTTGTTCTGATCCTGTGTTCCTTCAGCTACAACTTTCAGTCCAAACAGAGCCTGACCCAGGTCTGCTGCAGTGGGTAATATTCTTGTGGCATGTGTAAGAAGGTGTTTCTGCAGTACCGATGCACTCTTGCATGGTATAGAGCATTTTGTTGTGTTCTTTTGGTTTTTTTAAAAAAATTTAACCTCTGTGGTGAGGTTCAAATCTCCTTCTATGATACAAAATTGTTTGTTTGGGATATTTCTATCTTTGACTTTAATTTGCTCCAGTATTTACTCTTTCTAAATGTATCTGTTGCATTTAATGTCTTCATACCACACATAATTTCATCTTCTCACACATACTGGTAGCAGTTAGGAATAAAAAGAGAAGTGTCAGTCTCAATATAAATGATTGGTATGACTTGTATGACAGATTGCTGCTGCACAGCACCCTTTTCCTCAAACCTAAAAGCATCACTACAGATAAACAAGAACTCTGTGTATCCTGTGCACGAAGTTGACCTGCATACATGGAGCAGCTTGGGTGCTTGTAGTGGCAGGTCTAGCATAAATCAATAGAGAAAATAAAACAGAAATCTACTGTGCACTCCCATATTCACTTCAAAATCCTCCTCTCCTGAAGGCAGACAGCACCGTTTGTTCTCAGTAAGACACTATGTTAGCTAGATGAATACATGCCATTAAACCTGGCATGCAATGTTTAACATCACTACAAATTCAGAATAAATTCAGCTGCAGTACTTTTCCTCCTCCTTTTTTTCTCTTTCCCTTGGGCATTAATTAAATACAGCATTCACAAGCATGATCCCTTTAAGAATGATCTTTCTTTACATATTACAGATCTCAAGCTGTGAATACATGAGATAGTTATATTAGTTTCTAATCACTTTTTAACAGGCAGTGTCTGGGTTGCATGTAGCCAGCAATAGATATCGGTAGGATTTTAAATACTTTAACCATTGGTATGCAAATACAGAACCAGTTAGGCTCTTATTGCTAGAAGTATGAATTCTATTTTTCAGAAAATACATGAGTAATCATAAAGAACTCAAAATTAGACCATGCTCCTCCTGAAGAGAATTATTTATCATTTATGCTTAAAAAAATGTGTGAGATGTTCATAAAAATGCATGTGAGAAGTTCTTATGGTACAAAAATATACATCCAAATGTGCTCAAAAAGTATAAATGTTGGGAAATTCATCAGAAACGTTCAACATCTCTGTCAGCATGGCACTAGATTACAAATCCCAAAGAAATGAAACTTTTTATTTTGTAAAGTGCAATATAGTTTGAATTTTATATGGAATGTTTTTCTTCTGAGAAATGAATTGTTTTGCTTGTGCTTTCCTCATTATTTTGTCTTCATTGGTGCTTGAAAGCATATTTTTTATGTAGGAAAAACGTACTCCTTTATGTTAGCAAATTCTGCTACAATCAGTCCTTGACCTAGATTCCCACAGTTCTCAGAAATTATATTTCTGAAATTGTTCAGAATCCATTTCATAAAAGAGTGAGTTCCTGGAATGTAGTATTTAGTCAAAGCTCAGTGTGTGAATCAAAATTGGACTAAACTCACATTGTTCTACTCTCAAAAGCCATTTTTAGCATGTTTAATAATTCACAGCTGGCTTTAATAAAATGTGTGCTGGGAAGTGGCCAGGTTCTTGTAATATTTAAATATATGTTTAGCTGGAAAATAAAAAGAATTTTGAAATCTAACTTTTAAACTGGTAGTCGTGAGACAGACAGAGCATGATTTTTAGTGCAGAAGGAGAGAGCTGAATGTAATATACATCCCTTGTTGTCGGCATTGAAATACCATAATACAGTTTGAGAACAATCCAATAGCTAGCGCTGAAATCTCTGAGCTAGTTTGTAGTCATAGCCCTTTTGGAGGGCTTCAAAGAATATATGATACTATTTAAAGAAAAGAGGCAAATAAAAGCATTGTTTACCACCCTACAGTCTCAATAATTAGGGAGAAAGATTACTTAGAATAATATTCTAGTGCAAAAGAATAATTTCTGTTCTTTTACTGATGTTGTGACCAAATTAGCTTTGAGAGACATGCATGATCAGGCTCAGAAATAAGGTGTGCATGAGGTTCCATGTCAGGACAGAAGCTGTTCTTGCAGTATAAATGAGCTAACATCAAAAACAATGGAGACTAGTAAATATGACAGTCAAAAGGAAAACCAGATAGCAGCCAAAAATTAGAGCAAGGGGTGTCTGTACCTACCATGTTTAGAGGTAAAGTTTATACTAAAGACAGAAAGATGATTGAAGAAAAGAGCATCTGGAACATGGAAAAAAGTCAGGTTTGCAAATCAAGAGCCACTTTCAAAATTAAAATGGCAGAGGACAAGATATGGATTCAGAAAAGCTTAAGTCTGGTTCTAGAAATGTTGAGAAGTTAACAGGAATTGAATAAATTATTTTAGTCCAGAGATGTCTATTTCTTCAGCATCATGTTTAGCAGAGCAAGTGAAAGGGCAAAGCACCCATATGCATCTGTGTTGTGTGGTCCAAGAAGAAGACCTACATTGTGTTATGCTTTTAGATAAAGTAGAAGTTTGAATATACGGGTTCCAATTTGCGCATAAGACAGGTAACTGTGTTGGCTCAGGGGAAAACTATGAATACCCTTGGTTCTGAGACTGAAATTTCATAACTGAGGGTTTTGTTAACAACATTTGCCACCGAAGATTGTGTTAGGGATTTAGCAGTGTTTTGAAAGTTGGGAAAGTATCTGTAGCCAAATATGACTTGTTTTTATAAGCACTTGGTCTGGCAGATGCAGAGCTCACACAGAGGAGGACCTGACTGCAGAGAGCTCACTGCGACGTGCAGGATCTACAGATGCATTGGGAACGTCTGCTTGTGTAAACACAGATGCTGTTTTGCAAAAGTTTCTAGATAGCAGCTGAATGATGAGTTAGACATTTTTTTGTCACTGCAGAGCTGCACATGGTCCTGTGTACAGCATCGTGAAAGGCATTAGAGCAAACATGGAACAATGGAGAGCTCTTTACGCTGGAATTTTTGTGCGCCTCACATTTTTGCCATCATGCTTTCTGCGATAAGCCATAAGGCTCTTCTGTGAGATAACATACATAGTAACAAAAAGAGATAACTGGCATCCTTCTGTTTAAGTGAAATTGTTTTCAAATGTGGGTTTATTGAATGTGATATTTCACATAAATACAATGACTTCAGTAAAATCTACATGAAGGAATTTTTTTTAAAATCCTGACCCTTGTGATAACTTTAGAAGTTTGAAAAAATGGAAAAAGATTGGAGAGTGAAGAAAAAAGGAGGGAAAAAAGGCAAATTTGATAGCTCAGTTCCGTTTAGATATTTTAGCACACCTTTGATACTGCATGAAAAATTATTGCCTTGCATTAATGCGAGTCAAAAGCAAAGGGAAAACCTCAAAACATGCCATAGAACTGAATATTTGTCTTGCACAGAGCTTTAGTGTTGAGCATACTTTAAATAGCTGGCTTGTTCTTCTTTCTGTGGAGAGTAAGAGGAATAGATTGCTATCAGGGAATTTAAAGGGATTATCATATTTGGATTAAATTAGATTTATAACAACTCAAGAAATGCAGAAGATGATCTCTGAAATCAGAATCAGTTCCTGAGCTGGAAAAAGAGACTGAGTATGAATTTTATTGCTTACAAATGTGAAATTTGATTTTAATGATTGTAGATATTTCCAATATGAGTGGTTGAACATACTAAAATGTTCAACACTATTGATTGTCATTGTGAAAACACTATGATAAAGAAATCTGTTTTCAAAGTGAAATCAGCTAGCGGAAACATACGGCAATTAAAACTTACACTAAATTAGCTCTATGAAATACAGTTAATTTTTAAACCTTCAAAATCTGTAACCATTTATTGATACAATGTCTATCAACTATTTTCTTTTATCTGCCAATTTGTTGACAGCATTTAATTTACAGCATTTTGAAACCTATTTCTACAACCAGAAAAAGTGATAGGAATTGCATAATTTTCCTGGCACTGTAGATGTACTGATAATCCTGGTATAGTGGTTAGGAACAGAATTTAAAAGCAAAGTAACTTGATTTGAAAACACACAGATTACTATTATAGCAGCTGGAAATTTTTGATTTTTAATTCTTTGAATTTTTCAATGATAATTTAATTATTTTCACATGCCTTGTATCTCTAGGACAGGATAACTGTTTGTTAATGTTGAGAAAATTATTAAATATCCCCTAAAGGGATGGCAGGATATTTTTTTCATGTATATTAACTTTCTGACAAATTGATTAAATCTAAATATATAAACAGTTTTGCAGAAGTTAAACATATATTTGGCTACAGGTCTCCTTAGTGTTTGGTTTTAAAAGAATAAGTATTAAAATGAGTTCTTTAGTAAGTTTCACTAGATTTTTCTGCCTATTTCAGATCACTGTTTTTGCTAGCACTGTTTACCTTTCATTATCCCCTATTAAACTGTGTGTCTGAACTTCTTTACTGTGTTGATAATGTTATATAGCATTTTGAAAGTCACTGCATGTTTTCTTGCAGTATTTTCCCTTTTTCGAATACTTTCAATCTTAGCCCCTTTCAACTGGCTAATAATATTTTACTGACCCAGACAAACAAAACCTAATAGAAAATTACATTTCCTGATGTGATTTTTGTGAAATCAATTGTATCAAAGTACAGAAGAATTCATACCCATGGCTTAGTGAGTCTAACTTGTTAATGCTCGGAGTCAGGGTATGGTAAACAACACTTGGTAATCTTTCTGGCTCGGTCAGGCTTGGTAAGATAATTTCTCCTCTGATGCTCAGATAAAAAAATTACTCCATTTACAATTAGATCTCTCTCACCTTCATACACAGACCCTCTGCATACAGAGGTGCCAGCAGCACAGCTTTAGAAGGTGTAAGTAAGAATAGGTTCAGGATGCAAACAAACCTTATTGCAATTTTTTTAGATAGCGACTCATGAGCTTACTAAAGACTAATCTCCTTGACAATGTCATAAATCCTGGTATTGTTGTTTAGTCTTTCAAAGTAATTATTATTTTATTTCTACCAATTTATCCAGTGTAGACTCTTGTAGATGATGCTTTAGTCTGTGAGTGAATGGAGTTCTGAAGTCAGAAGCTCATAACAAATCATTTTAGTGAGTCTCCTTCTATTTGTCATAGAACATGACTATAAATGGAAAATTACATCACATTTATATTTTGTTAAATAGTTATGAGTGTTTTAAGTGCTCATCTGACATCGTGGGCACGACTTCCATGCACAAAGTTTGGGTGTTCTGCTTCTAGCTTTTATCAGCCTCTCTGATGTTTCTTAGAATGTCACTTATATCCCCACAAGATTAAAAAGCTTATAAGAGCACTGCTATGTTTTACAAATGCTCAGTCCAGTTATGGCATGTGAGGTCCTTGTGTACTAATGCCAGCTATTTGACCTATGACTAGTCAAAGAAATAGAGGTCCTCTGCTGTTGAATGGAGCTCTAGTGCTGGCTTTCGAAGCACAGTTCTGAGTAAGCGCTGACGTTCTTTTCAAGATGGCACCAGCAACTTAAAACTTCTGTTGTCACTTCTACCTTATAGTTATATCCTCTAGCTACATTTTAGTAAATTATCATGCTCTGGGTGATTAGATCACAGAACAATCTAATAATCAATATATGGAAGTGAAGAAGATAACAAAGAAAATCCTAATTGGAGATATATAACTATGACACAGTTGTTTTCACTTATAATCACATAAAAATATTAACCATTTAGGAAAATCTATTATTTTCTGCTATGCAAAACTGTCCTGACTGGCAACTAATAATATTGTGGTCTTCATTATTTCAAGGTGTTTTTTTGAGAGGAAGCGGGTTCTTTTTTCTCATATGTAAGACAATATTTAGCGTAAGTTTTATGCGTGCAGGCTGAGTATCTGAGGTTCTGTCTTCTCCTCAATGTTACTTCTTACTCAAATACAGACTGATTTGGACCCTCATCTTCAGATAGGTCAAAATTCCAATCTACTTCATCCCCTTGTTAGGCTCCTAAACAAACATGTCCTTGCCATCTTATTTCAGAAGAAATTCTGCACAAAATTGCTCAGCACTATCTTGATCTCTCTGAAATTATGTTTCACTAAGTAGGACTTATTTAAAAAGTACTTCCTCCTAATTTTGGTTTGGATCTTTTAATCAACTCACTACAGTTACAGCACCTTGTTATTTTATATTGTACATAACTGTCTCACTCACAAAAAACTGAAACTACTTCTGACATATCACACAAAGTCAGGTGTAAATTCTGAAACTGCAGTTATCAGAACTTTATTCCCATGTAATCCATCCTTCCTTCTGTTTTATAGGTCCTTACAAGGGACAGGAGTACTTATGCAAGATGTAAACCCAGAAGGTAAAATAACTGCTATGTTTCTGTTCAGAAATGAGAAAATTAAGGAAACACCAAAATAAACAACCAAATTAACAGATGACATCATGAATGGCATCATAAAAGCAAAGTTTTCACATGCATATTGGGACACCTAGGCAAAAGCACATTATAAAGAGCTTCTAAACATGGATGGTATTTATGAGGTAGATATAAATGACCACTTGAGAGCCATTATGTTCCATTATGTAAATAAGCATTTAGGGACTTTTGAAAATTTATAATTATGGTAGTGCAGAAGATCTAAATTGGTATTCTATAGATGTTTTATGAGGCATTTGTTAATCACACTGTTAAGGTAATGTGTTAATTAAAACATTATACCTTCATGTCACTAACAGATTTTAGATACACTGGAAGGATAATCTATTATAAAGTACTTCTCAATTTAGCTTTGGATACTGATACAACACTGATACTGACTCCTTAACTGGTTATTTAGTACAAAAAATTATCAAAAAATAACTCGAATTGAACAGATGTTATAGTATGAGTGTTAAAGGTCCAGTAGGGTTCTCGTTTCCCTATTTCTCTAGGGGAATATGTAAACTTATTTACGGGGAAAAACAGGGGAGGGGTGGGTGTGGGTGAGGAAAGAGACACATGTTACATTTTCACCTATGCCACCTTTACTTCAGGATAATCTCCTTCAGGAAGAGAGGTCTGAACCCTGATGTATCCCTTGAAAAGACTTTCCTGTAAGCCACAGCCTGGTCTGTAATGTCTTATGTAGACCACCTGACCTGGATGGTGGCACACCATGATCTGGTTTCTGATGCAGCTTGTTAAGAAAAATTAAATTGAGCTTTCTAAACGTCCTCGAAACACATAAACAAAAAAAGCAAAAGTATATCATATTCACATTCTAACACTGTGTAGTTGTCACTGAGAGGAAGTGGAAATGAGGCCTTTGGGCATGAGATGTGTCATTCTGTGACATGGAGTAAAGGATTCCTCACCACAGTTACGGAAATGCCCATGCTGTTCAAGAGCCTGTTTCGATCTTCCTTAAATCACTTCTATCAGACAAAAGTAAAATTAAAATATTGACCATCTTCTTGAAATAGATTGTCTACTTACTTTTCTTCTCTCATCACTGAAGAATATTTGAGAAGGTAACTCTTTGCCTCTGATGTTCTCTTAGGCTTTATGCAAGGGTCAAGATCTCAGTTGCTGTGCTGGCAGAGATTTTTCTGTTTCTCCATTATATGGAAAAGTTTAAGTAGAGATGAGACCTTATGTTATTGAGATAATATATTATTTATTATTCTAGAACTTGCTACATTTAGGATGGATCTGTTATGAAGCAATCAGGACACCAAAATTTACTTAGAAAGGATTCAGTGTTTCAGCAGTGGGTAAGAGAATTCCAGCAGTAGAGACAGACTTAATAACAGACATTCCAAGAAATTACTAAATAGAACAACTTATAGAGGTTCACAAAAGTTAAATCTGATTACATCAGACAGATGTATAAAATCCACTGCTGTAGTGGAAGTTTGTGTTTTATCTAAAACTAGAAGAGGATCTCTCATCATGTTTTATGTGTTTTACTCATCTGCAAGCCTGACATTTAGACTTGGGTATTTCCTGAACAAGATGACTCTTTTTGCCTTCCTTTCATTCTCATAGGTCTTAAAGTATTAGGAAATAATTTTCCTCTTGATCACTAAGGGTTTATTTGCAGCATAAGCATTAAATGTCTTCTCTGTCCATCACTTTTTCATGCTCTTATGTGTAGACAGGAAGGAGGCAGGAGGTGTAAAAGAGCCAGCAGCTGAAAGTTGGACCAAAAATAAATGCAGGACTAGTCTCTGGATTTTATATTTAAAGAAGACTTGGGCAAAAAAAATAAGAGGAAGGGATAAAGGGACTCACACAAGTATGTAGAAAGAAAACTTAGTCAACTAAGTCAGCTAGAACTTAGTCTATTAATAAATGTTTTAGAGCAACTCAACTCGCTTTTATATGTAAAATTGGTGTTAACTAGAATGGCTATCATTTTAATTGCATGGGGTTTTTACAAAGACACGTATTCACTGAAATTCTTTCTGAAATAAAAGATCCACAAAGTTGTCACATTGACTATGTTCTTTGTAAGTAAGCTTTGATTCCACATTAGTGTGATTTTTCCCCCCCTTTTGTTTTGTTTTTTTTTTTGCAGGTATCTCCCCATTAGCAAATCTTTATCCACTTTGTCAGTTTTAAAGTTGCCAGGTAAAGTAGAGGTTTTTGTAATTCCTACAAGCTTAGAGGAAGTAGACAGCAAAGATAAGAAGATCTGTGCCATAGTAATGGGCAGCAGTAGCATGAGCACAGGGGTGGTTTCGGAGAATCCTCATTGGAAAGGCTTGCTGTTCTTGGAACCACCTTTAAAATGTTTGCATTATGCTTTTGTCTTTATGTTCATGCTTTCAGAAGCTATACCATTCTGAACAACAAACCCTCTGATTAAGTCTTACATCAGTGTAAAAGGCAATTGATGCAGTTTTGCAGAGGAGATGTTGAAAAACAAGTGAAGTAGGGAATAATGGTACCGTGATCTCCAACAGGAATCACGTGTTTTTGGATAAGGGACACAGGCATATATTTCAGACTAAACATCTAAAGCATTGTAGAGTAAATAGGAGAGGATGTTTTTAGCAAATAGCATGTCAAAATGATAACTCTTCATGTGTTTTATCTTAAATTGCTGTAATTTAATCACACATTTCCCAAGATGCAAAGCTTATCTGTCATTCATTTTACAGCTTACATACTTGAAAATAAGCAGAAACATTGCTAGAATTCTAATGAGCACTTTGCTACCGTGCATCATGACAACTGTAAACTGCCCTACATTTTAAATCTGTTCTTTTACACTGCTTAACCAACACACTTGAGACCCGGTATTGTACTCACTTAGCGTAATTTCCTTGAATCAATACATAAGACTGCCATTCACACTCCGGCTTCTCAGAAGAAACAGTTTCCAGGAAATGCAACAGAAACTAGTCAACAAAAGCAGATGGGCATCCTGGGAACCTGAAGTGATAAAAATAATATAACAGAACATATTAGCTGCCCATATAGCTGGTTTATGTAGCTTTGTGATCTTATTACTATTACTTTCATCTTCTCTCTGCTTTTTTCCTCTTCTCTTTAAAATCACATTTGATATGGAATTGGTATATTAAACTACCCCTCCCTGCAGGCTGTGGAAAATAAAGGTATCTCAAGCACATAAAGAGCAAAGGTGGTTTAAAATATTGGAGATAAATCTGAGTTAATGGCTTCAAAAACCAGCAACATCCCTTTCAGCATCTGAAGAACAGAATTAACTATCCAAGATTTCCACATGAGGAGAAACTTAAGAGGTTGGAGAACAACAGTGATACGATCACATTTGTGTTTGAAGGGATGTGAACACACAGATTGCAGGGTGCAGCAATCAGCAAATTCCAGCCATGTTTGGCACAGGCTTCCCTTAGCACATCTCATGCTCTGCTTGAAACAGAATAATTAAATTCATTGGGCCAGAGAGAATCTATAGTGAAGTGGTTCGGGCACTCATCTGAGCTCAGATCTCATTGCCAGTAGTCACTTCAGCCAATACTGATATAATTCCTTCTACTTATTCCTTGTGCCAGAGTCTGGAAGGAGATCCATGCCCCAGTACGGGCGCTCTAGCCATGAGACCAGATGGCTCCATGGGAGTGCACTGACAGCCAGAGCCTGGACACTTCTGGCAAGCATCCCAAATGACTGTGTTAATCATAAAGTAAAAGAAATTAAAAAAAAAAAAAAAAAAAAAAAAAAAAAAAAAAAATCCCATTGTGTTAGAGCACACCTGATCGAATAGGTGTGCTGAAGATACAGTTGGTGCATCAGGTCTCAGAGGCCAAACACAGGAGAACTGAGTTACTGAATCCAGCTAAAGGGAGCTGAAGAGCCTATCTATTTAAACTTGAGCAACCTTAGCCATTCTTTGCAGTAGAATTCTAGCTATAAAAGAAACATTTCTGGTGAAAATATAGATACCTGTCAGTTTCTGCTTACAGTCCTAAAATTAAACAAAAAAAAAGAGATGAGTAAATTTCTGGGTTTATGATTTCCATAGAGATGCCTATTTTCCATTTTAAGCCTTAGAATCCAAGAAAGTTAAAATAGTAACCAAATTAAATATTTACCCCAGTAAAAAAAATTGCAGAAATTTCTGCATACTCAGCAGACTTAATAAAAAAATTTAAATATTAAATACTAGGTAAATATTAAACATTAAATATTTATAAATATTTAGTATATGAAATATTTAGCATAGGATATTGTAAATATTAACATTATAATTTAAAAATTTCCTCTGAAATATATTCTATGATTCAGGAAGCAATGGTGTTATATTTTCTTCTAGTGAAAATACTTTTGAACAATTTTAAGTCCTACTGTTATTACTTTTTCCTACAATAGATTACCACTGTATTTTAGATACATCTATAATATATAATATCTAAAATATTAGATATAATACATAGCAATCTTGTGACAAGAAAGAATCCATAGTTTTATTAAAACAGGCTAAACTCAGGGAATTTTTTGTGTAAATGAAGGATAATTTAGAAGGATATCAAGGAAAGCAAGTCTACTCTCTGCTATCAAATTTTTGCAACACATTATGTCTCATCTACTCTTTAACAAATGAGATGAGATTTTTAAAATTTTCATCATATTAAAACAATCACAGAAAACGGTGAATTTGAAGGGACCCATCAGGATCATCAAATCCAACTCCATAAATATATATCAATTAGTAGTGGTACTTGTGGATTTGTTTCATACAATTATTGTGGAAGTGGAGATAGAAAATGCATAATAAGTAAAAGGCTACATAATCATATCTTTGAAAATAAATTGAAAGTGCACTCAAAAATGTTTTAATTCCCTATTTATATTCAATTTAAACAAAGGCAGAATCTGAAGTACTAATGTCTCTTCAATTTTTCATCCCTGAGCTGTGTTTATATGAATGTTTATATCTTAAAAAAATTGATAAAGACAATGAGGAAATAAAAATTTCTTAAGAAATTGTATTAGGATTAGTTTTCAAGGCAAATTTTGGCTTAGATAATTACCCATCTGATTTTCATGTTGACTCTCCTGCAGTGTTAGTGTGGTTAAAAGTCCCCTTAGGACAGCTATGAAGTCTAAATGCACAATAATAACACAAACACTGACTAAAATCAGATACTAGTGTTAATTGTCACTTGACTCATGAAAGTAGTTTGGTGGATTTCTTTTTTTAGTTTGTTAAACAAGCTTACCATTATGTCAGAAGTGTTTGAAAAACGGATGAGGAATTAACTGGCATGCTCAAAAGAGCAGACATGCTTTAATGTTTATCTTCGTATTTTTGGGGGCTTCCTTTCTGCGTAAGACTGAAATAAAAATGAAACAAAAGGGGGAATATTGTACTTTTTCGTCATAATCAGTAATTAATTTTGTCCTGTTATCTGCTATCTGTCCTGCGGTTGGATCCCTGCCAGTGAAGTCCTGATGCAAATGCCATTATCTTTTAATTTTGAAGTGATGATATTAATCCATTAATTATCTGCATGTTTAACCAAATGACAACAGTTAACCCTTACCCTTTTAAATCATTTATCCCCAGTACAATTTCTGAGTGATGTTTGTACAGCCAGGAATTTAGTATTGAACAGTCTTCACTGTTAAAAACCACTGTAGTTTCACTGTATCAGATCTAGTTTTCATTCAAATATTCAGATTTAGATGAGTTCAATAAAGCAGGAGATAAATGATCAGAAATTTCTACTCTTGTATCAGTCATATTTGATGAGCCCAAAGCCACGGACTAGGGTAGAATTCAAGATACACTGCACCAGTGAACTGAAGCAAGAGGAGCCTCTATGGCCCAAAAGTTTAAATCCATCTGTCTGGTAATGAAATCATAGTTTCCAGACCTGTTCTGAGATTTTTTTTCTGTGTGTTATTCTGTATTTTGCATAGCAAAATGTACGAATTGTTCTCATATTAAAGATTAGAACCAATGCAGGCATTAGAGAAATATAATTTCAGGATTCTGATTAAATTTAAACATCAGGCAGTTGTTAATCTAGTTAACATGGTCAATACGAAGATTCTGTAGTATATACTGAAAAGCAAAACTTAAAAAAAATAAAAGTAGATTTGATGTGCTTTAATTAAGAAATACAGGATTTAAGGATTTCCAGAGTTAGATGATAGCTTGCATAGACATTTTTATTGTGCAGCCTTTTCTGCCCTTGCACCTAGATTTTGCTTACATTTCAGTTTTAGACTCTTAAATTATTCTGGATATGTCCATTAAATTTATAGTTTCTTTTTAAAAGGGGGAGAAGAACATGATTTTTTTTTTTAATTGAGAGTCAAATAAGAGTAGGATTTCCTCTTAGTTTGTTGTCTGTGAATTCTTTATGTCTTTGTGTTTTTTCCTCCATGTTCAGCATAGTGTAAATAAAAAACATATGGATTTAATGCTACAATCGCTGAAATCAATGATACAACTCTCTGATCTGAAGGGTTCAACGAAATCCTGTAAATCTCTGGGATATCATTAATAAATATATAATTTCTCACTAATCTAAGAGGATTCAGGATCTGAATCTGATCTGAAGGGTTCAACGAAATCCTGTAAATCTCTGGGATATCATTAATAAATATATAATTTCTCACTAATCTAAGAGGATTCAGGATATCTGATGAAAACCTGGTATGATAGCACACAAATTCCTGTCAGGGTCAGATGAAACCCTTTGCAGAGAATTAAAATTCCAAAAGAATGAAAGAGGAAGAAAAGATTGTTGCTTAATGAAATATGAATAGATATATTGAACACTACCTTCTTGAAGAAGATGGTGTTATATGAGCAGACTCCTGGAAAGTTTGCTTTAGAAACTGTTACACATACTCAGTGCTACCCTGAAGGTGTGAAGTGGGATTGTGAATTTGCAGAGAAATACATCAAAAAAGAGGTACCTGCCAAATTAAAATGGAAAACTATATAACTGAAATGTAAATACCCAACATCAGAAACTTGTTTTTATTAAAAACAGTTTTATCTGAGAGTAGAAAAATACTGATATTAATAATTTGGTCATAATGTAAAAGGTGGGGTTTTGTTTGACACACATCTGTGTATGAACTTTGTTTTTGCAAGAAGAGTGCACAATATTCACTAAGAAAACTTTTTAAATTCTGGCTAACATATGACATAGAAAAGGATGCTAGAAATGAAATGCATGTTCTGGAATAGTACTTCCCAATTCCTTCTTTAGCTTTCTTAAGCTTTCCCTTTCCCTCTGCCTGCTACTCACTGCTAAGTCCATTTCTCTCAGCTCGTTTCTCAGTTTAACTCTATTTTTGTCTTATTGATGAGTCACTCGTCAGTCTGTAGTTTAACACATCCTGTGTTTCTCCGGATGGTCTCACATGCTTTTTATATAAAGGGAGAGGAGGACTCTGTAATTGCATCGTGACTCTATTCTTTTTCACTCTAAAGGAAATTAAGGTGGTATTTATTTATAGTCTGGAATATTCCTGATTTTTTTTCTATCAAAATTTCCATCAGGTTCCTATGAGCATGTTTACCCAGGTCTGCTACTATGTTTTTTCTCACTCATGGCCTGTGTAAATGCTGGTGTTTATTTGGTTATGCTGCTTGTCAGTTCAGCTGCAGCTGAAATCATTAAATTCTCATATAATTATAGTGGTGCCATTCAAACAGCTAGAGTTAAGGTTGTGTCAGCATTTCCATTATAAATCCTTAATTTAAATGGTTTGCAATAACTCAAGCACAAAATATGTTTGGAGCTGAACCTTGGCTTGTAAGGTTTCAGGCCAGGAACAACTTCCTTTTCAAAGAGAAAAAAAAAAAAAGAATAAAATAGCTCTCTTTAATAATTTCAAGAGTGGATTGAGTGCTTGTGAAAAGGCTAAGTTTACTGCTGTAGGAACCAAGCTATGGTAAAAGCCTGCAGTGGCACAAAAGGTATGTTACGGGTTTTCTTTGTTTTGCTTCATCTCAACTCATAGATTCTGATCCTATAAGGGAATTATTTGGGTCCTGGGTAAACTCATGTCTGCTTTAAGGCTGATAAGAGGAAAGTAATTTGATGACAATTTTGATAGCATATTAAAGGACCAATTAAAGGCATCCATGACAGCCAGCATAGGGAGACTGGCACCACCACCCTGCACTTCACACACCTTCAGTCACCAAGGGGCCATTCAGGATACTGTGGCCTGAATCTGAACCATGGGAGGTGAAAGGTTCTTATTAGTTCATTCATAAATATTCTGGCTCCCCAGTTGCTTAAAGCCTAACAGGAAGACAATAAAAAGGGACATGGACTAGGCAGAGGAAACACAACCACAGGAATGAATTTGTTCGGATACCTTCCATGTTCTTGTTCCTGCTATTTTTAAATGCAGTATCTTTTCTGGATTTCTCAACTGCACCAAAACACACAATTGAAGTAGAGCCTCTATATCTTGAGATGCTCATCTGAAAACATCTTCCTAGAAAGACAGCCAGCATTTTTGATCACAGGACAGGCTCACTCACAAAAAGAATGAAAATAGCCCCCACCTGTAACAACTCACAGTGTAATTCTTTGCCGGGGGATAGCTCACAAAACACCACTTAACATGAAAAACAAATAGCTTTTAAAGCTCTGTTGACATTTAGATAGTAAAATCCAAGTTTAGTTTGACATGAACTGTAACTGGCACAATTTAAAATCCATCTAGAAAACAGATTAATGACAAGTTCTAAAAAATGGATTGAGGTTTTTCTTGGTGAAGTGTTTAATCCATCCTTTTTGGCAAGTGTCAGTTGTTTGTTTCAGAACTTGAAACAGAAGCTTTTGACCTTAAAATACTGTTTCTGTTAAAGTCACTACCAAACCTTGTGTTTTTAGTCAGTCAAGAAAAAAAGATATTTTGTCCTCCTAAGTATTTATTATTTGCCTCAAGAGACAGTATAAAGCTAAATACTGCCCTATACTTAGCCCTTAATTATCAGATTATAGTTTTTCATGTAAATCTGTTCTCACATCAAATCTTATGAAGATGTGATTTTCTGCCTGAATTTAATTGTCAAAATTAGTCTTATTCCATTTAAGTTTGCTGCGCTTTATTTTGCTTCTCTTTGTCTTGTACATAGTACATTTATATATTAACAATACGGGAAAAGTCCATCACTCTAAAGGAAAAAACATCAGGTCTTACAGTTATTAGTATCAATTAAAATTAATTTTAAAATCTGTGAAGGTATTCCATAAAATGTCTATCTTCTGCAATATCACTGATTAAACTCTAATTCTTCTGGAAGAATGTTGTGTCATAAAGGAGTCCTTGAGACAGTAATAATAATAAAATATTGAGCTAGACCTCATTAATATCTAAACCTGAAGCTCGTGATCTTCCCTTATTATGTATGTACTACCTGAAAAGGCATTCAAACCTGTTACATTTCATTAAATACTTTTGATCAGCAATTTTCAACTCATTTTTGTATTGGTTATCTTGACTGTGTTTTCTTTGAGAGTTTTATCTCCATCTATATTATCTAGAAAGTAATACAACCGTATTTAGGATGCCATAGAAAATGAGGAATGTTACAGTGATGCTATCTACTAAATTTACAGGAGGCAGATAAACTAGCAGTTCAGTGGTTATCGATTTGTTCCTTACAGTGAACTGGCACTATAACATGAAACAGTTTTTACGTCCCTACTCAGGGCAGACAAAGCGCCACAGAGCCACCACAGTTGCCCAGGTGACAAGCAGGGTCACTCTGGGACCAAAGACAGCTTCGTGATGCCTGTGGAGTGCACTGCTTGTGCACAGCACTGCTGTAGCGAGACTCATTTTAGGGCAAAGACAGCACTTCATCTCAGTGCCAAGCTGTGCTGTGCTGGGCCTTCTGGAGAGTTTGTACGTCTCTGAAACTCAAATGCCTCACACACAGACCTGCCCAAAGGAAATCTTGGGTGGCTGCAATCTAGGAAAAGCAGTCAAGCCTTCTAGCTTTAAAACCGCTGCCATTATACAGTCAGTTGGGCAAGTAAATGACAAGATCTATGTAAAAAACTCTGCTGAAGTTTTGGTTCATATTTTCCCCATTTCAGAATTTGTCTTTTGAATACTTTTCTACATCAGCAGTTATGATAGAAAAGGATGGGCAACACTGAAAGAACTTGCAAAGCTCTTCCATTTTGCAGCAGCTCTTCCATTCTTAAAAATGTCCTGAGGTAATTACTCACTTGGGAAAGGCAGTTGATTGATTGCACTCACTGGGCATGTTTGGTGCTCTTCTTAAAGATATAGAGAAAGGTAAAGAATGGCAACTTATTGACATGGACAGCGCCAGTTGTGTTTGTTCTGGGTGTCCTGGGACCATTGATTTTGATAATGGATTGTACAACTGCTAGAGAGTTGCTCCTTCCTTTTCTAAGGTGTGAAGAGTATCACAGGGTTATGATAGTTTGCACAAAGAAGAAACATCTTGTGCTTTAACACAATAACTTGTGGCTCACTGCTCCAGGGAACAGTAGTCTTTAAAATCACAATGTAAACCCGAATATAACCAAGTTTCTATTCTTTCCTGATGGCAAGCAAAAATGAGGGAAAAGGGACAGTACTTGAAAATCAGCCAAATAAAATGTTTAGCTCAAATAACCTTTATACTTAACAGTGGATTCATGGACTGTCTGAAAATACTTGCAGGGTTTCTCACTAGACATTGTTCCCAAACATAATTATATCTGTTTGAATACTTTTGCCATGCTTCATGAGGAGAGATGTTTTTAAGCTCTGTCACACAGAATGTTAAAGTTATTTTTGATAAACTGACAGTCTTGGTCACTGTATAAATAAAAGCAAAGAAAATTAGTTCTGTTTGTAATCACAAGTATCTGTCCACTTGTATCATTTCTTCAGTTCCTCTTTAATTCTTGTTTAGTACTCAATCAAGCTTCGAGATGCTGGCCCATACAACATGATCTCAGGTTGTAGGATTTCTTTCCTACCTATGTATGAAACATGAAATTATCCTGGCTAAATGATATTAACTTATTTATGCAATATTCAGATTGTTCTTTAAGACATTGATTTAAAAACAAAACGATACAGTTTTATCCAATTCACATATTCTTCAGAACAACTTCTGTAGTCCTTGTGAAAGGTTTTAGTTGAATCCAAAATTGCTCTTCTCCCTCAGATTCTTATTTTCTGCTTTCTTCTGAAGGATAAGTAAGGAACATCTCTTACTGCCAGTTTGGTGTGATAAGAGGAGTTGGAAAGTTATTTTGGCCTAGATGTGTTGATATGCCTTAGAGACAGTCTCTATCATTAGCATCTGAGTCATTGTCAGTAATTACTAATTTCATCAACACAGGTCTGTTTTGTTACCTTATGGGATTTTTTTTAACCCTACCTAGAACTTTGTTTGTTTATATCTGAAATTTATTTGTTTCTTTTTGTGTGTCCTTTTGTTATTGACAGATGTTACTTAAAACTTCTCTTCTGTGAGTTGTTCACCTTTCACAGAACATTTATTTATTGCATGTTTAGCTTTTGTTCAGTAGGGGAGCTTTGTATAAACAGTTTCAAGTCTTTTCCACTGCAGTCAGTTGGAAGTAGGCTTGACATTATTTGCATAGCATGTCATAACTATTGTCAAATCTGACTTCAAAACCGTTATACATTCTTGCAGGCAAAAATGCTTGAATATCAATAGAGATAACCTGCATTCCTTTTAACATGCCATTGGGAACTTAGAAACTGTGTGTGCACACAAACCTAGCCACGGCAGCTGCTGCTTGTTTTAGGCATTTTTTGCCAATTTGGGGAAGTGCAGAATCAATAATACAACTTGAGATGTTACTATTCAGGTCCTCAGTGACACCTTGCTCCATAATTTATGAACCTTTGACAGTTTTGAAACAGTTGTTCATCTGACATCTCTCTCCATATTTGCCCTAGCACTTTCAATTGGTTCTTGTAAAAAAAAAAAAAAAAAAATCAAATTCTGGTGTCAGACTGCAAGTAATAAGCCTGTCTGCCAAAACCTCTGTAGTCAAAATAGGTATCCAGTGATTTCCTGCCCAAACTAAAACAACTCTGCAGCTAAAACACTCACCTCAGTACTGAAGTACTCAGTGCTCCAATGACAGAAGATGTCCCTCTTACCCAACCTGCTCCCAGACACCAGGTCCTTCTGTCTGAAGGCAGAGCCTAAGCCCACATGTCCTCACTGAACTCGATCTACCTCCATTCAGATTGTTTCTCTGTCTGTTAGCCACGCTCTGAGAAATGCCTTCAAAAAATTAAGGGAAAGAAAGAGAAATCTTGTTTATTGACTGCGAAAGGACTTAAGTATAAGAGGTGAGGGAGTTGCCAGGTCCAGGATGGAGGAAAACCTAAAGTCCTGCACCTGGGGAAACCTCAGTGCTGGGAAAAGCATCCAGTAAAGTCTTGAGGAAGGAATAGTGCATTTTTGGACTGATAATGCACTTTAGAATTTTCTTTTAGAGAACGATGTGAGGGATCTGAAATAATATGTAGCTGGAGATTAAATAGTAATCACGGTTGTCAGGAAGGTCAGATCACTACCTGAGGAGCAACTTTCTTTCAGAGATGCTGCTGTTGGGAGTTAGAGCAGATTGTACACTGAAGAGCAGATGAACAATAATAACATGACGAACCCTCTTGGCAATTAAAAAAAAATAATTCTTCCTTTTCCTGTATAATTAATATTATTTCATATAGTTTATATGTTCTGTCTGTCTAAGTAGTGAGAGTATACTGTACTGCTTAGGGTTCTTCTTCATCAGGAATTTTAACAAGAAGTCTCAAAATGGGGAAAAAAGAATGCTCTTCTGTTAGCCAACTGATGTTTATGCTTTTATAGATCCTTATTACTTAAAGGAATTTAAAAAATAAAACAGTCTGTGAAATATAAATATTCCTTAAATGATAAGGTTACAGACACTCATGTAGTAAACTATTTCAGATTTGGAGAGCACTGTGAAAGCTTGCTGAGTACATCTTTTAGTAAGATGCACAATCTTGTCTGGAAGGAACCATACAATTGAGTTTAGGACTTCCTGCAATAGACTGCGTTAAAACTTGCTTATATATACTTCAGCTTTATTTCCAGGTTGGATTTTTTGGATTTTTTTCTGTAGCCATTGAGTCTTGTTAAGTCTTTCCTGTAATGGCTTTTTCATGTGCAAATAACTATGTACTGTGATTGAGTCATGTTTTGGCCTCTTAAGTAAAGAGAATAATTAAGCCTGATCAGCCTGATATCACAGGTTTGTTTTATAATCTCTTAATAATTACAGGCTTCTCTTCTGCTCTTTCTCAATGTTTACTTGTTTTCCTGGGGCCATTCCAAAAATGCATTCTAGCACTGATATTTGCAGTGTTGTGTATGGAGACACAAATGCTTTCCTACTTTTATTTGACACCTCTCCTTTTCATAACACTGTAAAGAACTTACTTGCTCATCTAACAAGACTCTGTAGGGAGTGTTCACACTGAGGTATCTAACTTTACAATGACCTGCAAGCCATTTGTGAGGGACTGTTTTTTGAGACATTCATGCTATAAAGATAGGTGAATTGTTCATTTTTCACATATATTACCATATATTTAATTGTAACGGAATATATCGCTTTGGATCATGGCATTCAAACAGCACCAGTCCTTTCTCCTTCCTTTCTTATTTCCTGGAGTCATCTACAAATTGAAATAGAAATCTGTTAATACAATTTTTACAGAACTGTAAAAAAGTAGCAGCGACAGAAGAAGAAGAAGAAGTAGCCAGTAGGCCCTCTGGTAATGTACTGACACTTCTCTATTAGAAATCATTTATTTTGCAGCAGTTTGAAATCCAAACACTTATTGAAGAAAACTGCTAAATTTAGACTATTGTTACTTTCTAATAGATTCTGGAGGTGAATTTTTTTGTCAAACTGAAAATATTCAAGGACATAACTTTAGGTTTAGATCCCTTGAAATTTACTAAAAATCCTCATTTTATTGATATCACTCTTCACATTAAAGAATGTTTCAAATAAACTTCTTTCAGAAAGTGCCTTTCAGTGTCTGAATAACCTTTATTCTTGCTGAAAGCCAGCTCTCCAGTATTTTATACATGCAAACAAGGAGAAAGAAATACTGCTGCACTTTGTAGGATCGAAGCAGTACCAAGAGGCCACAGTACATATTATACTGGAAATAGCATCAAAGTCATAAATGCTGATTCAGTTATCAGAGCTGTGGGTTTGCTCGTATTTATAAAATGACAGAAGAAATCACAAAGGCCCATAGCAATTATTAACAATGATGTGGTGAATTTATACGGCCTGAAAGTGGGTTATGCACTGCTCTAATACCCAGGGAGTAGGTCAGGAAGGGAATTATGACTGAGCTACAACTCTTTGCCTAGTTCCATGTACTTCAAGCAGGGAGCAATCTGTTTTGATCTCTATCTGTAGGAGAATATTTTTAGCTCCATGGGGACTGGAATGTGCAGGCTTGTTTTTCAGTTGTTAGTAGTAATGAAAAAGGACCAGGAACAAAATGAGGTTTTTGCTTGGGTTCAATTTTGCCTCAATTTAACCTAAACCAGTGATAAAAATGTTAACTGAGAATCTTCCCCTTAGGACCATGTCCCAGATAAAGGTTGGCACTTCTGTAAAATAAGGTAAGAATGGACTGGGGAGGAGACTTCACAGAGAAGTAAATATCTCCTAATGGTTTCTATCATAGTGAGGCCTGAGGCTTAAGTCTGGGGCCTTGCTTCATTCAGACCGTTAGACTGAAACACAATCTCTTTCCTTTTAGGCTAGTGCGTCAAAGCTCAGGATGTGTCCTACTCTGGATAACCTCATTACTTTTGTCTGTATGGGTGTTTTGCAATCTGTTTTTCATGTTTTCATTTGTAGAAAATGAGAGATGAGAGTTAAAGTCACATGCAAGTAAAATTTTCTCTTGTTGAAACAGAGAGACAATAACCTTGAAATAATCCATAACAAGAAATTCTTTTGTTCAGATTTTCCTGTCTAAAACTAGCAGTGACATATGAGCTGAGGAAATGTGTTTTTATGCTTTATTTAAGATTAGTATTAAAATAGGCTTGATTCTTAGTTAGGTTACTCTTAATACATAGCAGTATAATTCAATTGGTACAATTGGTACAACTGACTAATTTAATAATTTACTGAATACTGGAACATTTATTTTCTTGTATTAACTCTTTTCCACTATTTTTGGCTAAGCTTTCTGCTTATCTGAGAGAGTCTTTTCAGCCTAGATGTAGAGTAAGTAATGTAGGCATAAGGGCCCTTGTCCAGGTTGTCTGTTACACTCAGATCATAGTGATGTTGCACAATGTAAAGACAGAACTGAAGAAGAAACTGACTCCTTCAGAATCCTACCAAACAGATTCCTGTGAAAGAGGATTTGAGTACAGTCTGAAAAAGTCTGAGCATGATTGTGCAGGTCTAGGGACA
Source organism: Dasyornis broadbenti (assembly GCA_013397935.1). NCBI lineage: Eukaryota > Metazoa > Chordata > Aves > Passeriformes > Dasyornithidae > Dasyornis > Dasyornis broadbenti. The sequence continues at coordinate 4,128,436 of VZRN01001305.1, read as the reverse complement.
AAAGAAACTTCAGAGAATGAGAGTAATCTAGGCAATAACCTTGCAGCTTTCAGAATGGAGAAATTAGCTTCTCTCTAAAGACAATTCCCTAACTCCTGTTTACATGATTGTATATGTGTGTCTAATTTTGTAAGAAGAAAACAAACAAAACTTAATTCAAAACTAGCTTTTGAATGTCATGTCCTTAATTAGCACTTCGTCTCTTTGCTGCCATTTGATTATTTAATGAAGTTGCATTGCATTGCTGTGAGCCACTAGTAGTCTGTGTTCAGATATTTCCTTAATCCAAGATCCCTGCTTGCTGGTTATGAAGAAGGATGCTGTCAATTAATTTGACTCCCACTTTCTCTGCCTTTACTCAAAGGAATCTTCACAATTTCTGTCCTCTGTATTCTACTGCTGCCAGCATCAGTCAAGTGACCCTTCTCTTTCCTAGCAAGGGCCATTCACTCTGTCCCTCTCCACTTGCATTTCCTCCTTCAAAGAAATCCAACAAACTTACGTAAACCCCATCTGGTTTCATACACCTTTGTGGGGAGTTTACTGTGCCAAGGCTTAAAAAACCAAAGGAGTCTGTAAGAATGAATTAAACATCTCAAATCGTGTCTCTCTTATGCTTAGAGTAATTTGCATTCATGACAGATCACTCCATGTGCTTTCATAATTCCATTGGTGAAGTCCAGTTACTCTTGTTATGAAAGAACTGAATTTCTGAGGTGTTGCCAAAGGTCAAGAGTCCTTGAGGGACATTTTGCTTTGCAATTATAATAAAATTATTGTGAGCTGCAGTTCTCAATACAAAAAAACTTCTTGTTTTATAGTTAAGCTGGTAATTGTAAATGTTGAATATTTGGCCATAGACCTGGTATCTATGGGCACAGTATTACAAAGAAAATCAAGAATTTGTTTTGTTTCTGTCCCCATTTCTCTTTCCCATCTATCTGATTCTTCTTTCCATTCAGCCTTGGGTGCTGGTTTTTCCTGTGTTGTGTTATTAGAAGGCACTCACCCTATTTTCCTCAGCCCCATACAGACTCTCAACAATGCTGTTTTCAGAAAAGGGGTTTTTTAAAGGGTCACTTCCACTGGAATACAAATAAATAAATAAATAAATCCTAAAAATTTAATTAAAATCTTAACTAGCTGAAGCCCTGGCAAACAGGAAGAGTGTATTTAACATTCTCCATTAAATTTGAAGCACTTGACATAATGTGGAGTGCTTGAGGACTACAGGATAGGCACATGTTTTATTCAGAAACCAATGAGAGTTTACTGCTGTGCCAAGTGACTGTCAGAAAGCTGGCATAAGATGTCCCCTGGGATCCATTCTGGGATATCCAAAATAAGTAAAACATGACAACAGATATTCTGGATTTCTTTTATGGTTTTTTCAAGTACTAGGGAATCCTGAGAAATAGAGGGTCTACAAGAGATACTGTAAGAGTACAGATCTGCCTGCTAAACTGATGAAGCATTTCTGCTGATGAGTTTAAAGTAAGAAAAACAATCTTTCCACAAGAACTGTGATCTCTCGTACAGTCTTGTTGTGACATTTTGCACTGGATTATTGCAAAAACAGCCCTAAAAAGACAATTTTAACTAGGGGAAAAACCTACCAAAACCATGAGTATTAACACAGAAAGTGAAATATTTCATTTTATAATTGCAGAACAGATTTATCGTGGAGGGCAGAGGGAACGAATGTTTGCATACTCAGTGAATAACCAAAAATATAGCAGACAGTAATCAGTCATCTCAGTCCAAATGGACCCCTGAGGGGGTGGAAAGGGAAGGCAGAGTTGTAAGGGCTGGGATATAGAAAACCTTGTTCCAGTTATTCTGTATTTTGCCACTCTCCAAATGTTTCAATCACTCCTTTACAATGCAAATATTTGTCACCTCTATTTTGGTAGCAATTGTGTAGAAAGGAAGGCAGATAGGCTACATGCATATCTAAAATTCAGTAAGAGATAACGTGAATTGTCTGTGTATTCTATCTTTCCTTCTGTAGTAGTTTTTACAGTATAGATTCCAATTTCTTAGGATTCTACAGTAGTTATATAAAGAACTTTACCCATGTACTGCCTGAAAGTTCACTACTATTTTAGTGATTTGAAACGTTTTATGAGTTGCCATTGGTTTTGAGTAAACAAGTATTGTTTATGTTTCCTGATTGAATTATGTTTTCTAAACTGGAATACTTTTTGTATCATGGGAAAGCCTGTGTGTATAAGGAAAAATAATTTCAAAAGTAGAGGCAGAGCAGAAAGAAAAAGGTCCCAAAACATCTAGGTTCAAAATTATTTTTACAAAGTGTTTTTTGGATGCATTTTCTTTGAAATGAAAGACAAATTTTATAGAATATGGCCAATAGCAAATTTTAAAATTAAATCAGAAATTAGTATCCTTTGCTTCAAATTAATATTCTTCAAGATTTATTTATAGTGACCATAATTACATTGAGAACCTGACCTTCAATCTGCTTATTCTCAGATTTGCATTACAAATGTGATATTCCAAAAACTGTGTTCAGAAATGAACATTTCTTCATGTATATATCTTCTTGGTTTAAATGCTTGAATTCCATGAATAAAGGATACAGGAAACGCATACTTATCCAACTACATACTAAACCAACCTGCAACAAATGAACATGAGTATGAAAGTTACATGGCGCCACATAGAGACAGATCTTTCTGTTTTTAAAGTTGGTAGAAGCTGGATTCCCTTGAATATGCTATACACCTAAAAATGGGGTTAGATATCTATTGAGATTTTTGAAAAGCCCATCTTCTGTTAAACTTCCATTAATAAAAAACCCAATAGGTTTAAAGCAAAGGACTTAGCTACATGCTTTCATGAGTTTAAGCTACAGACAAGTAGCCTGAGGCATTTTTTGTTCTCGAAAGTATTGAGACCCATAACACTCCATTGAGATCCGTTTGAAATTCCACTTAAACATAAGTAAAGCTTTTTTCCTGTGAGCACTGGCACAAGGAATCTCCCTCCTTGGGGACATTAAAAGTCTGAGTGGACTCCAGCCAACGCCAATCTGAGGGGTCCAACTAGATGGTCTCCAGAGGTCCCTTCCAAAATCAATCGTTCCATGATACTTGTTGGTAAAGGTCACCAAGGGGCTAGACTTAATCATCTCTGAATAAGGTAAAAGCTATCCAAAATGAGTCTAGCATTCAAATAACTGTCTGAAAAGACTCTGTCCCAGCTGGTTTTAAGAAAGATGTCTGCAGATGCTTTCACTCATGATAGCTTGCCTCAGGTTCAGTGAATAGGCAACTGGAAGCCTAGGAGTACTATTACACTGGTACAGAACTTCACAAAGCATTTGTTAACAAAATAGGCATCTCTATTTGCTCTTTTTAGGCCAGCCTCATTCATACTATCTGCTTTAGTAAACAGAGAAACATTAACAATAATAACTCCTGTACTGCCTAGATGATGACACTAAACTGACGATTGCAGCTGACTTTAGGAGTTGAAACTTAGCTCAATAAAACAACACAATATACATGCATGGGAAATAATTCTGACTAATTTCTGTTGGAAAAGGTGACAGAAGTATTTACAAGGCAGTGAGAGATCATACTGTTTAATCAGTTTGTAATCACAAAGTACGCTGTCGATTAGAAGTGTCATTTGATAGGTTTTTAAGCACTGCAAATTAGCAGAAGGGAAATTAAATGCAGCTGTTGATGAACCAGTCAGAATCCTTGAAAGTTATTACTTTTCCGGTATGTTAATGGTACTGCAAGAAATACAAAAGCTGTTTAATCCCTTCATTTCTATACAGTGATGACTGGCATAGCTGTATGAGACAGGACCACAAGTAAAATTTTCTACTAGAGCTGTATGTAAATATTTTAAACCTTGTTCTTATTGAAATCAATTAATGCATTATGAGAATCACAGAATAGCTATGTATTCATATTTGAGCCTAATGCAGATAGAGAGAACATCATAGGATGAATGAATAAGTTATAATACCTGTGTACAATAGAAGACATAATCATATTTTTAAAATCTGAGAATGATATAAGTGATAGTCTTCTTTTCTTTTTTTAATTCCAATCTGTATTCATATATGTTTCCATGAAGACTTTATGAAATTTTATATGAGTATGGAGTTTCTTCCTTACTTTAGGATACTCAAGAGAGCTATTTATATTTCACTTTAAAAGCCACTAGCTAGCTGCTTCAGAGATCCCAGTATTTCTTTTGACTTTGACGTTGACAAAGTAATAAAATGTTATTATATGAATGGGTACTAAGATTGCATTTTTATAAAAGCATTATCCTGAGAAACAATATTAAAAGAACATTAAGGTTGCAGAGACCAGCACTCACAATGTAGGAAATGTCAGAATAAATGTTGCCCTTACAACCTTCATTCAATATTTTGTGCTTGTTGTACAATGTGCAGTGCCATTCCTTGTTGACTACACGTTGTTCAAACAATCTCTGAAGGGCTGGAAATTTATTCAGATGCTTTTCTGTATTACCTTAGTACTTGCAGCTAATTCACTGCGGAACTTTGTGTATGAAGACAAGGATTTTATGATACAGATGCAGGTCCTAAGGCATAGAGACTGGATCTATCTGTATGTGTAGTGCAGAAGCTGCCTGAAGATTGTCTGGAAGACAAATCTGCTAACTCCAGATCCCCTAACCTGCTGGAAACTTCTGGGGATGGACCTGCATGGACGACTGTGAATACTCAGAGAAAACAAACGTAGGATCCAGTTCCCCAGAGTAAGTTTGCTGTCTACAGCAGGAGACCATCTTTTGTATTCCTGTTTTATGACTTCTTTCTTTCCAAACTCTGCAACAAGTAAAAGTCTTGTTAGCAGGCTCCTTCAGCACACATCTTTGATTCATCCTTAGAGCAGGTCTACTTCCTGCCCTGATTAAGATACATTATGGATAAATAGAGCCTGTGGTATTTCAGTTAGTGACTTTTGCATTGCTTAAAAGGCTAAATTAGGGTTGCATGAACCACCCTACTTGTGAGACCTTGACTTTTCAAACTTAAGAATTATCTTCTAGGACAACATGTGCACATGTGTTATTTTTTAGGAACTGAAGGTGGGGCTGGGGTGTCCTTCTTCCCAGCCTTGCTTGTCTGCAATCCTGAATGTCCCTGGCAATATGAGATCCATCTAGAGAAGGCAAGAGGCACAGTGTTGAATTCTGTGCTTGAACTGACAGATGACTGTTGGTATAAAGTATTTCACCCATGGATTTGACAAGTGTTTAGCAATGTCAAAAGAATGGTAAGGCTGAGGACTCCTTGATTTACTTCTAAATTTTGGAGGCAAAAATGGAGTATTGTAGCTGGCAACTCTTCTGTCACTTCTCCTTGTAAGCTGGTCTCTTGGCTCAGAGTCTTACATCAGCCCACAGTTCCATCAAGGACATTTTTCTCTGGCCCAGTGTCATGGCCAACTTCTTAACTCTAAACATTTCTTTAACTTCATGACCTGTGTGTTTTTATACTGCTCTGTTTCTTGATACCATCATACCTACATGCTCTCAAGTAGACCCATGACTTGCCCAGGAATTTTTTGGATATAAAAATACATATCTTTATATGCAATTTATATACTATATAAGTATAATGTATATGAAGGGGTGTAAAAATATTTATAAGCATATACTTTACTTATTTAGACATAGATACCCACTCCAACATATATGATTTTATACATATATATACCTTTATAAATATATAGCAATTAAATTTATGTATCCACAAAACCATAAGTATAAAAAGGATAAAGAGATTTTAATAAGAGCTAATGAAATTCATAGTTCAAGTTTAAATCTGAATAAAAAGTAATTAAGCAAAAGAAAAAGGCCCATTCAGGGACCCACTTTACCAGGCTGCAGAACAAATCCTGACACACCAGTGGTGGAGGAACTTAGAGAGGGCACAGGGACATAAAAAAGAAGAGTGGGGTAGATGGACCCTTCCAAGGAGGTGACTAGGCTGCCTGGCCCAATCCCATGGTTGGGACCAAGAGGGACCTGAGCCCATCCCAACAGAGCATCTGTGGCAGGCTTGGGCCTTTGTGCAGCATCTGGAGACAGAGGCAATGTCAAATGCCGACGTGGCAACCAGAGCCAAGGGCTGGTCGTGCATCCAACCACAGCAGCCCCCATGACCAGAAAACAGGCAAGACTTCCTTGGCAGCTGGAGCTTGGCACTGCTGGGAGAGAGGTGGGACACCAGGCTTGCTGCTCCCCAGGGATGGGACTCCAGCAGGGGAGGGTAGGGCTGCCTCGCAGGGGCAGGGCATAGGAGGGGCTGGGAGGGCGGCATGTAAGCAGAGCTATTGGCAGAGCAGTACAGGCAGATCTTCTGGAGGTTGCTGCCTCTCCCTTTTCTCTCTAGCATTTTCTGAGTTCTCTGTTGGGGAGAATGTCATGAGGTTGAGCTCTGGGAAGAGTTGGCAGCTTGGGTAGAGGAGAGTCTAATAGTATGCCAATCTTTTTGATGCTTTACGAGGTGGGGGTCTAGTGCCTCTCAAAGCAAAATTAGCTTCTTACACTCAGGTCTGTGGAAATTTTCTTAAATTAAACAATTCCAGATTATTAAAGGATGCAAATGTTGTTTCAGCCTGCTCCTTCGGGTGGTTTTCTGACTTCTTAACACTCAGCAAAGCCAAAATATTTCCAGCAGTAGTGCATACTTCCTGCAGTTTGTAGTTTTAAGAAAAGGAGTTAATATATTTAATTTAAAAACTCTATTTAACCATAATTAAAATAGCATCATATCTGTTAATCGTAACTACGCATCATCATATTTGTTAGTATTCTAACATTTTGAATTACATAGACTGTGTTTCAATTGATAGAAATTATTGATATTAAATAGTGGCTTTAAGTCCTTGTGTACAGCAGAACTTTTTATAGAGTCAATTCTCCTGCAAGACAGGATATGCAAGAGGTTTTTTTACTGGGGGGGTGATAGCATGACAGGTAAGTCTAAATTAATTTTACTCACAAAATTTGTCTTGAAATCTGACATGTTTTATCATTTGACAAAAGGTGTAAACCAGAACTGAAACCAGGAAAGAAAGAATATTCATCATTCTCCAGATCCTGAATTGGGTTGAACAAGCCAATCAATTTTATTGTTATTGTTGATGCATATCATTGTACATTTAAAAGAAATTAAATGAATGGCAAATTTTTGCTGAGATACTGTCTCTATTAAGATAAAATTCAAAGTAGTATCTATCACCGTGGAAATGCATTTTAAAGACAGACTTTTATATGTTCTATGCTATTCTTCTTTGGGTTCTCTAAACATCACCTAGTTCTGCTTTTAAGCAATAAAATCAAGGAAGTGTGTAATTCACAGTCTTTGTTGCTTTCAAGTTCACCTTAAAATAGGTGAATGACTTTAATGTGCATGATATTGCTTTACATCTTAATTCCTATCTAGCAGCATCTCAGCAGATGCTTTGGATTTCTCTGGAAACCAAAGAAATAGGAGAACTATCTGTATGAAAAGGAAACTATCGCATAAAGTGGTGCTGTTGCTATCCACCCAAACGCATAATGTCACTGTCAGAAGTGGTTTTCCCCATAATAGACATTAGCATAATGTTTATGGCCAGTGAGATTGTTTAAGAGACTAAAACATGAAGTACTGTATCTGCTCTTTAATTAGGAATGTAATATACTCCATCTGGAGTGACTCATTTTTGCAGTCTTCTGTGGAGCTTCAATTTCCCACTTCCCCCCCACAGTAAAGACAACTGAAGGTTTTTAGTGACTTCATTATCAGTTAGATCTCAGTCATCTGAGTAGTTTGTAGATTTTTTTTCATAGACTGTAAGCTGAGTTTCCTAAAGAACAACTCATCGTTATCATTTCCAATGTCATAATGAAAAGCATTTCAGTGCTAGTGGAAATCCGTAGATTTAATTCTCACTGTATTGACATGGGGGCATTTGAACACTTTCAATGTAAATAACCTTGTCTCACAGTTCATACATTCATCCCAGTTGTATTTTAGAAGATAAACAGGGTTGTCTAAGACTTATACATACACATATAAAATGTATTCACTTAAAAGTTGTATATACTGATACTATATAAGACTCATATCACTGATGTCTTTTATTAGCATCTTTGACAAATGAATTCATTTCTCTTTTCCTGAACTCCATTTATCCAATTTTAATAAACAGATTTTCTGAATTTGATCGTTTTTCTGTTACCGTTTTGTAACAGAAACATCACCATGTTTGCTTGTTTAGAATTGCTTTCTCCCGAATCATATCTCTCTACAGCCTAATCCTATCTCATTGAAATCAGCATGACTCTTAGACAGTCTAGTGAATAGTTCATTTAAAATCCTGACTTATTTTTGCTTATGTATGTAGAGGAATGTATATTTACTTTGCTAAGCCTAAAATCCTTCAGTGAGGAACAGACCAGGGACCGTGGCCTTCATGTGCAATGCTAATGAAAAAGAGATGCCTCTCCAAAGACTGACTCAGAGAGGGATATATTCCCCTATTGTCACTGATGACTAGGGACAGCTTCCTGGTTACACCACCATAAACTGGAAAACTGAAGAGAAATCTGTTTCATACTAACCCTGATGCATCTGGGAAGTTTTTTTCACTGAGTAGCACCCTTGTTTTATGTCTCCCTATCCTAGACTGCATGTACGCAGAATGGCAACAGAAATTTTGTCCTTCTAGGTTTTCAGCTGGACAGCAATGATCAATTCACACGGATCTGCCCTTTTATTGAATTAGCTCCAAATGGAGAACAGAGAGAAAGTCCTGCTTTTCATACTGCCTTACTTTAGTAATGGCCGTTCTTCAAAACTGACAGACTACATCTGCCTATTTTGTGATACAGTCAGTAAGATTGCACTTTCTGGTACCGTCTGATGACTTTAATTACTGATTAAAATTTCTGAAATTCTTCACTTAATGCAAATTTTTAATATACATGTAATAACAGAGAGTATAGACAGGGAGAGAGGTCCACTGCCTTGTATAGCCTACCTGGTATAAATTTATGGAACTAAGCTGATTTTCATCCTAACAGAGAACCTGTCTCAAATGTGCATATATGCACACACTTCTTTCTGATTTGTCTGCTTTGAAATCAATATGACTCTTCCTTTAGTATCTTCACATTTTAATGTTTTAAGCAGAAGAAAATGGTGAGAGGAGGGGAGCAATGTAAGAAAGTATTTAAAACCTCTAGTTCTGCTGGAACTGAATTACGGTTTAGAAATCAGGGAATCTGGAAGTTCACTGGCATGAATTATGCATTACATTGGCATTTTCAGTTCAGAAGATTTTGAAAGTGATTAAGGAATTATAAAGTTTTCCATCAGCTTCAGGTAACAGTCAAAACCAGTTGCTCATTCCTTGGGTAGGGATGAAGTGAGGTGTCAGAGGTTGGTACTGATCCTCTGAGTTTGCTAGTAAGAGATCACAAGCAGACACAATCTTGCCCTCATTTTTTAGGGAGGAATTATATGCAATAGCTCACTAGAGAGGCAGATAGAGTAAGAGAAAAAAAGAGGAGCAAAATGAAAAGGTCAGCTTTTCACAGATTCTTCCACAATCCAAACAACTCAGATACAAAAGCCTTTCAGAACTTAAAGACAAATAACAAAATGTACAGCTTAGCAAAATCAGAATATCACCATTATAACCAATCTGGTTATAATTTTTAAGTCTTGTTGTCAAAGTGCTCTTCCACAGCTGTATGGAATGTCATTTCACTAGTCCACTGGTCACCTCTCTAGAAAAGGTCAGGAACGAAGTCTCATCATAATTTATGTCCTTTTGATGATTCTTTGTACTGCAGGGATTCCATATTTAAAGCATTGGCTTTTGCTATGTTTCTAGGACAGTTTATGTAATATGTAAATCCTCTGTTGAAGAGTATTCATGGATTTCTGCAGCTTTTTGACTGCTGTTTTTTTGTTTGTTTGTTTGTTTGTTTGTTTGTTTGTTTGTTTTGTGGGATTCTTGTTTTCTTTGCAGATTCTGAGATCTTCAGAACAGGATTTTGGATCATAGAATAAAAGTGGTAGTATCAGGATACGTGATAAAGATGGGGCAATGATTGTTCAATTAACAGATCAATAAGTTGCCTCTCACACAAACTGTTGTCAATGATAAATGCCCAAAGGTTGGTTAAACTGCATTTCCGAATTCTTCAATATAAAAATCGATGTCCAGAGCACACAGTACTAAGCAGATAAAACAGCCTCTCAAATCTGTACCGTGAAAATGATATGAGCCCAGAAATCATAAAAATATGTCTTGATCCTATTTGTAGCTCTCCTATGTTGCTGTGGGCCATTCCTGTTTATCCATCCACATGAACTGCAGAACATCGACTATGCTGAATAAACAGCAATGATCTGGATGAAGAAACAACATGGTCTTTCAAATTTGTCATTTTCCTTTATGTTGCCGGTGCAGGCACTGCTGAAAAGGCAAAGGAAATACTGTTGGGTGTTCAGTCAGGAATGAGTGAGATCTGTAGTCATGTTATTTAAATGCAAAGGGATGTTAGTGGGCGCCTAGCATGAATTCACAGAGGAAGGAGAAGGTTGCCGAGCACCTCCTGTCACTGCAGTCTGTTTCAAAACGCGCTCACAAAAGGAATGGAAAAGCTTTGGTTGTCAGCCTGCTTTGCTTCTGCTAATGCTGCACAGCGGAGAGGTCACGGGCAATTATTATTTCTGCAGTTTGTTATACACGTAATGTGTGCTGACAAATACACTGTGGAAAATTTGCTTCCCTATTGTATTGCTAACTGAATGTATCCATGACAATTGTCTTTTCAATTTTATAATGCAATACAATACACCCACATAAATTTAAGGATAGGTGACCTTATTTTAATTAAATTTACGTTTACCTATTTCTGTCCTTTTATTCCTCTGCAATAACATTTTGCAACCTATGACTTACTGTGAGAGTTTGGGGGGATGTTTCACAGTCCAAAGGAAATGCTGAGTATACTTACAAGCTATATTAATGTGTATAATTTCCAAAAACTTCTTTCAGCAGCAAAAACAATCTCTGGCAGCTGCATCTTAGTGCCAGCACAAATGCATCACATTGGCAGCTTTCTAATGAAAGCTCCTACATCCATCATTTTTTTCTCCATTCAATAAAACTCTAGAATGAGTGAGAAAATTCCTGCATTTGAAGAAGCATAATTTTCATCAGGTAATTCCTTCAAGAAGAGAGGTACATGGATTGTTATATCCTTGTTAAGGTTAAGCCATCTTGTCTTCAAGAACACACTGAGTGGGTCTGGCCTACAACATTTTTGTCCAAACATTGCAATGAAGTCATACAAGTGGAAGCCATCCAGTCCTTTTTGTCTTTCTTAAAAATGCAGTTTTTACTGTAATTTCTATTTTTGGATTTGTTGCCTTTTTTTTTTTTTTTTTTTTTTTTTTTTTTTTGTTAAAATTAGCCTTGACTTGCTGCTACAGCATTGAAATGTTCCAAAATTGGCTGGGGCACTTCCAATTCTGTTTTCCATGTGGGAAAAATGAATGTGCCTATGATACAAAAGTATATGGAGTAAGATATAGAAAACCTCTGAGAGCCAAAACAGATAGATAGGAAAAATACACTTTTACAGAAAAAAAATCTGCACATTTAAGATTACATTTAAGATTTTCTTCAATAAACAAATAAGCAAGTTTTCAGTAAGCAAACAATGCTTACTAAGACAAATCAAGATTGTGAATAATAGATATTAGGTCATTTCACATTGTGATTATCACTCTTAGACATGAATTATTTAATAAGATTACAGCTTGTATACATTGTAATTAGGGGAAAACTCCAAGTTCGCTTCATTCTTTCATCAGTCTCTTTTGATGTGATACAGCATGAATTTCTTTTTGATCTTCAGAAAGGGGGAGCAAATGGCTTTATGTAACAGACTTGAGAAACAGGGCATTTCAATCAGCATGCTGAGGCCACTTGCCATTCTGACATAGGCAGCAGTGTCTCATCGCTATTACACAGTGTCTAGAGAAAGATGACAAACATGAAAACCAAAGCTCTTAAGAAAGGAATACGTATTGATTTATTTAGTTTGATGCTGCAAAAGGTATTAACCTACGTGCCCCATTGATACAGATTTATAGTTCACTTTTAATTCAAAATTTTATTTATGCCTATTAAAAATGCACCTTTCCTTAGAGTGAGGGTATTCCAAATTGCTCTAGGAAAATGTTCCTACCAGGGATTTCTCACCCTAAAAGCTGATTCATGCAGTTAGTCCAGTGGAAGGGCCTTTTTCCACATTGCCAGTTCTTCCTTGTAGGAGAAGGAAACTTGCCCTTTTTTTGGTCTAAATTCATCATAAAGTTAAAATCAAAACTTAGATGTGAACTTTAGATTTTGTTATTATGAACATACCCTACAGTTACTGAATTACATTTAATTAAGCTATAAAAAGATATAGATTTGCCTATACTTTTAAAGGTTACTATAATAAAAATAAGCAGAAATCAGAGAAATGTTACTGTTATAACAAACTATGGCTATAGATGTTCATCTTCTTACATACACAAACTAAATTTGCATTAAAGTATACTCATTTACATATGATGGTATTTATGCTTAAGGAATTTTGTTAAGCGTTCCTAGCAAAACATTAAGCATGTAGAATCATTAACTGAACTAGAGTAAAAATTGCTGCTAAAACCAAGGGATCCATTTAAAGTTGATTCTTTATGAAATATGCTGTTCTAGAACCACATGTGGAACTGAAAACAAAGTAGAAGATGGGGAAAATCTTAAAGAAGCAAAGAAACTGATTCTGAATGTGTACTCCTAAATCCTCTCATTTGAGAACAATAAGGCACTTAGAGGTTTGATAATAGTTAAGCAATTTCTTGTAACATTCTAGTATTGGTAATAATCCACTGATTCAAGTAATAGCCTTAGTACTACATTGTTTGCAAAAAGAGTTGGGACTATAATAGAAATACATTATTGAATTTGCTTCAGGTAGAAACAGAAGAAATTAAAGTGCTTCTTTTAGTGCAGTTTTCCTCATCTGCCCTATTAAATGTACATGCCTTCCAACCAGTTCCTGCCAATCCTCAATTATTTTGGATCTGGGTGTAGGCAGAAGACCGAAGCGAAGGCAGGAGAGTTAGTGGAGCTGTTCAAAATAATAAGGCTGTTTTTATACAGGTTTTTAGTCCTATCGATAATAATGATTCTTTTAACATATGTGTAGTAAGGTTTTTCTTCTGTCTGTTGGAAATGCATTTCTCAAGCCTGTATGTGTCACCTAGACATGAAAGAAACCTTGCATTGAGATATTAGCAATTTAACTTAAATGAACTGATGTTCCCTGTTGTAAAAGAATTGTTTGCTGATCTTGTTGCTTGGAAAATTATGATTTATAACTACATGACTGCTTCCAAATATAATGCTCTAGTAAAATCAATTTCTTCAGATTCTCTTACTTCTCTTAGTCTTTAGAACAAATTAAAAAGTAGTATTAATGTATTATTTTTTAGTATAGCTTGACAACGATAATGATTTAAACTGTCATTTCAGCTGCAGTTTAAAAGGATTAATCAGCATTTCTCATACAGTTTCTCTGTGACACTTTTATTTGACAAAAATATAAGTATGTCCAAACAATTTATTTTTGTTCTCCTCTCTATCAGGAAAGTTGTATTTCACTACATTTACCATGGCATTTCTGCTGAGATGAAACAATGTGTCCACATTAGGGACAGAGTTGGCATTTGTAATGGGGGAGAATACATCTTGAAAGACATTGACTTTCTTTTAAATTTGGCTGTTATGCAAATGTCCTTAGTATTAGAGTAAATTGCTCAGAAACTTTGGGAGTAATCAGTTTCTGATTTGAATAACTGAAAAACCCAGCACTCATATTCTTCTGCTAATGATTAGGTTCCTTATGGTTAATGTTCCTTACAATTACTGAGAGTATCCCATATAATTCATAGAGCAAGACTTTAAGAATGCCTCCTAATAGGAATTTTAACTCTAATGTTAATTTTTCCATTTAAAACATTTCTTGAATCACTTAGATTTCCTTGTAATGGCTTCTTAGGTACTTTCTAGTTACAGTGAGGATTTTGCAGCTTTTTCCTCACTACCTAAATATTTCTATTTTTCTAAAAAAAAATTCTTAAATAAACAGCATCTTTAAAATATTATACTTGCATTGAAATAAAGTTGTGCAAAGAGCAGCTGGGTCATGCTACAAACAGAAGGGATTGTCTAGACGGTGTGAAAAGTGTCATCCTAGATTTCAGACTATTGAAGAGAATGCTCAAGAGCATGTCCTTAAATTACTGCAGATTTCTCCCAGCTACTGCAGGGCTGCTTTGAAACCAGGGCAGACAAATTTACTAGAGATTTTATTACCCTACACCTCCAACATAAAGCTCTCAGCACTTCTGCAATACTGTGGAGCTCCAGACCCAGGCAGTAGAATCACTAAACATAGCACAGGAAGTAGATTTCTCTGATTAACAAGCAAGTGTTGCACAGAACTAGGACATAACATAAGCTATTAACCAGCTAAACTTCTGATAATGTGATGCTGGACCATCTCCCTTAGTCCCCTGTTTCCATCCCACTCATCTCTCCCATCCCATGCCAAGCATTTTGAGAAGAAAAATACTCAACTAGATGATTAGTCTGTGATCTTAGCTAATTACAGAAGAAATGAAAAATTACCTTTAGAAATGAGTGTCCTTTGCAGCTGCAAGGACTGATTTATTTGTACTACATTCTAAGAGGATCCACATTATCTCTTAAAGCCTGGGATATGTCTCAATTATTTCATTAAATCTAAAATATTATTGCTGGTGTCACCTGGCTTTTTGGTATATCCTGGTAAGTGCGTGTAGGAGACAGTTGTCAGCAAGGTGCTGTAATCATAATCAGTATTTTGGCAGTGCTCACTTTTCCCTCTTGGTTTGTCCTGAGGAGTATTTGAATTCCTTAAGTAATGGCTTTGAAAAAATTCCAGCTATGGAAGAAAAAGGTGTTTTAAATTCAAACCAGTATTCTGTTGATAGTAAATTAGCATCATTGGCAGGGAAAAGTTTATAATATAATGGAGAAGTTCTGGTTCACCCAACCTCATAATTTTTAGACTCCCAAAATAAGATCAGTGGTTTGAAAACCAAAAATACAATCTAGTGTTTGAGGTAACCTTTGAGGAACCATGTACTGGTTTCTGAGCTGAATTGAAAAAATTCAACCCAGAGTTGAATTTTTGAGGGTTGACTTTGTTTGATGTCCCTTCTATGTAGAAGAAATGGAAATTTTTCAAAGCTCACGTACAGTCAATAAGATAATGTCAAACAAACAGGCAACTGCATTCATGTGCAATTTAACTTCTTTGTATTTCCTAAGAGTAATTTTTAAAATGCTATTATACAGAAAATGGATAACCTCTGCATGTTTTTATTCCTTCTCAAATTGATATATAAAACATGCAAAGTTACAAGGCAAAGAAGTTCCACATATATTTAATGCTGACCACAAAGCTAAGCTCTTAATTGGATCAAAGATACTATACATAATTTTCTTTCTGCAATTTTTCCTCAGTGACCCAGTGTGAGCTTTAGGAGTCAAACTGACTCCTTTCCATCTTATTCATCCTCACTATTACTAGTAGCCAAATTAGAGCATCAGTGACAGCTGTGCAAAAAACGCTCTGTTATTCATCTATTCTCTGACAACAGATGTAAGTGACTAGGGGTAGGGAAAAAAATTCCCCTTGAAATGCAGAAAAATTTAGTTCAGTCTTCTAGCTGTGATGCTGTTGCAGGGCAAATGAGATCACAAAACATCAAACAGCTATTTTTATTTCCAGACTCAGCATATTCAGAATATGGATAGAGACAGGTTTGGGGTTTTTTTTAAAGGAGATCCAATTTTTACCACAGTATCTTGCAGAATAGGACACTTCTTTAAAATTTCTTCAAATATTGCTTTGAGGAATTTTTGCCCTTTCTGTTTGCATCCAGAGTTACTGACAAACATGTCCAAGTTGCTGTATCGTCAAATGGAACCATTTCAGAGCTGTCAGACCTAGACTCTATCTTTGGCTACAAGGCCCATCCGATCTCCCTGGCTGTCAATCAGGCTGGCAAGAAAGCAGCCCTACCGGGATGGCGGCTGGGAAGATGCGCATTACAGTGACTGCCAGGCCAATGCACGATTGTCATGGATGTCAATCAAGTTGGGCATTCTGAGACTCTTTGTCTGGGCAAGAGGAGGTATCTGAAGGCCATGGAAGTGTGCTGATGCTGCAAGGTGCAGTGGGTGCTCCCTGTGAAGGGCAGTAGCATAGGGGCCACCAGCCCCAGCCCAGGGCATCAGGCAAGTCTGTGGCAAAGAGGCAGGTCCAAGGTCAAGTTGAGAAGTAAATCCACTGGTCAAGATCAGACCCAGTGAGGAAACCTCAGATGGAACCTACTCATCAGGGTCAGATGGAACCCGCTGATCAACAGAGAGGTTCACAGGGAAAAGATCAAGCTAGGACACCAGCTGACAGAGCTGCAGACTGTCATTCTATGCTATCATTGGAGCTAATGTATTAAGTAGACTGGGCAGGTATAATTAAGTATAATTTATGCCACTGAAATGATTCCTGAGAGAAGATGTTAGTAACTACAATATAGGTTTTGTTTACTGGACCAGTGAAAAGTTTCTTTGAATACTAGCTAAAAATCTTTATTGATCTGCATATTTAATTTTCTGCCTTCCTGTGTGCTTCAGCTACCTAAAATATCTATTAATGCAGTCACATGATATACAATAACTAACCCATTTCTGTTAGATCATATCTGTTCAGTAAAATTACTTAGAACTCAATAGTAATAATAATAATAACAACATCTTTATATGTTTAGTTAATGCAATGATTTTACTGGATTCATAGGGAAAGCAACCGAGAACAAACTAAAAAGACATTTTAAAAAAGCCATCAATGATAAAATGAACACCTGAAGTGCATAATCTTGCATTTAGTTAAATTCTTCTCATGTAACAAAATATCCTTATCCTGCAATTTTTTTTAATGTGTTTGCTTTTGAGTTCCTGTTTAACTCTGAAGTACTGTTCGCATTCATACACCTAAACGTATGTGAACGCATTTTAATGGAGATGAAATCATGCAGTATTTTATCTCTGTGTGTTCTGACCATTTTTAGTCTCAGCAGATGGAGGTCAATTTTTGGTAGACACTTAAAATTAATGACGGAGTCATGTAGATGTTTTTTTAAGGAATTAAAATGGCTACACACATCTGAAATTATGTGTATAGGACTTGTGTATCTTAAGCTTTCTAGTTTCCAAAATTCATGCTGTTTTTATTTTGGGGGGTTTAAATACACTTGGACATTTCTCTAGTTTCTTTCGGTCTTTGCTTTTGAAATTTTTTCAGATTTTTTGCAATAAATATCTAAGTCTTTCTCATCATGAATTAATACGCAGCCAAGTAGCCATGATAACACCAAGTATTCCTCTTAAGTTTCACTGATATTCTGAAGACATCTATTTTTAAAATGCATTTGGTGAGGGTAAATCTCTGCCACACCATGACCCTATCTGAGAGGGAGAAGAGTGAGATGACCACGTGCTACACCATCGAGGAGTGGAGGCACTGGGTGTAAGAGCACTATCAGGTAGCACAATCCGCCCTTTAACATTTTCTGCAGTCTCTGAAGTGTTCTTAGCTGTTCCTTCATTTAAGGGGTCAGAAACAGCTTTGTTTCTTAAGTTACAAGCTCATGCAAAAGCTGTTCAAAATTTTTGTGTGATTAGAAACTTTGCCTGTGTCACATGTAAAAACTGAAAAAAGAATTACGTGAATGAGCCTTAAAAGTGAAAAACTGGTATTGAAAGCACTAATTTGATAAACTAACATTTTAACAACATCAAAGTTTTTTGGGGGGAGCGGGTTTGGAGGGGTTTTTTTTTGTTGTTGTTTTTTTGTTTGCTTTTGGTTTAGTTTTTTTTTTCCCCCCCAAAATTAATATATGTTCAGCTGTCACCATGATAGTTTGTCAGACTTCTTTGAGCAGGTGGCAGAGAATCTTTCAACAGCAGTCTAGACACAAAACGTGCTTTACAGGACACTTCATCCATCCGTGAATTGAATAAAAGAAGTAAGAAGTGGGTGGGAGACAGCAAAACTAAGGACATATGACAGGCACTTTTGATGTATGATTGCTGGATAGCTATTTTCTCTGTCCTACAGTAGCAGCTTCTGAAAGTAAAATATTTTTTTGCAAACAGACAGGCAGACCACTTTTTTTCAATCTGTGTTGCAGTGGTTCTGCTCTGAATCATCAGTCTTATGTTGGGAAATGAAAGAGACAAAATAAATGAGAGATTAAAGGTATTTTATTACCTGAATTTGTTGTTTTTCCTGAAGCTGTAGTGTATCCACCCTAGCATGTTTTCTGAGGAAGGACAGCAAGGTATCTAGTAAGCAGAGCTTTCTGACAGATCAAGGAAAGAGGCTGATGTAAATTCTGAAATGATGCCTTCAAATGTGAAATTAGGAATATATAACCAATGCATTTTGAGGTTGTTTACAAGCTGCTTTTAGCAGTGAGCGTGATTAACTCCTAGTAAGCACTGAAGTGCATCCTCTATAGTTGGTAACTACCAAGAATATAATGTGCTGAACAGGACAGGGGCAAGTCCTAAGGCAGCTCATGAAAGTTTATAGCGAGACTGACATACACCAACATATTTTCAAACAGGCAGCAGCAGAGGTGTTTACAGTCCCTGTTTGGTATTTTGAACACTGGAGAACACTGCTAAACAATTTTGTTGTACATAGTGATTTTTAGTACAGTCTGAAATTTGTCCTTTTATGTGGCTGTTTATACTTGTTTTGTAACATTCGAAGTGTTCTATTTCTTTGCAAAGACAGAAAGTGTGTATTTATGGATGTTTCCTTTTAAAGTATAAATGTAGATATCACTTAGAAATGCCCATTTGTTTCTATAGTAAAATCTTGGGTGAGGCATAATGCAAAGTTTGTTCTCACACAAATAACTTAAAATTAAATTAAGAGCTTGAATTCTTCCCGCTGCCAGTGGGCCATGGTGTGCCTGCATGTTCAACAAATTTCTCCTGAGTTTATTATTTTGCCTATGATCTGTGCAGTGGCTGCAT
Source organism: Dasyornis broadbenti (assembly GCA_013397935.1). Taxonomy (NCBI): domain Eukaryota; kingdom Metazoa; phylum Chordata; class Aves; order Passeriformes; family Dasyornithidae; genus Dasyornis; species Dasyornis broadbenti. The sequence goes on along the minus strand of VZRN01001305.1, from coordinate 4,109,201 downwards.
GTGTTGGTTATGTATTGTTGGTTATGTACTGCACGTGTAGAACTGTCAGGCACTCAGGTTGTCTTCCAGTCAGGCTTTACGGTTGTTTTAGGAAAGTGGCCTTGTTTAAAAGGGCACCATTAGAAGAGAGCAACAAAAAGATCATCCTGCTCTTCTAGGAGTCTCCAAACATGCTTTTTCTGACCCAGGAATGTGCTGAAGGCTGAGGAATAAGAGATCCTGAGATCTTCCGTAACTATCATGGATAATTACTTACTCAAGGTGATGACTAAAGCGGTACCAGGTCACTTATAATACTTCAGATGCTGTCAGGGAAATAGGATTAGAGGTCTTAGCAATTACGGCATCAGACTCATAGAGAAGTGATATGATTTATACTGGAAATTTGTAGCCAAAAATTGCATCTCCAACAAAACCTCCAAATCCAGGGCTACTTTCTCTTAATGTGTTTCCCCTTATAAGAATTTGTCAAGTTTTTAAGTAACTGTCTTTGAGGAGAGAATGATTACAATGTAACTCATTCTAAGGGGCTGTGCAGTGTCATGGGTGCCCCAGGAATTCAGACTTTTAGACAAGCAGACTTTGATCTTTTTATTGACGATAGTTTGTTGTGTAGCTTTGGTCTTGCTATGTCTTGGTAGATACTTTGCAGTAATATGTCCAGGAGACACTCTGATAATGTCTGCATTATAAAGAACGCTGACCTGAGAACAGGGCGTTCAGTCTATCTCTTCCCATTTTCAACTGGTTCCTTAGGTTAGTTTATGTTATATTTAATATATATTTAAACTCACAATCTATGTGGTGAGGAAGTCATTGCTTCCGTTTGATACAACACTTCACTTTTCGAGTAAAGTCAAAACAGTCATGTATAGAGTCCTGCAAAGTGTAGGAATAATTAATGGTGCACATGAATCAGGTATTTATGTCATGCAACTGAGCATGAATGAACAAACAGCTGAGAGCAGACATTTTCATTTCCTCACAAATGGATAATTTCTTGTGACATTTAAGAATCAGATTGAGATGCTGTGAGAAGAATGCATCCATTTGGTATATCCATCCATCTTTCCTGTAGTGTCTTTAGAAGACTGCACTGTGGAGCTAGTCAGAGAGAAACAGGTAAATTATCTACTTAGACTTTGGGATACTTACCCTTGAATGTATTGCTTTTGCCTGTGGTGATGTGCTTTTTGTAACAACATAATTCTTCACTGGCGTTTCTGCCAACTTCATCTTTATTTTACTCCAGTCCTTCTAATCTTTGCTCCTATTCTGTGCCTTTACTCAGCGTTCTGCCTTTCCTTCCATTTTGTTCATTTCCCCTAAGAATCTCCTACTTCCAAAGAGTGCAACTGTCATTATTCACCAGGCTTGGATATTCTTCCACTCCTCCTTCTCAAGTGAAAATCAGTTTGAGAACAAATTGCCTGCCTTTCAGCATCTGTGGATGAAGGAGGTGGTTAAGTTCTTAATTGCAATGTCATGCTTCTTCTGTACTTACTTAGTGCATGATCACAAACATAGCATTTGCACTTCAGTAAGAATGAGTAGTAGGATTTAATAAACTCTGAAGAATTTGATACTGTTGCCTTTTGAGGGATTAGAATATTTGTGCTGGGATTTCAGTCACATTGTCATCAAACAAAAGTAGCAGAAACATAATGAATTGGGCAAAAATTCCAAAAATTACTTCAGGAGGCCAGGCATCCAATAATATGGGATTTTTGGTCTCATAGTCATATCTTTTTCAAACAACTTTGATTTCAACTGCTCTGTTTAATATTCACCATTTTCTCTTGTTAATTTATATGAACAGTTATCTAGGCTGTACCATTTTTTATTCAGCACCACAAAAGTCTCTGTTACTGAGCTCTTATTAACTCTCTGGCTATAAAACTAACAAGCAATTAAAATTAAGATGTTGCCATATAGATATTTTAGGAGTACATTTCTACCATTAGTTTGATCATGATTCTAACACATTTTCACTTAGATGTAGTAAATGATTTTTAGAGATACCCTATTATTATTAATAACTAAAACTGCATATAGAATAGTATGAGAACAAACACCCATGAATTTAGAGCTATATTTATTCTGTTAAAACACCTACCTCACATCACATTATATTGATAAGCAATTTATAAGAAATTAAAAATTTTTAGTGTCACATCTTAGAAGAATATTCATATTTCTCATTCGATTATGTACATTAGTAACATAAGGAAGGTAATCATTTCTACATTGGCCTGTTATGAACCTGAGAAAGCAGCCTTTGCAGTGAGCCACAGCTTGTGAACAATTTTATGTATAATTAACTATCAAGTAGAGATTTTTTCCTAATTCAGTTTTACTACAGTAGTTTTATTTTTAAATAATATACATTTGGAACAGCCATATGTTTTTTTTTTTGGGGGGGGCAGAATTCAAAGGGTGATTTTTCTCCCCTTGATCTCTTTAAATAAAGACTTTTAAATTAAAGGAAAATGGATACATAGATTTCAGGGAACAAAATACTGAAACCTCACAGATAGGTGAGGTAAGCAGATATTAGGCAGCTATTCATACAGCTGGAAAGAGCACAGGTACAAGAGTTTCTGTTGATATGCATTTACCATTAAACAGTAATTAATGATGGGTAAGTAGATGAAATGTTTTGCTCTCATGAACAGCTACAAGTATTAGCAATAAGCCCGGAAGTTATTGAAAACTCCATCATTCGGGTCTTGGTTAAATGGTAAAAAAGAGAATCACTGGAGCATTGGAATATTTTTTTTTTTAGTGTAAGAGTGAAAGCCAAAATGCAAATGGAGAGCTATTATTAACTTGAGAACTTTCATACCCTAAATTAAGCAATGATTTCTGAATATCAACCAAAGCGGGATGAATGCAAGGGGAATCACTTTGGTGACTGAAAGCTAAGAAACAATTTCCTGTACCATACATTTATTTACTATTACCCTCAGCCTTCTGCCACTGAAAAACGTGACCAAACTGAAAAAAAAATAGATTAAGTTGCAGTGATTTCTATTGTTGGGTTTTGCTTCTCAATGTGGGTAATAGCCAACATATATGGGAGAACCAAGTAACTAGATTTGCTGGACGTTTAGGGTTGACCAATACCGTCAGTTGATCTGTAGTTCTGTATGAATTAGAGCTGAAAAAATAATTCCTTTCTTTGCCTCTAAATTCTGGAAAGATATTTTTCTTTCTTTGGAATTGTGCAATGTCCCCTAAATTTTTTCACTTTATTTTCAGAAAAATAAAGAAAATAACTCCATGGAATCAATGTTTTTTTCCCCACAATATGTTGTAAGATGGTATTTTTTTAAGTATTACCTTATTTTGTGCTCTTTCTAGTAGGTTCAAGTATGTGTGTCTTTAATTTATTCAATTAAATATGATTAGCACTTAGACTTTCCATTCTGTTACTGTAATTGATTCCAAACCTTGAAAATAGATTGCAAGGTAGATTTTCTGATGATATGTCTTATAATCTACTCTTTTATTCACTTTATAGGTTTTTCTAGAGGAGGAAAGTCATGGCAAGAAGATAATTTGCTTTATATTAATTTGGATATATTTTTGAGTGGCTAATTCATCTGAATGTTGGTATCACTTCATCTGGCAGCCCTGTTTTCCTTGAAGGAGCTGTGGACAAGTCATGTTTTTCAAACTTTTAACTTTGTCACCAGTTATTTTACTCCTTTAATGAATTTTTTGTTTTCTTCTGTCTTTGCATAGGTTTCAAAACACAGTTCTTTTTATGTTAAAATACAGTAATCCTCTACCTTCTGGGAATTTCTACTTGTAGATTGCTGTTACAATGATAAAATGTCTGTAGAACCTGGATGGAAGAGGATGTGTTGAAATGCCAAGACATCCTGCAGGCAGAATGCTCTCTGTAAATAGTTTTCTCAGTCAAGGGCCTCTTTAATGCTTAGAGATATGGGATCTTAAAGAAAGGCAGGCATGGGAGAACTGACAAACAGGTGTATATTGCCAGAAACTGTGGTACATAAAAATATTCACATTCAGCTTTCGGTTACTGAGTCTCTTATTTTTTTTGCCTCTTTTTCTCTGGATTAGTCTACAGAAAACGGTCTCACAATACAAAGAACCGTCATTACATACTGAAAAGAGAAGAAGAACATGATAACTGCCAAATGAAGATATAGATTTGTTGAATGTTCTCATCAGAAAGGCATATGAAATTGCAGCATTCCTTCACAGATATGTAACTTTCTTTTCAAGGCTCTACTGATGTGTGAATTTAATTCTTCTTCCTTTATGTAACACTTGGATAAATAGCCTATAACTAGTTCTCACAGCAGAGAATAAAGGCAGATCTCCCCATAACAGGTTAGTGCTCTCACTCCTGAACCATGGAATCATGATCCATCTTCCTTCTTTGGGACTGATTTCATATTTCATTGGTAGTACTACAAAGAAGTGGTAACTAATCCTCATTTATAACTAGCTGAGTGTTTAGGACTTTACAGTTCACAGATTATAAGGATTTGAACCCAGTCAGATAACCTGGTTAAGACACATGCCAAGGAAGGTTTTCTAATCAGCAATTCTTATGGACAAGGGGATGCTGACCCCAGGGGTGCAGCTGATGTTCCAGCATCCATATATTACCATAATTTCCTGTGCTATTTATTAAAAGTGAATTGGTGGGCTTCCAAAACTTCAGAAATACAGTACTTAGTTGCAGTTCTTAATACTAGTACTAAGTAATAAATGTTAATTAAGCGTTGAGCTATTCCTTCCTGAAAAAAAAGAATCAGTTTGGAGAATGCACGGGGGGAAATTGTCTGATGAAAATGCAGCATTTCTTTTTAAATTTAAGCTACCTCCTCTGCTGCATGTCTAATTTCTTATGCTGAAGGCTTGAAAGTCCAATGATTGCTGTGGCAGTAAAGGACATACTTTAAATACATGTGTGATTTATTTCAATCAAAACCTTAGGAGTTTGAAACAATCTAAAGAATGTTAAAGAAAGAATGGTCTCAGAAAAACACCATTTCCATTCCCAGCTATTCATCAAGCCGCATCAGTATTGGCTTTCATACTGATTACCTGGTACCATCCGGGCAAATTACCTATGTGGAAAAGGGGAAAAAAGGTATTTCAATTTAAATTGTTTCACTTTATGTGTTGAATGTTATGTACAGCATTATGTGATAGTTTCCTCAGTGTGTAGGTGGCCCACAGAGCTATTTAATGAGATGCTCTCTACTTTCTCACTTTTCACTGTCATGCCAATCTAAGAGGGAAATGGCTTTGCCAAAGCAAATCTGAGCATAGCTGTGCTAAAAGCAGTAACTTTTACCTACTACTTCCTCTGTAATTTCTTTGGTGTATACCGGTATTTGATTTTAAATCCAGGTAAATATTGCCTCAGGCCATACGTGGAGCCAGAATGGCTACATAAGAAGGTAACCAACTTCATGGCATTGAAACAGCTCAAGTTTTGACAAGTGTTGCCACAGTGCTGTGCAAGACACAAAGGACACATGAAGGACCACACAGACCAGCTGAGGAATAAGACGAGGCAGCAGTGCCACTGGGAAAAATGCTGTATTCCAAAGTGGACAGGTCCTTCCAGTTCAATCCCAGCAGGACCCTTTCCTTTCCTCGGCAGTCCAATTTGTGCTGAAATTCTTACTCAGTCAATAGTTTTGGTGGCTGTTGAAAGGATGAGTGATTCTGGGATGGCCAGCTATAAGATTCCTGTTCCAATACAGAATAGACAGGCATTATGGCAGTTGTAGTCTAATTGTTTTGTTAAATCCTAAACGAATTCAATTTGCTCATTCTGTTGGCTCTTTCTGTTCTCCTCAGCAGACTGCAATGTTGGCAGATTCTTGCTAGCTTTGGTCCATGCAGCAGGCAAAATACAGGCAAGCAAAATGTGGCTCAAAATTCTCATTCTTGGAAGTTTACTTGAGTAACTCTCTGCTACATTTGCAACTGTACTGTGGACCAACCCTAAAACAAGATTAAGAAAAAGTATTCTTTAAGTATGGTCTGTAGTGAAGAGAAAATTTCTATTCCACAAAACCACCTGCAGACCAGAGGGTATGAAAAGGGTTGAATAATTCTGTTGCATGTGTATGGAGAAGATGGGACCTACAGCACTTGAATCGAAGGCCTCATAAATGGACAAGCAGCTAATCAAAACAGTGCAGAATAGTAGATGTATATTCTGACTGAGGTGTTAAGTCTTGTTTGCTCTGATTTTACTTTAAAAAAGAGGTTGCAAGAGCTCAGATTTCTTGACAGGTAATCAATTGTTTATTTCATGTTTGTAGACAATAAGTACAACATAATCCTTGTTGAAGATGAGGTTCTTCATTTTGCGAGTTCAAGCAAGATTGATTTGATGATGACACAGGAAAATGTCAGCATATGTGGTTCCATCTGGGTATTTCACTCTGATTTTCATATGTGGGTCTGTGGCAACTATATTTATTTCTTAAATGATGCAAGTGGTAAACTGTACTGTTGAAAAGATTGCATTCATGAACTGAGTGTTTATTGTCTCCTGCCATCTTTGTAGGTCAGAAAAAAAATATTCTGTTCCTATTTCTGTTTAAAAAATAGGTATACTACAGGTAACTTAAAAAATAAGTAAAGCAGTGCATAATTTAGGGCACTAGAAGTGGCAGAGACATAAGACCTGGAGAAAAGAATGAAAAGTAGACTTTTGTCACTGGTTGTTGCCTTGCTCAGGAAAGTAGAATAACTTATAGTTGTAGGTTTACTTAACAGCTGAATAAATTATTTTGCTGGGCATAGAAATCACAGAAGAGCTAGCCACTTCTCCAAAGCTCTTCATCACTTGAAAGCAAAATATGAGAAGTTTTGTCTGCAAGTACCTGTGTCGTGTAGCTACAGAGGCTTTTATGACTGCATAAAACTCTGATAAAGGGCTGGCTTTTATTGTTTTTTCTCACTTACCTGACAGGCTTAAGAAGACTTTGGGTGCTTTCTTCAATACTTTTAATTACAAGCTGATGATGTTAGACCATCAGTAGCAGCAGCAGAGAGGTTGTTACTGGTCTATGTTGTATCATTGCCATAATACTGAGGATGAATGGATGTGGCCCAGAGTCCTTTCATTACCTTTAGGCTCACTTTTACTGCTTAAGAAGTGCCTTCATCCATTCTGTTCATTTCTTTCCTCTTCTGATTTAACATAGCCAGGAAAAAATAAAGAATATTACACAAATTGTTTCCAATCTAGTCAAAACCAGAATCAAGACTTGCATATCTTGACTGAGAAAACAATATTACATCGGAAGAATTAGGTGTATTGGTAATGTTTTCAGCTCTAAGACTTAATAAGGCATTTGGGTGTGTGTTCAAACAATGGTATAGCTGGGTCATGACTGAGAAGGATGTTGTCAAGAGGATATCTCCACCAGACATTTAAGCACTTTCCAGCTATTCTGTTAGGTGACTAGATTTATGAAATTTGCGTGTTATTCTTATGGTACAGACTCGCAGGAGAAAACCAGAAGATTACACTGCTTGTTTTTAGAAGTGATTCTTTCTGATTCATGCTGAAAGGTGACTATCTTGACATTTCTGAGTGGTAACATAAGGAGCATGGGCATATTTTACTGTGCTTTGGCAGTAGACAGATGGAGGCAGGATTTTGAGCCTTAAGTTGCTAGACATATCCTCCAGGCAGCTTCCAAACTGCTGAATGTTCTTGAATGCTAATACTTGCCTTCTGACCTTTGTTGACAACCACAAACAGCGTATATGGCCATTCTGTGACTCTACATTCAAAGGGGATGATATTCCCCTCACAAAGAACGAATAGCTTTTATCTTGAACCAGTATTGACTGAACCTGTGTTAGGAACCCAGAATCTGAAATAAGGCACTGTAGGTCTAAAAACAGTATCATTTATCACTTGTTATAATGAAATAACTAGGTTTGTAATTCAGCTATTGAACAGCAACTCAGACCAGAAAGGAGATCAATAAAAAACATAAAAGTTTCCAGGCCTTGCCAAAAACGTAATAACTGTGGCAGCTGACCTGAACAATGCAGAATGTTGCCCTCTTATTAAGATTGATAATTGTGTTATCTTCTAAATGTGATTTGACCATATGAAAACCCAGAACACCCTTTCAGCACGAACCTCTGTGGAGCAGTAATAGCTTAGAAAAAAGCCCCTGTATAACATCTATCTAAACTAATAGCAAAGGAACAAAGACTTAGCAAATGTCTTAAGAGCAAGATAATGCATTAACATAAAACTGAATCAATTTTTACATCTTTTCACACTGAGCACCTGTGAAGCTAAGATGGACTTAAAAGAGAATGAAAAAAAAAAAGAAAAAGACAGACCCTAACTGGACAAAACACAGGTTAAATTTTCAAGCATTGTTGCAGTTTTAAAAGAATAACTATAATTTCACAGTTTAATCTGCTATAGTAGGAATGTACCCTGTGTAAATCTCAAACGTGAGAAAACTTATTCAATTGAAGACATTTCTTTTTGCCATCTGCAGTCATACAATTGAGAGTGTCTGTACAGTAGAGGTGGCAAGGAGTTACCTTTCATCTCTTAATTAATTCAAGCTGTTTTATGAAGTTAAACCCATGTTCAGACTGTAGAAATTGAATTCTGCTAGTCCATATAGTATGAATTCTTGATTAAAAAAAGAAACAAAACAACAAAAAAACAAAACTCCAGACACTTCTAAGGATATCTTTTTTTCATTGGCAGTATTATGTAACTGAACAAGTTTTAGAGCTAATTTACATCCTAGTTACAATATTTGGATCAAAAATATAATTTTTATTAATATAATTTGACACTAGCTTTGAATACTTGATAAATTTTACTAAAACCAGAATTAAGTGTTAATGTTGATTATTCCTCCTGGATTAATAGTAGGTTTAAGAATTGATTCTATACTGTAGTATGGAGGACTTTTGGAATATTCATGTTTGTAAACATTGTTCAACCTAAGTGTATCAGCACACCTGAACATTCTTCTTTCTTTCCTTACCACACAAGATTTAAAACAATGGTTTTCTCTCTGAGCTTGGTAACGCAGTATTTTGCTTTTGAATAAATAACCTTCCTTTCTTTGACTGGAGGCACAAGTGTTTGTGACTACTCAAGTTGGAAAGTTCTTTATTTTACTTTTTAAATCATTCTTTATGCACTAAATGCATATGGAAAAATACAAGAAAAGCACAATTACATATAGTATTCCCACTTCCAAAACAGTACCACATGAAAGAAAACAGAGATGGCAGTCTTGGAAAATAAAAGGAGTAGTTAGAACCTTAAAATTCCACCCATCATAAATGGATCTCCAAAGTTTAAGAAGTAATTTATATGACTTGCATTGCGAATGCGAAAAAAAAAAAAAAATCAGGAGATGGAAAAGAACTCAGTTGTGAAGGAGGGTATGGAGAGTTGTGAAGTTAATTTGATTAGGACATTTAAAATAGGAAGTGCAATATGCATCAAAAGTCTAGGCAAGAGAAGGACTGGAAATGCAAGAATAGTTACACAAATGGCAAAGTATGGTGAAGTAGCAAAGGCATTAAGTAGTGATGATATTTTGGCAGCTAAGTTCATGATCAAATTTCATGATGTATTGTTAAAGACTGCCAGTGTTTGAGGATTTTTCTCAGTCCAAAACCCACCTAATTATTTCAGCCAATTCCCTTTCTTGCTTTAATTTCCTTTCAGAGAATGAGGAAAAAAGCATGAACCTGAATCATACAGGACTTCCATTCTGAATTCAAGATTCAGGGAATTATGTGGTCTTTTTTGAGGAAATTCCCATGAAAGGAACTGACAGGAGAAAGTAAAGGTGGTTATACTATATCACTATCTGATCACTTATTATTATTGACAACAGCACCACCCTTAGGGGAGGCAGGGGGAGGACTCTGACATTCTTCCACAAGCCCTTTAACCCTGACTTCTCAGAAGGAGAGCTCCGGTACTTGCAGAAAGACCCTAGACCTTCTCTTTGCTCTGTGACTCAAAGTTTCAAAGCTTTCCTTTCCTTGTAAGTGCTTCTTTGAAGTTTTTTTTTAGAGACAAAATACATAGAACATATGAAGTGGGGGAAAAAACTTCCCACCTCACTCATTCTCCTTCTTTCCAGGAGAAGCAGAAATCTGATATGAACTTAAAGTAGGCTTGGGAAAGGATTTATTTGTTACAAGTAAACTCAATTAAGTCACAAGTTGGAAAAATGCTTGTTTTATGCAGTTTTTTATTATGTGTAATTAGACAATGTTAGGTGAAACAGAAAGGCTTATTTATATGTAGGAAACAAATACAAAAATCTTTTTCAGTAATGAAAAATATAGAAAAATATAGATTACATTAGAGATGGAGATATTCTGTATGTGAAATATATATGAATATTGCCTTACTGATGGCAATTCCATAATTTTAATAGAAGATATGGTGGCTGGAAATGTAATATCAGAATTGTTGACTTGTAAACAAAATAACTTATTTTTTTAGGTCTCAGAATTAAAATGTAAATAGGAACCTAACAATGCAATTTTGGATTTTAAAATATTAGAAAGCTGCAAAATGAATATGTGTTTGCATAGCAAATTCAAGAAATTAACTTTAATTTGGTGGAGCAAACACAGGGGCTGTAACTTCCTGCAAGTACAGATTTATGAAATGAAGCAAATTCATTTCCTGTCCTCATTATTAGCAGAAAAGATGACAAAAGACAGAACAACACTTAATATATTTTATGTTTTCAGTTTGAATTTTAAAGGAGACTTATGAATTAAAGGAGAAATTGTTTAAAACAATCAAATTTTACCTTTCTTAATGATCATATCAGATAGCAGAACCTTGTTGGTAAAGTAGGAGGTATTTTAGACATAGTCTGTTGAAGAATCTACAGATTGAGCAAGGAAGCTTTAAAAGAGATTTGGCAGTCAGGGTGTGCATGCAGAATTTATGGGATCCCTTCTGTTCCCCTCGCCAGTGAGAAGGGGGTGTCTACAGCAATACATCCTGGAAATTGCGAACTGACTACAGTGTCTTGCTCAGAGCCAGAAGGATCAGACTGCAGCACATTCCTCAGTCAAAATGGAACAGCAACCCTTCAATTTCACAGAATTGCCTAGTTCCCAGATGTTCACTAGCACAGCTGCTATTTAATATGTTAATCCAATATTTATGAAAGGCGTAGCAAAGAGGCTCAGCCCGAGCAGGTGGAGCAAGGGGTTTGCCATGGCCTGGGCCGCGCTCAAGCAGCACAGCCCTGCAAGTGCCGGGAGAACACGAGCCACGGGCTGCAGCTGCTACGGGGCAAAACTGCACCAGAAACCCTGACACTGCTTCCACACGTGCTCTCAGAGGCATAGCTGGACCTTGGGTTTGGCTGGGTACAGGAATCTGTGAGCCTGGAACAGAAGGAACACGCTCAAATGTTTAGTGAAGCAGACAAGGTGGGCTTTGAGGGGAAAATAGTGTTTTCTCCCCGTTTTCTGCGCTTGATTTGCTGTCCTCCTTGCAGACCATACTTACTGAGGATTCAGTAATGTTACAGACATAGCTGGTATCACAGTCTCAAGATCTCTGGAATAGGAGAGCCAGAAACCTGACACCTTTTTGTGTTTCATGGTAAAAGCTGTCAAGTTATTGCTGCTTTTCACCTGGGAAAGAGCTTTCTATTTTTTCTCTGTCCTCTCTGCCTATACTTTCAGGTCTCACTACATAAGGATTTGATTTTTAACCTAAATCTTATCATAAGGTAGCTCATGACTGTCCATAACTTCAGACCTGTTATCTATTAAAAAATATTTAAAATTTTGGGACATGACATTTTAAAATCATAGAAATTGTATATATGTGCATCTGTGCATTCTTGTTTGTTAAAAGAAATGTGAAAAATTTATTCACCAGTAAAGCTCTATCTCTTGTGTTCAGAGAACCCAAATTCAGAAATGTCAGAAAATGCTCAGAGAAAATGCAGTTTTTAATAGCTCTCCCAATGATTGCATTGTAATAGAATTCACTTTCATCCTTATAAACAAACTTTAAATATATGCTTATGAGCAAAGGAAATGACAGAATAAAGTCAACTTCTATAATTGAGAAATGTGTTTCAGCTACAGGCAAACTGAAAGAAAACTTTAATCAATATAATCACAAGGAATTTGAAAGAGGATAATTATAAATAAGCAGAAAGGTGTCAGGGCTCATCCTTATATTTTTCTTGCTTCAGATTAGGCGTGAATCAGATGACTACACAATAAAACACTATCTTGGGGCTGTTCCAAATGCAGTACATTTATACAGTGGCATTAGACAGCATTTAGTTTCTCACGCTAATGAACTGTGGTGAGCCCCCTATTTCTCTAACAGGATTAGATGTATTAGCCATAATCACTGCAAACTAAAGCCATTGCTCGGTATCTGAGTAAAGAATAACCTTCTTTTGAGACATACTAAATACCACTAAAATACTTTTTATTTAGAAATGAGTGAAGGTTGCTTAACCAACATGAAATTAGTCATTTATACTTAGTGTTTAAGAGTGGATTATACACTACCAAGTCACCTACAGCTAATTTCATGACCCTTTTCTGTCCCCATTGATGCAAAACTGTGTTAAATCAATAGAGTCACACTAGGGTAAATGATGTCCGTATTAGGATTGATTCAGACTTCAGTGCTATAGGGAAAATCACTGTGGTGTTTAATAATCTATTTGGAACAGGGTCAAAGTTATGCTTTGCTTGGTGTCAAGTTTTACTGCATCTGATTTACATAACCCACGGCTCTGTATTGCATAACGGGACCTTCTGCATTGCTTCCCTCAAGTAGCAGCAAAACCCAGACACAGATAGAAGGTCTGGCAACAGCTGCTGTTCCACTCACATATCCATTTTTTTTCCATAATGCATTTCCTTGGTGTTCATCACTGCAGTGTCTGAACATGGTATATCACATGAAGAAACTAATTTTTACATGCACAATAAGGAAACAGTAACTCAACCTGAGGTAGCGAGGCACTGGAGGACTGCCAGACAGGCTGTCTCCTGCTCTGGGCTGTGCACAGCCTGACAGTACATCCCACCTCACGTTGAAGTCAGCACGCTCTGAGGAATGAAGGATTATTGGCAGAACTTCTCAGATTTAATTGCTGTCGTGTCAAGTATGTTGCTGGAAAACTCTGTGATTTTGTAGCTCAGGAGAGGTGTGAGAAGAGGAAGCACTCAAAATTAATGCGACTCTTTGCAGAGTGAGGCATCATCAACCTGAGCAAAAGTGATAGGATTTGGTTCTTGAAGATAGCCCAAGAGTAATGCAAACCAATTTTATGATAATGTGTGTAGGAGTTATGTGGGAGAATATAAAACATTTCAGTGAAGTGTGGTCACTTGCGGCTTGGGATTTATCTACTCTTGGAGTAAGGATGTTTAAGGGTAGATGAATATTAATAGTTTTGGGGAAGTACTTCAATACTTTACTAGAGAGCTCCAGGTAAGATATTATTCAATGGAGTTAAAAAAAAAAATAAAAAATACCCTCTGAATTATGTCACATCTTTTTGCAAGGTCTCTTATCGTATATAAAAAACATTTTAAAATCATGACCAGGTAAAAATTAGGTCATAGGTAACTCATACAGGTCCAAGACAAGGCTTATGAACCTTCTGCAAGATTTGGTCACACATTCAGAATCTTCTCAGTCGACTACAAGCTACCCCTGCACCAAAGAGGCTCCAGGAATACCTCTTGTTCCTGATGTGCTCTTGCAGCCTCCTTCCCTGGGCACCCAAAGGCATCTCAGTTTTGACGTGGTTGTGTATCTTTCCTTTTCCTCCCCAGAGTGCAGGACAGAAGCCAGGATTCACAGAGCAAAAGAGACACAGCAGAATGGCAGCCTGCAGCTTTTTCTGCGTCCTATTTACAGACTTTGTTCTGAAACACTGCTTTAGCATACAATAAGAGTAACTTACATAAAATGAATGATCAAGTCTATCTCCTGGACCCCAACTCTCCTATTCTTTCAAATGAATATGTAGTCAACAGTCTGATGCATTTCTTCGGTCCAGAGTAACCTGGAGCTTTTTCAGTTAGATTTTCAGCAGGTGAGGAAAGCAGTGCCTCTCAAGTCTCAGAGCAGCCTTTTGCCAAGGGGTAAGACAACTTTCCAAGAAGATATATATGCACTTAAAATCTCTTAAAGCAAGTGAACCTGAATGTCCTTCTTCTGGGTTGAAAGCTGTAGCCTAGCGAATGAATCCTTTTATAAAAGTGTTGCTTCTTCATCATGCATTAGAAAGACAGAATGACTTTTTTCTCTTTCATTTTCATTAATAAAAGGCGTGCTGCTATATTCGTAACACTGAGCTGTTACTTTCTTGTGTTGAGAGTAACATGGAGTGGGTTGAGTGCTTAAGTTCAAAACTGGGTTTGGATTTATTAAACACACATTTCCTTGTTTCCCTTATTAGTGGGACACTGGCATGGGTGGATTCTTTCCTAACTTACGTAAATCATGTATCCATAACTAATGTTTTTTTTTTTTTTTTCCACAGATCTGAGATGCAGAAAAGATAGTATGAACTGGACTCAACCTTGGAGCATTTCCACAGATTATAAATGTCATGGTCCATATGCCAACCAGACATCTATTAACCAAATAATTCAAGAACTCATTATGAAAAAGAAAATAAAAAATCAAAAAAGTAGTAAAATTAAAGCTTCCAGAAAAAAGCATTTTCTTTTTCAAGTATTAAAAAAGTTAAATGATGTCACAGATAATTCTGATTAATTGTTTCCTGTCTCCATCTGTCAGTGCTGAACATTTTCCTGCCTCACTACTCGTGGCTCTCCCAAGTTAATTGAAAAAAAGAAAAGAGATCCAGGAAAGGACTCGGGTCACTATTTTTACAACTATTTGTCCTAAATTTTCTCTTTGCTGCTTTTCTTTTGGGGCTTTTATGCCCTCCATTAATAAGCTAGATAATGCATTTCCTTCCAGAAGCAGAGCTTCAGTGTGTCTTCTGAAAACCCATCTTTCATCTCAGATAAACTTCTGAGCTGCAATAATTATACCAAACCTCTCTCTATACATAGATTTTTTTTCAATAACTGATTTGAGCAGGGAAATATAGTCCTTTATATCATTTTTACTGTCAGAGGAATTACTAGATGAATCTCTTTTAGGTAGACCATGGTCTCTCTGGTCCATGTAACCCAGACCTAGTTTGCTTTGCTATATAACTACAAACCACTTTGTCCTGATTTTTTGCAGTTTACTCAATGAAAACACCACATTCTTCTGCTGAGTAGACAGCTAAAAACCTTGCCCTCCTAGATCTGCAGACACAGTTGTGTAAAAGCAGATGGAGTGACTTTCAGCGTAGCTGCTCAGTGCCGACAGCACTGAGACAAACCCACATCACTCTGCTACTGACCTACTCTGCCAGGGAGAGGAGAAAATGTTCAGTGCTTGTGCAGTTGGTTGGGTTGGAGAACAAAAATATTTGTGTCTAATCCAGAACCTGAGGTTATAGCCTCCCTTGATGTTAGAAAGAGAATCTCTCAAAAACACAGTTTGTCTGGATTGTCCCTCGTGTGCTAGGACACCAGGGAGATCAAAGCTTGGTAAATACCAAAGCCCAAATCTTCAAAGGTTGTCTGGATTCCTAGTAACATTGCAGAAACATAATTTGCCATCATGAGCTTAATTTTTAGATTTATCTCTGAAAAAAATCTATGAAAAATTTGAGAAATTTCCCTTGAAAAATAATGAAAAGCAACATAATCAAAGACAGCAGGTGATGAGCTATTAATAGGCAGGCCAACGTGGTAGTTTAAAATTTTTTTATTCAGATTATATGCTTTTCTCAATATATATCTCAATAGCTTATTGACTGCTGTAGAGTGATCATGCTGTAAGCCCAAGAAGCAGAGTACCTGGGGCTGACCTGCAATCTTCACACATAACTGGTATTTGATTTCAACAAAGGATTTGGACCCTTTGGACTGGGGTTTTTGTGGTGCTACTATGAGTCATTTAATAGCACTACATTAGTAATCCGGAAACAGGTGTGAAATATAAGTACTGGGTACAAGACAGAACAAATATCTCAATTGCAAGAAAATATATGCAAAGAATAAAAGAAGATGATGCACATGGAAAAGCATGGTGACAGAATACTTAAAAAGAGGCAGAGTGGAATGCAATAATATCACAAATAGCTCGAGAGAGATTGGCACAAATTAATTTTAATTTGTAGCACCTTCTGGCTCATCAGTTTGCATAGGTTCATTGGCTCTGCACTGAACCAGGACTCTATATGATCCATTTTAATTCAGGACACCGCAGGCAAGATCACATATATGTCAAAGGATTGTCACATCTGGCAGACAGTGATAAATACTACATTTAAAAAGCTTACTAATTTTGCAGACAGTCTTGCATTGTGCCTATTTGGCTTGCATTACTGTGCTGCCATACAACAAGTGGCAGCACAATTAATCATGAGCTTCACAAGGTAATTTGTTATGACGGAGAGCCATGTGCTCCTTAAAGACAGCTTCTCTTCTATCCCTCTATATTATGTTCCTCCCTTTGCAATTTGTGTCCAGAAACTGGATTACAAAACACTCTGAAGTGCTCTAGAACTACTGAAGATGATGGCTCATGGGTGGCTCAAGGGGTTTGGACCATCTATCCTGCTTACTTTGCAGGTGATGGAAGAGCCAGAGAAGTTGTACACTACCAGGGACAATGAGGATTAAAACCTCAAACATTTGTGGTGTTCAAGTCTGTGCTATTTGTTTGCACAGATTCTGCTGGAACCAAGGAGGCAGCCTGTGGTGATTTCTCCAAGAGAGACTGGAGCATCCCCACTTCCCTGCCAACCCCACCTGCCAGATGGAGGCCAGATTAGCAGATGATATGCTGGATGTGTTCAATGAATATGTAATTTCCCATTTCATTACCCTGCTGATCAGCCACTGCAATGATCAAAGCCATTGATCAAATGGCTTTTCTGTCCTCTATGAGGAAGTTTTGTAGCAGTCTTTTTTCTGCTGGCAATTCTTCACTGTAACTCAAGGCTAATGCAAAGATTTTAGCTGGTGCTTTTTTTTTCCTTATAACCCTTACGACATAGCTAGGCTCATGCACTGTTTCCCTTCAGCTCTCTAATTGCTGACCTCATTTGCTAATTAGGCTAAATATATGTTAGGCATAAACCTTAGCAATCTAAACTCTCACCTCATGCATCATAGTACTAAAAGACAAAAGAAAACAATTACACCCCTTCACACTTCTACAGAAATGTAATTTTTTGCAATCTTTTTCAACATTCAAGTTTGAATGCTTAGGAAGTAAATGCTTTTGCCAGTAATAAAAATAAGATCTGTGATGCAGTTGCATTATGTACGTAGGCAATAGCACAGAGTATTTCTATTAATTTATTTTCTGGGTTCAACAAAATCCAAAGATCTCTAAAAGAATACACTGCTATTTGATTTATATGTATTCAGTAGCATCTTTTCTCTCTAGAACACAAAAGAACAGCCTGAAAGCTTGAATGAGTCAGTAACAAATTAAATTTCTTCTAATATTATGAGGGACCCAACTATGATAGAGACAATAAATAATTCTGTCCAATGTTCACTTTATGTCAAGGACTCATGGACATCATGGGTTTTCTGCTTCTGATTCCATATTTGTAGCATCTGGAAAGCACTAGAACATTGTTAAAATATCTCATCATTTTTATTCACTTTCTAAGGAATTCATATATTTATTACATATGAATAAACATTTTTAGGGGAAAGCTTGAAAAAATATGCTTATAGTGGATCCACTCAAAATATGTACAGTTATGTAAGAATTAATTTTTTAAAAAATATTCCTGCTTTTAGAAAAATCCACCAGAAGTAGGAGAATATTTAAAATTAGCAGACTTTTAAAACCCATTTCCACACCTTTTTTTATTGCACTTTGTTTGGTACGTGACAGAAATCTCCATTTGTCTTTCTTATGCACATCTTTTTACTATTTGTTCTTTCATCACTAGCCCACCTCCTCACAGCTTATTTTAGCATCCAAAATGCCTGACAGAGGAGTTTCAAACTGACATGATAAACATAAAAACCCCCCAACCTCGCATCAAACTGACAGGGAAAAAAAAAAAGTCCTCTGATTGTTAATCTGCCCTTTCAAAAAATATATCTTCCACTAGTCTGAGACCTACAGTGAGTAATACCCAACCCTCTTCCCAGAACAGGATCAGCAGAGTGCAGCATAATATATCATGCTCTACTGGGCTACCTGGGCAAGCCTCCTTCTACCAGACCATCCTCCTCTTGCCTGCCCAGCCTTTGGGTGTTGAAATTCTTGAGATTTTTGAGAAGCTCTGCAGCAAAATGCATTTGCAGGTAATTTGGAAAGCTCAAAGCATTATTAGTTGTAATTTTCTTTAGCTGAATGGTTTCTCTGTTGCACAAAGGAAATGAGACGTTTGGTTTTAACCCTTTTAGCTCCTTCTGCGTGGCTACTGAAGATGAGGAGGAGAAAAAAAAGCAGCATATGTTTCAACACTGATGAGGGTAATTGCACTCATTTGCTGTAAATGGTTGGCAAGACGTGTTCTGGTGCTGGCAATTATCAGGATAGTAAATATTCAACTGTCAATTAAATATTCAATGGCCCCCACCACCAAACCTTGCTGCCCAATACAGGGTTCTACATGTCTGAGTATCAGAAGAACTACAATTTAAAAGAAGAACTTTGAATATTAATATATTTAGCATTTTGATATCAATGTTGCATGTATTTTCAGTTTCTTTCTCTGTTAATCTTATGTGAAATGGGTTAGGTCCCATTAACCCTCTCTTCTCCACATTCTTGCCGTAAATTACATCTGCTTTAAGACAGCACCATATTTTATAGAGAGATTCTCGTGTTTCAAAACAGTGTTTTGATAGTTCTGACTACAAATAGCAGTGTATTAATGTATTCTAGTCTACAAATATCAGAATCATACAAATGTACAAGACATATGGAAATGAAATAACTTTTTCTTTTCTCATACCAAATTGTAATGAAAGACTGTCACAAGAGTAATGAGAAGTGATCCAATCAGACAAGAAAAAATACTATTGGAAAATAAGGATCTAGGTCTAAAATACTTCATATGTGTTTTTTCTTGCTGTGGTTTTGTGAGGAGTGAGACACAGGTATATTGGCAGATTCAGAATCAAAGAATAAAAGTGTTAACTTAGACTCTTTCAACTGCCAAAAAATGGATTAAAATCTGATTATCTAAAAATAAAAATTAAGCAAAGTGTGCTTTGCAATTAAGCAAAGTGTGCAGATGCATGAATTGAAGGGAAAAGAGAGATACTTTCATTAACATCTTTCCCCTTGCTTGTGGTATAGCTCCCCAGCATGTCATTGACTAATGACAGGAGAGATGAGTAATGGAACAGGAGAAAGGTATTTGACTATGGTAATGATAAAAAATCAAAACACCAGTGAATACAGAAAGAAAGCAATAGACTTTGATCTGTGCTGGATGGAAAATAGTCACTTTCTTCCCCCCTTTTTTTTTCAATTAATGGGGGATTCAGGACAGAACTTTTATGGATGTGTTCTATACTCCCAGTTTTAATTTTTCTAATTTATTTGTAATGGCTGACCACACTGCACTTGAAATTCTCTCTTTTAAAACTATACGTTGTTATGAAATAGCTGGTTGGTACAGTAGGACTAAGGTGAAGGAATACTTCAAATTTTTAGACAGTATTTTGATGAAGTTCAGTGCCAAGCAGCCACCTTAGATGGCAAGTAAGAAAAACACACTGACAGGGGAATTACCAACATATAAGTGCTGCCTGGTACATATGGCCCGTGATACACCACTAAAGATTTTAGACTAACATCTACATTTTACTTTATAAAGACATGGAAGTGAAGAGCTACAAAGACATGCTGCCAGCACTTACCTGTTGTTCTGAAGAATGTCTTCGTTAACAGGGAATTACTGGAAAACCAGAAGTTATCACTCACTCCTTCTCTTCCTATATTTTCAACAGCTTTTGGAAGCTTTTCTGCCAAATAGCATCTCTAAACTAATTAATATACTACAGGCTTTTGTCTGTGGTAACTAAAAGAAAAGCCCCATTAGCATGCTACCTTCATCATCAGAAGTTCTTTATCCTTGGGAATATAAACTTGGCACAACTAGGAAAAGAAAAACTTATTTTAGCTTATGAAAATCTTTTTTAGTCCTTTATGATGATTTAAGTACGGTCCAGAAAATACACTCAGAACATCCACATATGACTTAGAATTCTGGATGGTTTTTAATGCATGGCTTTGAAATTAATGGTTAAGGCCCTGCAAGATGTTCTGTGAAACCTGTGCTGATAAATAACAGCACGAGGAAAGTTTACTTTTGCTTGATAATAGCATTCAAGTTTTAACACGGTAATAAATGGCCAGAAAAGGAAAGTTTACTTTTGCTTGATAATAGCATTCAAGTTTTAACACAGTAATAAATGGCATGGACTGAAAAAGCAATTTCAGCTGAAATGCTGAGAAAATGTCAGCAAAATCAGTATGCCTGGCAGTTTAACCAGCAGCACCTGAGAAGGATTATTGCTGTGACATGAGCTTGGCTCTCATCTTTAGTCTGATAGGTTATGTTTGTTAAACTTCTCTTTCTGGGATCAGCACAGATTGGGATTTTTGGCTTGAACAGAGGACCCAGGTCTACTTAGTGCCAAAAATATGTCCACTTTGTGGTGGTCTCTGCTACCTGATGACTGACTAATCTGAATTCAGCCATATAAAGGAGGTATGTTTTGGAAGAATGGAGCAAAGAAGGCCCTGCTCTCTTGGAAACACTGATATTTGGCATACGATTTAGCTTTTTCCTTATGAAGGCTATAAAAAGAAAAACCAGGTCTAAGGATCAAACTGCCAAATACTCAGATCCATCCTGTGACCCTACCCATAGGGCAATCAGTGGCACCAGGGTACACAGCCATTGTTAGGGCTGCCGTCTGAGATAAGGGACTGCATGGAAAATGCTTTCTGACCTAATATCAAGGATCTTATTCCTTCTCTCTTCTTATTTTTTTCTTTTTCTTTTTCTTTTTCTTTTTTTTTCTTTTTCCCCTCTCCCTCTTTTTCTTTCTCTTGTAGAAGCAGCCAATTTAGTATGGCATTTGTGCAGCAAGTGCAACCAATCTCCACCTCAGACTCAACAAAGAATTTTAAAAAACTCTCCTGGGGCATAATGCATTTGGAAACAAAATTGGTCTCAGTGAATTTTGATATTGTGGATTTTGTTGTGGAAAAAACCCCAGAAGTTCATGGTTGTCTGTTTGCTGTTATGCTGCGTACTTGCTCCATGTCAGCTGCTAAACTCAGTCACTGAACTATTATATATTGGAGGTGAACTTCTCTATAATGATATGGTTACTCAAGCTCATCGTTCTTCAAGACTGATCTTGCTATTCAGATATGTAATATTGTGTCCTTTATTGCTCACCAGGCATTCTTTGATAACTGTAGCTATCGGTAACAAAACGTTACAGAGGAAAATGATATTCATTTGTTTTTAGTAACTACTCAGTACACAGGGATTTTCTGTATGAATATGTTCTTAGTTCAATCTCTATTTAAACAAAAGACTTAATGGGAATCTTACGTGAGTTATTAACATAAATCATCATAGCAATTTTGGCTATACCTTGGTAGGATGCTTCACAAACTCTGAATTTGATTGAAAGCCCTATATAGAAGTTTAGATTTCCTAACACATTCTTTTTAACACATAACCTGTCTCAATTACTTTAGTCATGAAAGACTACCTTTTTATGAAGTAAGATTAATGATTACTTGGGAAAAGGAAATATATATTTAAAAAAACCCACCTTTTTCATACTGGCTTTAATACTAATCAATATGCTCAAATATTTCACCCCTTTGTATACATTTAATAGGAAACCTCCTTTCATTATTTTAAAGGTCTCTTCAGAAAGGTGTCTTTATATATACATGTTATGTATATAGCACAGAGTTAGACAGGTAATCACAAGATGATTTTTACAATGAAAAAACTTTCAGGTGTATAACTTGAAAACTATCAGAAATTCCTTAGAGCAAATGGAAAGATCTACTTTTTTTCTAATGGCAAAATATACAGATAAAAATTAATTAAATTTTCTGTAAACAAGAGACTTCTTCTGGGTGACTTTTGAAAGGGGAAGAAAAAAATCTCATGTAAGACAAGGCTAACAGGAGTTGTTGAACTCTCAGAAGTTATTTTGGGTCTATGTTATATCTGAGCCCTTTTAAATCCAAAAAAAGTGTGGATAACTATATTTTAAAATTTATTGTTTGCATTTTAATCCTTTGAATACTTGGATTTTTTTTCTCATAAACACAGACACAACTTCATTGATTTAGATATTGATTTCCAATTGCGCACCAAGACCTGCGAAGACACTTACATGCTACTGAATTTTGTAATAGTTTTGGAGGCACTGACAAATTTGATGTAAGGTTTATTATTGACATGAATAGATTTAGAATTTTTCTTAATAGTGTTATATGATTAATCATTTATTTTTTTTTTCCAGATACAATTCATATGCTCAGTGAGCTATTTATTACACAAGTCAACCAAGCATCTGACTAGTGAATGCTCCATTTCCCTGGAAACCATATGTCCTACTTGCTGTCATTGAATCTTCCAGAGGAACTGTATTTCACTTTTGCATCAGACAAATATAATGTAAATGCACTTGAGAACACTCAAGACTTTTTGTTAAAACAAACAAAAAAATCACAGAATATTCAGGTGTGTCTAAAAACACAAACTTAAACATAGAAATGTCTTGAAGTTACATATGCATCTAATAATTCTTGATAATAGATATCAGCATCTCCAGGCAGCTTGTACCTTATTTTGAATGGTTGTTCATTCACGTAAATGATTCTCTCATTTATATGAATAAGACTTACACAGTTTTGTTTGAGGACAGTTCAGGGCTTAATTGTTAACAGAAGTGAAGCAGTTGTGGAAAATGATCATAACAGTTTTCTATCCTAGATCCAGAGACAGAGAAAATGAGTTTGGATCTGACTCCAAGTCTGTTAACCGGGGCTTCCAGTTACAACTTTTGGTCCTCCTTTACTTTTCCTATACCTGTCCCTAGCCAGATTAATGGAAAATATGAGTAAGATCACAGTATTAAAACAGGCTGTAAAACCAAAATGCTGAGAAAGATTCACTAATCCTCCCTTGGAAAATGGAAATCAGCCTGTTAAACTAACGTTACTGCTAATTGTTGTCTGTGACATGAGCTAGTTAAAAGAACAGTTGGAAGCAATCACATGCAGAGAACAACATTTGCAGTTTATATTGTAGGCTCTGGATCACATCACATTTAAGCCAGAGGAAAAATTTGTTTTTAGTTGAACTACAGCTGAGTCTTACTAGGTCCAGGTTCTATGTAATTCAATGGATCTACATCTCCTTGAGGGAGTTGTGGGTTTTTTTTGTAGGAAAACACTGCAGTTAATCATTCACTGCCTTTTAGGTGAGTTATACCTCAGTGTCTTCTTTTGTCAATGTCAGAATGGGATGCAGAGGAAAGGAATGGAGCTCAGTGATCCTAGGAAGGAGGTTAGTTTCCAAAACTGGGTAAACACTCATTGTTAAGGTTGATACAAGACTCATTAATTCCAGTGGATGTTGGACCAGGTGTTGCTATTGTCTTTTTTTTATATAGCTTTTGTTAGGTCAATCACTGGACCTTAAAACAATGAATACTAATGTACATTTTTTCTGGGTTTTGTATACTAAGTCACTTTATGTTACCCATCATAATCATCTAAGTCCTTTACTATGAATATTACAAATGAGGGTAATTTCTGTTGGCATAGTACCTTTCTAATCACTAAAGCAAGATGAGAACTTTGATAAGAGAAAAAAATGTTTTAAACACACTGATAGATAATTAATTTTTTAAAGGCCTGTTATTTAAAAAATAAGGTAAAAAGTATCTACTAAGAAATTGGGAGTTACTACTTGCAGTGTGCTTTTGCCTTTAGTGTTCCTCAAGGACAAGATTAGGTATTTAGGTAGAATCACATTACTAAAATTATCTTGGAGTATGTATACATATATTGTGCTCAAAAGTACAGTTTTCATAATTTGGACAGAACAACAGCTTTCTAATTTTAGAGTGAGGTGAGAAAAATGGTTAAGAAAAGTCAATCATCTAAGTGAGAAAAGAAAAATATTTAAAATTCTAGTATATATGAATTAGTAATTCAAATACTTCCAGAAAATAGTTGTGTCAGTAGATTATTTTCCAGGCATGGTCAATGCAATCAAATGTTTATTTAATAGTACAGCGAATTATCCCTGAAATCAAATGCAAGTGATCATCCTGTTTTCTCGGCTGCAGCTGTCAGAAGAATCAGCATTAGCAACAACTAACAAGAGCCAGAACTACTTGCAGATTGACTCATGGAGGGGTTCTCTGCACTCTCCCATTATAGGTGTACTGTTGCACAGGAAGGATGTATGTACTTCACCAGGCAGATAGAAAGCAAGCAGAGAGCAGCACTGGAACACTTCCTAGAGGCTGACATGTTCTCCTGAAAGGAAAGTAGACAGCCAAAAAAGTTTGGAGAAACGAAAAGGATAGGTAGCAGAAGTAAAAACAGACACAGACATAATAAAATTAAACCTAACATTCCAGGTTTAATATTTTTGTTTCTAATTTGTGATTTAAACAGAGAATGGGTGGCCATCATTTCT
This sequence comes from Dasyornis broadbenti, assembly GCA_013397935.1. Lineage (NCBI taxonomy): Eukaryota > Metazoa > Chordata > Aves > Passeriformes > Dasyornithidae > Dasyornis > Dasyornis broadbenti. The sequence continues at coordinate 4,084,347 of VZRN01001305.1, read as the reverse complement.
AAGATGGAAGATAAATGACTCTCATCAGAGTGGCTGTGGACCTGGGAACACACCTATACCTTGAATCTTGAACATACTGACTGCAGCATCTCAGTTCCAACTGCATTTCCTATGGAAAAAAAATCACAGTTTTTTCCCCTGTGGGGAGCCTATATTCCTAGCACTGGGTTCCTGCTTTACATCAAGTATCCTGAATACTTTTTGTCTACAAGTCCATTGCAGGATGAAATGATTTTTTTTTCCCTCTACATTTCATAGCTGCCTTTCTACTAAAAAAAAAAAAAAAAAAAATAATACTAAGCTTTCTTCCTTTTATTCACAATTCTGTCCTGACATTTCCAGTGTCAAGTGTCAGTAAAACCAAGGTGACTACTAATTGTATTTGAAAGCAGGCAATGGGATTCCTGTTCAGAGTATGTCTGTGAGGAACCCTGGCTGACCTGAATCTTCATTATGATAATCCCCTGTCTTTTAAGTATCAGATGAGTATAGCCAAGAAGGCTTCACATCTTCCATTGAAAGGATCAGTGCAGTCACAGTCTGGTGCTGTTTCACTCTAAAATTGTTGACAAAGAACTCTGTGCTGCTGGATAATGGATAAAGCACTTTGGCTCGGACCATGTGTATACATTCATACACGTATGGGAATTCGTCAGTATCTACAGACATACTCCTCGAAAATTTACATACTGTAAGGCCTCCTCAAAGGTATTATTATCATTTACTGATAAAATAAAACCGCAAACAACTGGTCAATGGCCAAAATTCCACCAGCAGAAGTGAGGAACAGATCTTCTGCAAGAACAGCCTTGACTTTCTGCCTCTCCCAGGATCTATTCTGGGGACTACTTAGGTGTTTTGATGTAGGCACAACATGTCTAATTTTCAGAGAGCAGGGAAGATACACTGAGGACATTATACTGGAAAATATTTTTTTTGTTGGATTTACCACGCAAAATTGAATTCATAGGGAAGTGATAAAATGGATAAAGTGTCACCTTGTTGTTCTCAAAGATAAAGTTGTTCATTATGTCAGGAATTTAACTACAGCACTTTGAAGAAAAATAAGGGGGATTAAAAATGAGAGATTAAGCTGTGAAAATAGGACTCACTAGTTGGAAAACATATAGGTGTTATATATATGTATTTGTTACTGTTCAGAGCTAAAGTGGGCACTTGGGATTTCATGTGAAGTGTTACTTGGATCTCTCTCATATCTCTCCTTCTACATGCATGAGAGAGAGAGTTGTTTCTTCAGCCTCAAAATCTTACATTATTCAGTCATACCTAATGTTTTAATTAAAATGTGCATGCCAACTTTTCCAGACCAGCAATTTATTTTCTATTAGCAGAAATTAATTTAAAATAATCTCCACAAAGAAAGATAGCAAAATCTGCTAAACAACGTACTAAGCAAATCTCCCCAGATTAAACTCCCCTTCTTCCAAAGTTACATGAAGTTATTTTTCACTTCTTTATTTTCTTTTGAAGAAAGCCTGAAACTAGGCTTCTCTTTTAATTGAATGGAAATCATCTGAGTTCTGATATTCATCAAACTAAAATGCACAGGTCTGGGAAACCTGCTGTAGGTACAGAACAATAGAAGTACAAAATTAGATAAAATCTTTGGAGAAACAAAAGGAAAGCCAACAGTGGCACTGAGGTATAAACAAATATTTTCTCCAATAACTGCTTCCATGAAAATTTTTTGGGTTTGTAGCAGGTACTGAGGAACAGAATTTGCCCTGAAAAATCTGCCTGTTCAGCTCAAAAGCTCTTGGAAGGCTAGGAAGTAGAGAATGGCATAGAAATGAAACTACCAGTTGAAACTAAATTGTGTTTAGCCAGTGTGTCAAATAAGAAACCATTGAACCAAAGTGGGAGCAACATTTATTTTCATAAACCATTGCCTGAATTATTTAAAATATTTCATATGCACCAAAGATAAATTATTGCAAATTAATCTATGAACAATAAACCAGACTAAATATGTCAATAAAAATATTTATCAGAAATAATTTAACCAGGAAAGATTCCTTTGATCTACATAGCAAAAATCTTGTTTAAATGAATCAGTGAATGCAAGGAGACTTTCCTCAATAATGTAATCAGTGGCTGCAGCTGGGGCTTTGTGCTGTTCTCAGAGATACACATTCAATGCACTTCACCAAGTGAATGTCCACTCCAGCCCACATTTGCCATGATACCAATTCAACGGAAGCATTACTTATTGCTTCAAATGCATCAGGGTCATGTGCTATATTCATGTACGGAAAATATTCCAGATATTCTTCAGCTGAAGCAGGTACAAATATGCAGTAGTTCCACTGAAGTTTTTAAGAATACTGGGGACCTGAGTCTGTAAAAGAACACAAAAGTTAGGCCTGCACCTATAAAAAATGGCAAATGGTATTTCATAGAAGATTTTTCTTGACTAGAAATGGCAATTGTTTAAAGATTAGGTTTGACTAGCAATCTTCTTCCTAAAGCAAGCAAGTAAATCTGTCCACTCAAATCTGGCTTTGCCTGCTCTCCTGAAACATGTTCAGTTGTAATCAGGAAATGTTACACTGAACTTTGGCTCGAAAAAGGATTTGATTTAGCACATGCACCTTAGATAGACTGTTCTAAACTTAACCTGACTAGTTATCTTCAATAAAGCAATAAGACCTAGTATGTCATATTACATAGTTCAAAAGAAATTTTGTGAAACTTTTATGAGATGTCAGTGCAAGTTTGAGGGAAATTTACAGTCAATCACAGAAATTTACGACCTATTTCTAACTTTTTATTTTTGCAAGAGTACTCTTTATTGCCTTTTTTTATGACAACCAGCTAAAGCCAATTCAGAACCGTAGTGTTTGGGCTTCCCCAAACACTGATTTAGTGTGTACTGGTTATGATTTAATATCTTAATATTAAGAAAGTGAAAGACTGGAATTCTGATTTGCTTGATCTCTGTGAGGTTTCTTCTTTCCTTCACTAAGTAAATTATTTGCATGCATTTTACAATCTAGAGAGACTTTAAATGTATACAAAATCAGATAATAAATAAAATTTGTGTTCCTTTACCAGGACTAGATAAAGGGACATACCTTGACTTACATTTAACTGCCATTTCAAAAATTCTGAAAAATTATATTATTTCATATGAGATATTCTGCAGGGTTCACAACAACTGAGCACACTTAACTACACTAAACTGGCTACAAAAATGGCTACTCTGGATTCACCTACTTTTGTTTTTTCTTTAAAAAAAAATCTCTAATGTGGGAAGATAGACACAGCTTTCTGTGAGTGATGATAGCTGAAACCTCTCTGGGTGTTGACAAAGATTAATACACTGTTGTCCCTCTTGGGTGGTTCAGTTTGAGATTGTTTTTCATATGCTACCAACCACACTCTTTTTTGATGTATTTTTGATGTATTTCTCCTGTATTAAAGCAAAAGGAGAAAAAAAGTCCTTTGATCTCCCACCACAGCACCCCCACACCTACTAATCTTTCCAATTTAAGAAAAAAACCCTTTATCACACGTCTTTGCCAAATGTGGCTTCTTTACTGGGGGCTCAGACAGACTAAAAGTTGAGTGGAGCCTTTTGACTGCTAACAGCAGCATATCTTCCCACCACATCCTGAGCCACACACACACCCCCACCATTTTCTTGCTCTTGTTCATGTATTTGCACTTCTGTGCTTACAAGGTTAAACAACTGTTTTGCTAAAAGTGCCAGGCAGTAATAGTTTGAAATGGTGCAATACTAAGCTGCCATCACCACTGTGATTGCCTGCTTTTGTTCGTGCCCCTCAGAAATGCCTTCCTGAGAATGTCTTACCATGCCTCAGCTCAAACTTCTGGCTCCTTTCTTCTCGTAATTTGTCTTAGATGCAAATTCTTGTCAAAACCCAGATACTTCAGTATACTTGATGGGCCATCTCAGCCCTTCGGTTAAAGGATTGAACTGGGCTGGACAGTGTTCCAAGAGCAGATTCCTAACCTTTTGCTGTCTTCTCATCCTTTCCTCTCCTTAAGGCTCCACTTGCTTCCCTATGAGGGGAAAAAAAAAAACCAAACAACGTATTTTCAGACAAAAGTTGTTGTTAATAATGAAAGACAGGATTGGTAGCTGAGAAGAGGTCTCCACAGAATCCAGCTGTGCAAGAAGCTACATTGCAGATGTCACCTTTCTCATCTCCTACTGTGTATCAAATAGGAAGATCTGTGTCTAAGTGGGAAAAGAAGGAAAAAGGTGGTTCCTTTTTCATGCACATTTACTCCTTTAGCTTCAAAAGCTGACAAATATGGATGTTTAATGCTACACACATCTGTTCTATAAAATCTAGGAAAACACAGTGTCTTGCAAGCCACTTCTGTCAAATTCATGGCTGTGATCTGAAGGATAAAATGTTAACATTGTCAATGCCCTCTTAGTCCTTGATATTATTTTTTGTATATACTACACATTGCAGTTCAATGTGATCTGTGCTGATTTTTTCCTGGAAATTGGAAGAACATTTTCCAAAAACTGTTGGCTTAAAATCAAAAGAACACCTGCAGCCGGAGCTACTCTGCAACACTACCTCCTTTTTCAGGGGTGCTCAGTCATGTGCTTTCTCAGGTCAATACTAAAACAATAATTAATATTGTCAAGCATTTTGGACAAAAAAAAAATTAGTTTATTTGTTTGCTTGTGAAGAATAGCTCTTTGTCTTCAAGGGAATAAGAAATTAATTGACTCCTTTTACAACTTCCTCAAGACGAGAAAGGTTTTTTTTAAGATGTTACTTAAGTGCTGTACTTCAGCAAGTCTACTTTTCTTTAGGGGAAGCCTAGCAACAAAGTGAAACAGAATACAAAATGCCTCATCTAGTAGAGTTAAACAACAAAAGTGCAGTAAAAATCCCATTTCAAGCAGTGGTAAGCATATTTTAGCTGAAAGTATTTTTACAAAGTCTGCAGTGCAGATTTGGTGGCACAGTAATGAGGAATGAATAGCCATACCTCTCATTAGGGTTCTTCCTACATTGGAAGCAACTGTTTATCTGTGGTTTTTTTTTTTTTTTTTTCAGGTAATCCCTGAATTATGTTTATTACTTTCATAATTTAAAACATTTTTATTTTAGTTTATATAAATAAGAATTATTTTAAATTCAGCAAAGAGAAGAAAGAATGAAAGCATGATTTATTCAAAGACTCTATGAAACAAAAGTGATAGTTTGCTCATAACTAACCATAGACAGAAGTGACTACTAAATTTGTGCTTTTGCTCCACAATCATCTTAAGTATGTCTATTCAGCTCATATTTCCTTCCTATTGTAATTGTTTGTATAAATAAATTCTGGGAGTGAATCGCATAAATATAACCAACACAAATCCCAAGTCAGGACTTGCCTTGGTTTCTTTATAAAATCTATTTTATTATCTCAACTATAAATAACTACATCAATATTTTCCTGTTAGTAATAAAATATGTGCATATCAATTCATCTTTCTTATGCTGGTAATATTTCTCATATCAATATACATGTACCAAAAAAAATGCTAATCCAACAAAACCATGTTTCATTAAAGCATTTGGAGTTTCCTGGTAGTCCCTGAAATCCTCTTTTCAAATCACTACTAACACTGTATTGAGTTAAAACATTAAAATCTTCCCTGTCTATAACTTTTAGATATATTAAAGGATTTGTATACTCAAATCACAATATGCTTTCTTAAAAAACCCACAAAAACAATGAATCAAATGAGAAAGGAGCATCATATTAAATGATGTGGCTGGCCTGAAGTAGTCGAGACAACAATTTTAAAATACTTTTAGCAATGTTTAAAAGGAAAAAACCATAACCTAACAATTATAATATTTAAAGGAATCCAGCATCCCTTTAAAATGGGAAAATTATGTCTGTGGACTACTACATGTTTACCTTGCAAGAGAGCTGACAATTACTAAAATATCTGAAGAACATTTCTGTTGTTTTCTATGACTTTAATAAAACTAACCCTGTACACAAGCTATAAGCTTTGTCATTAGCTTCAGAGAATACAAGATGAAGCTGTTAAATGATATTGTATTTTACTGCCAGCTTCACCTTCCTTTCCCCTTTTAATCATAGGCTACTCAAGGTATTCCTAGATGCTGGATAATTAATTAAATGGCCACAAGATGTTTTAACAGATTTATTGCAGTGTCTATTCTAAGCACATAACTTTCCTTATCTCTCAATACCTAAACGTTCTGGTTTATATTCATATGGAAATTGTAGGGCTAGCAATGCTTCATTGAAACTTGTCTAAACCCACATTTATATTTTGATATAAATATGTAATAAACAAGAATATAATGTCCACTAAAAAAAACCAAATTGCACCATAGAAAACTCTTCCCAATCACTTGTGTCTATCAGGACTTATATCCAGGGCATATGTTTTTAATTTTTACTTGTTATATGTTTAGCTCACTGACAACATAAAATAGCTAATAGCAGTAATGATTGACAAACTATTTTAATCAGAAACATAACTATTTATATTAAGAATTTATAAAATATCTGAGTCAAATTTCTGAGTCAAAATTTCCAGGACTGCTATGTAAAAGAGGTTTGTTTTCTAAGGTATATAAATTTTTTAAAATTACTTTTAACTGGAGGTATCAGCTGTTTGTCACACTTTTGTTAGCGCTCAACCACAGAAATCTGATGTTGCGTTCTTCCATGTTTCAGTTATTTTGTTGCCTTTAGCCAGGGAGTAGCCTTTTTCTACTTCAAAAACCTTGATATTTGGTAGGTACTAAGTGCTTTTGCTTCAGTAGCTTTCAGCCTTTAAGATACTTTTAGCTTTGCAGATTATGATCTAAAATATCCGAGGAATAGGGAAGACTGTGGTGACAGCTATAATTATGAGACAGACCTCACGTAGGCTTCATTATTAGACACTTTCCAGGACCAAGAGGAAAAGTAATATGTAGGCTGTTCACACAAAATGTTGCAACAGCACCCACCAGTTGAAATGTAAAGATAAAGGTCTTCTTTTGTAAAGATTGGCCACCTTCCAGGAAAATTACTTCACCTCCAGTACGCTGCTGCCCAAAACATATATGTCATTGATCCAAGTTAATGCAAAACATTGCATATATCTGAGTTGAACACCACATAGAAAAAATGCCAACTTATTCTAAAAGTCAAACTTGATCCTAAGCCCAAATCTATGCGGATTTTTTACAGATATGCCAGTGAGCTATTTCTTAGGAGCTGATGATGAAATTCAAACAATTCTTGCTGTGTTTTTGGGCTGAATTCTTTGGGGAATGTGTGTCCTTTGGAGTAAATTTCCTATGGCAGAATAGAGGTGGGAGCTATACTCAAGTTTCAGCTTGACAGAGTCCTCAAGAGAGCGCACCATTGAAAAAGTAGCCTAAAGCATTCACTTCACATTTAGGCAGTATTGCCCTCTGGAATCCAAAGCCTCCTGGTAAACACCCAGGCTTCATATATAATGTATGGACCAACTAAGAATGAGATATACAAGACTAGCAGAAAGCGGTGACAAAAGAAAATGCTAAAAGGAAACTAAGGAAGTGTTTGAAAGTATTTTTTTTTCCCCTTGGAACTTGAAACATGACTCTGCACTTCATCTGTACCCAGCTGGAATATGATTATCACTTCAGCAGACAAGAGTGCACATTTTACATATCCTCTCAGCTACACATCCTAATTGCTGCCTGGTTGAGTCAGAGAGCTGGGGAGGTTTAACCAGTTCTCTAAAAGGATTCTCATTATCTCCTATATTTTCTGCTACAACCACAGTAGTGAATTTGCCTAGTTTTGGCTAGTATGGTGTTTGTTCCCCCTAAAGAAGCAGTAGTGTTTCTCAAATTTCAGACTAATTTGAAGTCATGATCTAGGTACCTTTCTTACATTTTTAAAAAGTTACTATTCTGCATGGGACTCTGATGAATTAATTTGAAGAGCTCTGTCCCTTAGACACATACATAAGACTATATCCAACACTTCTTTAGAAAATTTTCTTCAATATTTTTCAGTGCAAAGCAGTGCACACTACACAAATCTTATTACTATTCTTATGATTTATTTAAAGCAGAATGCTGCTTGTGCCATGTAGTTAAATTATGCATATCCATCCTATTAAATATCAAAAGCTCTGCAGACAATTACTCCCCCAATTCTATTACAATTACTAATATGGATTCACCAGTGGATAGCTACGGATGGCTATTTTGGCATAAAATTGAATTTTTTAATTTACCTTACACTGCTATGGATAGCTATATCTAGATAATAAAATACATAAGCAAAATATGATGAAAAATATGATTTATGGCCTTTGTGAAATGTTCCTATCCATCTGTACCTCCCAAGTGTCTCAAAACTGACACTTTATACATCAGTGTCTCCAACAGCACACACCATGTAACAAAACGCGCTAACTAAAATAATTCCTCAGTGTAGCCTGTGGTTTCAGTTTGTCCTTTGCTGTCTCCAAAGTTATTCTCAGCTTGTTCTCAGCCCAAAGATGACTTTCTCACAGGTAACTTGGAAGAATTCTGCATCTTATTTGCACTGCAATTGCATGGGGAGAAAAATCCATCCATCCCCGTCTAAAGCTCTGTAGTTTTGTTCAAATTAATCTTTTTAAAGGATGAAATTTCAATATTTCATAATTTGAAGCCTCAGAGGGGAAAAACAAATCAAGGCAATTCTGAAGAACAGTTTCATGACCTGATCTGTGAGTATGTGGGTAAATCTTTGCATCAACTTAGACATGGACATAAGGATTTTCTAACTACTGGAGAAGACATGAGCCAGCATGGCACCTGCCTTTCTGTTTTCCTGGGCTTCCTAATGTTCCATGCTTCAGGAAACATCTAAACACCCCCAGCTCCCTCAGCCACCTCTCCTAAGGCTTGTGCTCCAGTAACCCTTCACCAGCTCCATTGCCCTTCTCTGGACATGCTCCAGATGTCTTGTACTGAGGGACCCAGAACTGGACAAAGGATTTGAGGTGTGACCTCACCAGAGTTAAGTACAGGGGGACAGTCACTGCCCTGCTCCTGCTGGCCACGCTGTTGCTGATCCAAGCCAGGATGCCATTGGCCTTCTTGGCCACCTGAGCACACGCTGGCTCGTTCAGCTGCTGCCAACCAGCAACCCCAGGTCCTTTTCCACTGTGCAGCTTTCCAGTCACTCTCCCAAAGCCTGTGGCACTGCATGGGGTTGTTGTGACCCAAGTGCAGGATCTGGCACTTCGCTGATTGAAGCTCATACAATTGGCCTGGGCCCCTCAATCCAGCCATTCCAAATCCCTCTGGGGAGCCTTCCTGCCCTCCAGCAGATCAATGCTCCTACTCAACTCATCACCTGCAAACTGACTGAGGGGGCACTCAATCCCCTCATCCCAATTGTCAATAAAGATACAAAACAGGACTGGCCCCAATACCATGCCTTGGGAAACATCATCTGTTTGAGTTGAACTGAGATCTGTGTAGTTGCTGTCTGTTCTGAAATTGGATACTTTTATATCTTTACAGGCCATGAGACAAAAAAACTTGTTCATTTGTAGACAGTTAAATTAATTCTACAGAAGGCTTGATTGCGAGAATACAATGCACCTGCTCAATATAAAGATGCATAAAAATACTGATTGATTTTTAGATTGTATTACTCTTTCTAGAATAATGGGGAAGTTTCTTAACATCTGATAGGTACAAAGAAAATAATCATTGTTTGGTTTACTCTACAAGCCATTCCCTGAAAACTTTGCTTTGATACATTACTGATGAAAACAGCACTGATACAAGTTAGTGACAGCTGCAAAATGGGCGTTGAGAAAGCCTAGGTACAGCTGGTAAAGTTGCCGTTACACTTATTTTAAGCAGTTGTGTTGGAGAATTACCCTGTCAGTTTGAAAGAGGAAGGAGACTTATTTGCAGAAAATTACCAGAACTTGTAAATTTCTCTATCATCTTTGGAAGAATTCCACACATATTTTTATAGTTGCTACTTTAGCATTGTACACAGTCACAATTTAAGCTTCCCACAAAAAAAACCCCTCCAAAATAACCTACTTGGAAATTAGTGCTTTGAAATGAAAGAATTTGATTTTTGTACAAAAAGTCAAACAGAAAAGATTTTCTACTAGGACTGCTTCAAAGCTGTGAGGGTAAAATCTTCCATAAAGAAGTTCCTACTCTCTACCTCCGGTGAAACACCTGCTGAGCATACACAGGAGCACTTCTGTGCCAGGGACCACGGCTGCTCCATGGGGCTGGGAGCAGAAGAGCTGGGCACTCAGGGTAATCTTGGCACAGGCTGAACTTGCACTCAGCAGCGCATGCAGCATCCAAGTTGGGTGCCAAAAGACAGGTGCATTGACAGCCTCAGGCCAGGAGCAACACAAAGGACAAAGGGACATGGCAGGCCCAAAATCCATCCAGGAAGGAAGCAGAGCTAAAGCCAGGCACACTTTCACCACGTGTCAGGAAGGGAAGGCGTAGCAGTCCTGAGTTTAAATAGTCCCATAGTCCCACAGGCAGTGGGTGGGCATCCCCGGTGAGACTGTTCAGGACAATTACAGCATCTTGTTGCTTGCCAGCAGTGGTGGGAAGATTGGTCCTTCTCCCTGAGTGTTTGTCTTTAGCTTTCCTTCCACCTCCAGGAAATAAAAGAGATTGCCAATTTTTTTTTTTCAGAATCTGCAGTAAAACACATTAGGTCAGAAGCTTTTGCCTCTTGTGTAGATTAGCTTTTCTAGTTGCCTACACTGGTATTTATACAGTCTGGTTTTAGAGAAAAAATGCTTCCTGTGTTCCAGTACAAATCAAATTTTCCAAGCTTATCTTGGGAGATACAGTAGTGTGCATGTAACTGTTGTACATGTTGGCTAAAATATTGCTGTGCTGAAGGGCATTAATTTAGCAATAGCTTTGCAGCCTGTTTGACTAGCACGGGGTTTGTTCCACTGATGGACATCATCGTGAGCCAACACAGGGAGGAGTTCTGTGACTGATGTTCCTTTTCTGGGTTTGGGGTGGAAAGGGGGATAATGAGAATTCTGTTTCACTGCCTGTGATGACATATCTGTCTTTCTAAAATCTTTTGTTATATATATCAGCCAATTTCAGTCAAACCTGACAAAGGGGGTGAGGTCTCATCAGGATTCTATTCCTGATCTCCTGAGAGACAGGAAATAATAATAAAAAAAATCCTTTTCATTCAGATATCAGCCAGCTGATTAAGAGCCTTGTGCCTACCCACTGCGAATAATTCTAACCCAATCTCAGCACAGCTCAGGGACATATACATAAGGAGTAGGAGAGGAGGCAGAGGATCCTGGGATGAAGTTTAGAAAAGGTGACAACAGGCATCAGAAGGTAACTTGTGATATTTATTTCCTTTAAATGAGAGGAAAGTGACAAGTCACAAATCTGTTGGAAATGCAGCTCCATTAATTCCCCCACTCAAAACCAGCTTGTTTTCCATGAAATTACTTACAAAATATTCTCATCACAGTTAAGTATTAAATTTCAATTAACTATTGAAAAAATGTCCTTTTCTACGATGTAGCTACATGAAAGTTATTTTTATTGAGACTGATTATCTTGTGGCGGAAATGCAAGGGAATTTAATACTGATACTAATCTGTGCAGCTGCAATAATGTATGTGGGTTTTGTATGTTCATGATAGCCCTTCTTGCTGTTAGTACCTTCTGCAAAGATGGATGGAAAAAGTCAGAATGACTAATCTTCCCTCTCTTACTCATTGCAAATGAGAATTGCAGTCAGTTATCTGCTGTAACCTTGTTGTGACAAGGATTGTCACTCAGGGATACACAGATCCTTCTGGATACAGTGCTTTAAACAGAGTCTGCTGAGATAAATGAGAACAGTCTCAAAGTTTCAATACACATCAGTTTTATCAGTGCTCTGGCCTTAAGGCTAAAGATATTTTCTACTATTTCCTTGCTTTTGATAATATGAACAATGTGGAAACAGAATAAAGAGACAAGTTTATGATATGTTTTTAATGCCGCTAATGCAGATGTTTCTCAAAATGATGGGAAAACCTACACACATAGCGGAAAGAATAAAAGACTTCATTCTTTCCCATACCATGTTGTTATACATAGCTGGTAGGACTGGAAATTCTGCAATTTTCTCAGGGAAGTTGGAAAGTTAAAAAATAGTTTAAAAACCCTGCTTTATTTGAATTGCTAATATTTGGAATTAATTGCCCCATGATCCTGGCTGGCAGACTATGTACATGTACAATTTCTGAGCAGAAAATAAAAATCAAGTATACTCCTATGTACAGAACTGGTTTGGGGGTCTTTTGGTGTATTTGTTGTTTTTTTTTTTNTTTTTGGGGGGGGGGTTCTTTGTCTTGTTTTTTTTTGTTTGTTTGTTTGTTTGGTTTTTTTTGTGTGGTTGTTTTTTTTCCTTATTAATTTTCTTGTGCAGTTCTTGAAAAGCCTATCCTTTTGCTTAACTAAAATATCTGTGCACTTTACATAGTATTTACTGCCCGTATTCCTTACTAGATATAACCATCAAATATTTTCTCCTCTGGATAAACATATTGTCAGGCAGCATTTTTAAAACTACAAGTGGAAGAACAAAATGAAACTCATAAGGGTAACCTGCATTCACTTGGCAGGTCCAGAATCAGATATAAACTTTAAAAAAATTTTTTAGGTAAATAAAGACTTTGGGGGAGTCTTTATAGTCTGTTCATAGTTTGACTATTCAGTCTTATACATGTGCCATAAAGAGGCTCTGTCACTACTTATGTCACTGCATTCCACTGCCTTGATTTTTCTAGAACTGTGTAGACAGGTACTGGATAGAAGCCTAGTGATGAGTAAGAAGAAATATAATTTACAAGCATACTTCTTTATTTCCTTTCACCTTTTGTAAATATAAGTAGAAAAGTGAATGAGAAGTTTAAAAACCACCAGTGATAGTAGGAACTAGTTTTGCTCAGAGTCTTCATGTCCCAGATATGATAATGCAGGTCCAGTGTTGAGGTATGCTGCTGAGTTGTTTCCAACTTCATTTAAAGTTTCATGACGTGATATTTGAAATTTCATTATTCTATTTTTAATGTGTTTATTTGTTGTTGTTTGGTTGGTTTTGCGTTTTTTTTTTTTTTAGAGGTGTGGGACGAGAGATCTTGATATTTGTATTTTTTTGGTATAAGATCCTTGCACAGGGGATGGTACCTGTTATTTATAGTAAGTTGTAGCTCACTTGAGGTCAATGAAACTCAGGAGCAAAGTAACCATAAAATCCCCTAGAAATGATCAAGTATTCAAAATAGTGTAACATCCTCTTCATTTACAGATCTTTGTGAGGAAATATCTGTATCCCATTCATCTGTGCCTTTTTTGGGCATAGAGAAGGGCATTTCGTGTTTTCAACTCCCTGATATGTCCCAGACAGGGTTTAAAGCTTTGAAGATTTAATTTACCTTCTGTCTGGGACTCTTAAAACTTGCTCATTCATGTTCTATGTTCTTTGAAACTCCTCCACAGTCCCAAGGGATAAGTTTAGTCCTTGAAGAACTGCAGCAATAATATTTTCACTCAAATGAAAACATACAGCATTTTCACAGAGTCATCAGACATCATTATCCCTCTTTTCCATATTGTAAAATTATGGCATAGATATTAATAAGTAGCCTAAGGCCATGAAAAATTCAGAGGCTGACTTGAAATAAAATCTAGTTCTTCTCATTTCTAGGCATCTGCCCTTTACACTGAGCAGTTATCTGCATGAATTCAGGTTTGGGTTTTTGGTTTTTTTCACTGCTAACATGAATATGAGTTGCATGAGTATAATATTATGTGAAATTCAGTGTATTATATAAAGAAACTAATAACAGTAAGGCTTATTGTTTTGCATGGAAGGAGTTATTAGTTTAGAATCAGCCATGCATTGCACATGGATTGTATATTTGATTCATTTCCAATAGATGAGTGATATTTAATGGAGCTATTTTACATTAAATGTAGCTTTGGGAGGTCTAATGAACAATTACAGCAGACTCCATGGGAATTTTGAGACAGAGAGCAGAAGTAACAGCTGCTGCATGCTCCAAAAAAGATATTTTAATCAAGTATGAGTCTCATTGTGCAGTAATGGTGAGGCTCATCACAGACAAAAAAAATCTTTTTCTGGCTGGTTAACAGGCAATATATGTAAATACCAAATATATACATTATAGTACAGAAAAGTTCTGGATATACCGTCAGATATTTGACCCACAGATACTATAAACTGCTTTATTCCGAGGAAAGTTGGAACTGACTTACTTTAAGTCAGCTAACAGCAAAGGTAAACATAACATTATGCTCCTTTCCTTTTTCTTTCTGTTTGATTATTTAGACCTCTACATTATCAATTTAGACCTCTATATTCAAGAAATGTAAAACTTCTTATGTATATGCAGTTATTTCTTCATTTTGTTCCTTAGGGCAGAAAGCAACTGTCTTCTGTAAGCTACACTCACTCTTTGGTTTCCAAATTCAGTATCTAAAAAGCTGGAGCAGAACACAAGAAAAAAATCAAGACCTGAGTCCTGGGACTTTAGAGACCAGTGCAACAGTTTGCTTTTACTATTGTGTTTCAGATATATGTTTGAGCTTCAGCTGATCTCAAATGAATCTCAAAATCTGACAGCAATGACCTTCAATTTTAGTGTGGACTAATGAACTACTTGCTTTTCTTAGGCTGCTGCTCTAAAATATGACACTTCTTCTGGCAGAAAAATACACTGGCTGCTAATGAGGACACAAACTCTAGGTCTAGACTAGTGCCAGCCTAACAGGCAAAAAAGAGCACTAAAACTTTGATTTTCCTATTTCAAATATTTGCCTCTTACAAAGACAAATAAAAATCTGGTGATAAACTATTATTTCTTTTGGTCCTTGTCAAAATAGATGAGGCTCGAGGAAGGTCTTTATCTTCTTTGAGATATTTTTTAAGCAGAGCACTACTTTTAGTGAAAATGTTTTTCATTTGGTTAGGTTAAGAGAAAAAAGAAACATTCAGACTATAAACACACTTCCAAGTTCATAAATTTTATTTGGTGCACTGGCAATACTTTAAAATGAGTCTGATTTTTATGAGTATGACTTGCTGCTGTGTGGAAAACTAAATTGTTACTGGAACTGAATAAACACCACATGAATCTTTAAATACAATTTCAAACATACTGTAGTGAGGTAAATAAATTTCATAATTACCATGCAAGATTAGCCATAAAATCTTGTTACGGTACTATTTTATACTCTTACAGAAACCAACACAGTCAAAAGCAGTTATCAGGGACATTATGGAAATTAGATTTCCATAACCAGTTGCATTCTGAGCAATAGGTGAAAAGTGGGTGAAAATAATTTTACATTATATATTTACATTAAGACAATGGGGTGGTCTCCAAGAACCATGCCATGTTCTGCAAATGCAATGCTTCCTGGTTGGACATTGCCCCGGGACACAGGCACCGATACAGAGCTCTTGATGGAAAGTGGCTTTAAAACAGCTAACTAATGGAGCAAACTGAGAATTAAGAAAATCCATCATCATACAGTTCCATGCTTTGTTTCATTCAGGTGACCACTGAACAGTGCCTTCAACACCATTGTTGCAGCAATAACTTTCCATGAGAAAAAATGGGCAAACTCAAAAATCTTGCTAAGATTAGAAGTTCATACATGAGAATCATAGAACGGTTTGGTTTGGAAGGGACCACAGAGATCAAAGAGTTCCAATCCCCCTGCCATGGACAAAGAATCTTCCACTAGGCCAGGTTGCTCAGAGCCCCATTGAGCCTGGACTTGAACATGTCCAGGGATGGGGTACCCACAGTTTCTCTGGGCAACCCGTTCCAGTGTCTCACCACCCTCACAGTAAAGAATTTCTTCCTTATATCTAATCTAAACCTGCCCCCTTTCAGCTTATAGCTGTTGCCTCTTGTCTTATCGTGGCTTGCCCTTGCAAAAAGTCTCTCTCCAGCCTTCCTGTAGGTGATCTTTATGTATTGAAAGGCTGCTATAATTTCTCCCCAGAGCCTTCCCTTCTCCAGGCAGAACAGCTTCAACTCTCTCATCCTGTCTTCACAGGAGAGGTGTTCCAACCCTCTTACCATCTTTATGGCTCTTTATGGGCTTGCTCCAAGAGGCCCATGTCTTCCTTGTGCTGGGGTCCCCAGAGCTGGATGCAGATCTTCCGGGTGGGGTTTCATGCAGACAGAGCAGCAGAACCACCTCCGTTGATGTGCTGGTCACTCTGCTTTGGATGCAGGCCAGGAGGTGGTTGGTTTTCTGGGCTGTGAACACACATCGCCACGACACATTGAGCTGCTTATGCACCAATACACACAAACTTTTCTACTTAGGTTTGCTCTCAGTCCATTCTTTTCCCAGGCTGTTCTTGTGCTCTGGATTGCCCCGACCCTTGCACTTGGCCTTGTTGAACTTCCTGAGCTTTGCACAGGTCTACATCTCAAGCCTGTCCAGATCTCTTTGGATGGCTTCAAATTCTGGGTAACAATGCTTTATGTCCCTTATGGTTTGTCTGAGGAAGTTCAGCTGTTGCCAAAATATTTGTAGGTGTTGAGAGAAAAAGTGCCAGAGGCCATGAAGGGCTGCATCTCTCACATTTCTTGCAAGTAGCTGCTGTTTACAGGTTTTTGACATTCTTCATACAATTAATAGAGGCTTATATAGTCCTCTTATAGCAGAGGGGAAAACAGGTGTCTAAAATATTATTCTATTGTTTAATTCTATATTATATTACCTCTCTAAAATCTCAGCAATCCATGTGCTACTTTTAAATTAAGTTTGGGCTTCTCTCTGCAAAATTAGCTGTATGTAAGATTGCTTCTAAAAATTGCTTTAAATGCCAAATGATGCTATGGTACTTGTATATCAGAAAGAATTATATGAATCATTATAATCTGTAATGTAGAGTTACTAAAAGCCTTTATTGAGCATCTGAGTTTAATCTCTGTATGCTGTTTACTTTATTACCATTTTATTTTACTACTTTCAAGATCATTAAGTAATAACAATTATAAATTAAGTAAGGTAAAGCTGTTATGTTTCATTGACTCAACTTGCAGAGAAGTTGGCTCTTTAACTCACTCTAAATTTCAAGAAACATGAAGAACGAGCTCAAAAACATAAATATCAAGAGAGATCTTGAGAGGAAATTGCAAAGCATCTTGGAAATATAAGCATAAAAGTTAAGCATAGACTTGATATTTGTAGATAACATGAACTCACAGATGCTTCATAACAATTGCTCTCCTCACCAGAAAGAGGTCTTTTGACATCCCACACCCAACATCATGGAGGCACATGTGATGTGACCAAAACAGGCTCCTCCTTAAATAAATGCAGTGGGAGGAAAAGCAAGAAAATTGCGGCACACAATTTCCTCTGGCTTCACCTTGGAGTGCTGCATTGTAGTCGAAGCTGTAACATGGTGGGACAAAAGGAGTCCTGTGATGGCAGCACAGAACAGGGGCAAATATGTGCAAGCTCCCAAGGCTACAGCTGACAGTGCTATCCTAGAGGAAAGGCCTTAGATCCCAAGAGGCAGCTGAAAGATTCCCAGGTGGAGCCAAAATGAGTGGAATTTTGACTATGAGAAACAAAGGAGTCACTTCAGGTACTTCTGCCACTTCAGTCTACAAATAATCAGTAGAAACCAATACTGTCCTTGTCGATACTGTCCTCTCCCAGTTACACAAGGACCTGACGTGACTATACACACAGGCTGTAAACATCTTCAGAAGCATTTCCAGAGCATTCCCTACTACACATGCACATGCACATGCCCCCACACATTCACATGTAAAACACTGGCCTTACATTTTGTTTTGATCCCTTCCCATTCTGTTAAACAAGCAGCAGTTGGGGTAACACAAGGAGTACTATTTAACTGGAAGGGAAACTCTCAGCCAGCTGCAACCCAAAAAATTAATTAAAGGGTCCCCCCTCTTGAAATTGTTCCCATTAGACCATTTTATTTGTCTCCACAGAATTACAAAAATAAACATTTTTATCATTTCTCCTAACATAATCCCATTGCAAATACCACTGAGAACTGATTCAGTAGAAAGACTATTCCCTTGACAATAATTACATAAATATTGCTAGAAAACATTTCTTCCTCATGTTACAATGATGCTAAATAACAACGCCTTTCCTGAGCAGACCATGAAGACAGTGGAGTATGATAACTAACTTTGGATATTTAAATGACAGTTGAAAGGAAAAATAGAGTTGTTAAGGTATTCTCTATCTCCAGAGGGGGCAGAATAAGAAATAATGATTTTAAACTGTGGTAAGGGGCACTTGGATTAGACATTTAGGAAAAATTCCACAGGAAAATATAGAATAATATGAGAACAGAGAGCCTAGGGGTGTTGTAGAGTCGCTGTCACTTGGGGTTTTTAAGAGTAAGAGACAA
This sequence comes from Dasyornis broadbenti, assembly GCA_013397935.1. Lineage (NCBI taxonomy): Eukaryota > Metazoa > Chordata > Aves > Passeriformes > Dasyornithidae > Dasyornis > Dasyornis broadbenti. The sequence goes on along the minus strand of VZRN01001305.1, from coordinate 4,065,852 downwards.
ACATCTGTCAGGAATGACACAGGGTATATTTTTCTCCTGCTTTGGGGCATGGGGGAAGGACCAGAGGGCTTTCTGGAAGTGCAGTGTAGATGCAGTATTTGGAAATGTCTTAATGGAGTGAGAAAATATGATCTGTTTAAAATCTGTTTCAAGGTATTTGAACTGAGGTTGGGTGAAATCTGGATTTGTTATTTTAGTTTGGATTGTAAATTACCTACAAATTATAAAACAAAATAAATAAGCAAATACAATGTCTCCTGCCATCTACAATCAGGTTTTATCTCATCAAATTCAGTATGTCTTTTGCAGGGATATAGTTTAAATACAGGTTTATTACATCTGAAGGAATAAAATGACACTTTATAATGTTAAATGTATGTGCTATACTAAACGAATTCCTATCTTTAGAAGCATTTTGCAGTCACAAGGGACAAAATGTGACATTTACTTTGCTTTGTGCTCATAGAAGGTACTAGGAAGGACAGATAGTTCAAAAGCTTTTATAAGTATTTCACCCGTACTATTTCTCCCCTGGTAGACAATGAAGATGGTTCACTGACTCATTTGGATTACTTCACAATCTTGGATGTGTGGATGAAACTGTTTCATTAACACCTGAGTTGTAAGTGATGCATTGATCCAAGCACTACTACATAGTGGTTGCAGTGACCCTTTCAGCAAGCTGGATATTTACAAAAATTGGTTGCATAAATGTGAATTTTTCTCTGGACCTTTTTTTCATCCTCTAACTGCCATATTTTAAAAAGAAAAATACTAGCTTTTTTTATTACCTTAGATCTGGAAAAGAATAAAACCGATGGATTTAGGTCACCCTTAAATTAGTTGGATAACCGTATAATTGGTCATAGCATGAGGTTTATCTGTATTAAATATCCATGATACATACATACATACATACATACATACATACATACATACATACATACATATATATATATATATATATATAAAACTCCATATTTATCCTTGGTCTGGGCACAACAACATTTATCTTTGGCTTTACCATAGTGTGGCACAAAAGCTGACCTAAAAAATCTATCCAGACTGTTTTATCCTCTGTTGTGGTTTTACTCTGGTTACATTCTGTCCAGTCAACTTCTATCAAGCCTTTGGGGTTTTTGATCCCTTTCCATAGGGTTAGATAGTGGGGTTAGGAAGACAGATGTGGCATGAGTCACTGGGAGAACCTTCATATGGCATGATTTAAAGTGTCTTTGGAATATGGATGGGCTGAAAAACCATTAAAAAAGATGCATGAACTGCTACAGACCTTAGTCCTCTGTGTCTTGTCTTAGGTACAAGCATGAAGAAGAAGAGAATTTTCTTTTCAATTCAGAGACTCCATTTTTTTTTCTTAACAAATATCTGAAAAGATATCATGCCAGACATGATCCTAATTACATTGTTATTAAAACAAGACAGAGGATCTCTGACCACAATGATGCAGTCTTTCTTTTGCCAAGAAAATAATACAGAGATTAATGAAGATTACTCAGTTGCATTATCTGAGACATAGGAGAGGAGAGGAGAGGAGAGGAGAGGAGCGGAAAGAAGGTGA
>VZRN01001305.1:3990381-4064187 GCA_013397935.1 Dasyornis broadbenti | reverse complement strand
GAGAGGAGAGGAGAGGAGAGGAGAGGAGAGGAGAGGAGAGGAGAGGAGCATCTGTCATGAAAGTAATTCATAATAGTGAAATTATTCTTTTTCCCCCCTTATATAAACAAAAATATTATCACTATATAAAATACTGTTGATGTACACACACTTTGTGTCATGATGTGTCTTCATTTCAATGAGAATATGCTTTCAGATAATTTAGAAAAGGATATTTCTTTGCATTTTTTACGTGTTTTACAATAATTATTATTGTTGTGGTGGATATATAACAGAACTCTTTATATTTTCACAATCACTGATCACAACATAACCTAGGTTTGGAAACCATATATTATACTTGCTGCTTACTTAAGTATTGCCAATGCTCCTTGAAGAAATTTTCCAAGAAGGTTGGTTGTTTTCAAAATAACAGTTGTGCTACTCTGACTTTCAATTTGTCTTTTCAGAACAATTTAAAACAAGTTATCATAAAATGAATGAGTGATGATAACATTAGGATTTGACCCCATATGTAGATATAGCAATATAGCAATAATTACTAATAATTTGGGTAGCCATAATTTTTTTTAAAAACCCCTGACATTAGTAACTGGAATGTTGTGATGACAAAGTGATCTATTTGACAGATAGAACTCACTTGTTGCATAGCTTTTTTGGTCTTCGTACTTGTTTCCGTAGACTTAAAAACTTGCCACTGTTGGAGAAATATTAATTTTGCCTCTTTTTTTTCTGAATCAACACAAAAGAAGATTAGAAGAAATGTCTGGAAGAAAGAACTGTAGAAAATGAAGAAAAATGTTATTTTCTTACTGAGAAAAGTAACATGAAAACATTCAGGCCTTGTTCTGCTTCAATTAGCTGTAAGGGACCTATTAGTAAATTAGCATCACTATTCAGCTGATTTTTTTCCAGCTCCAAGGTTTCTTAGTTCAATGAACACAGTATACAAAGTGCTTGCTGGTTGTTCAATATAATCCCTTCCATTTGTACACCTCCTCTCCAAAATGTCTTCAATGGTTTTTCGTGTAGGGTACACATGGACCTGTGGTGAAACCTCCTGCAAGATGGGCATTGATTTGCTTCAAACCTTGATAAACAATGAAATTAGAGGAAAAAAGCCTTAGCAGATTGATGAAGCTTTGCTGAGCAAAGGGAGTCAAGACTTATGAATGCATAATAGACAGAGCTATAGTTTCAACATAGTCAGAAAATGAGGTGAGAGACCTATTAAAATCTCTTCAAATCATAAAAAAGATCCAGCTGAGCACATGATGTGGTGTGAATATGAGCTAGGGATTTGCCTGTCTATACAGAGAGGCTCTTTCTGATCCATTGCTGCCTGAAGAGTTAGAAGACTTTTTCCCTGTGCATGCTCTCCATACAAACCTCTCTGGTTGCCAGACCAACAGCAGGGATACTATCTGGACACAAAGTCCAGTAAAACTGGTGTGTCTTGAGCAGAGCAGGCTAAAATAAGAGAAAAAATATTTTGGTAGCAGCAATACATTTCACAAAGTACCCCTTGCTTATCCTATTGATTTATAGGATCTGCTTATCTATAGGCTTCTGCTTATCCTATTGATTTATATTAAAATAAAGCAAGATGTATGCAAAGCAGATAACTGTGATGATGATGGCATTAGTATTACAAAGATATTTACTGGTGCTTGATTTCTTAGTTCAATGGAAAGAAGAGATTATGTCAATGAAAATCTATGAATTATATTAAATTTTCATGTATACCTATAAAAGCTACCTATTTTCTTAAACAATTTTACATAAGGAATAAAATATGGCTTTTGAATATTCTGATCCCTAAGCAGTGAAAGCAAAACACTTTCATGCCTGTGAAGCATCACATTGTACATCTTGCCATTTGTTTTTTTGTCCTTAGGCATCAATGTGGCCACTGTTGGAGACAAGTTCTTGCATTAAATATGCATTTGTTCTGATTCAATACTGATGTATGTCCTTATATCATTTTGACATTCCTAACTTTGAACATCTGAAATGTTAAATAGCACAACAAAAATTTTGAGGGAATGTAAAGCATTTTTCCTTTGCTTTTTGACCTGCCTTACCACCATGTTTTTGTTTTCCTTTCTAAAATGTGAACAGTAATAAAGATTTATTTTTGTGATTATAACAGCATATTTTGTCTGTCAACTATATTTCCTACATCCTAATGGTATGAAGAAAAAAAAATTTAGTTGTTTTTAACTAAACCAATTTATTTGTTCCTAAATGATTACTTGTATTTACTCCTTAATACAATAGTAATTATTCTTTCAGACTGTTTATAGATTATGGTTCTAAAAGCTTCATTAGATATGATAGAAATGAGCTGACTAAGGCCCTACAGTTCAATTTCATCTTCAGCATAACATATAGCTTTAGATAATTTTATATGGTGAGTGGGTAGTTTTAGTTCTATGTAAAAAATTGCCATTTCATATCCTTTTTCCTTAAAAGTAATATTTCGTACATTCTCCCAGCTTTAAGACAGACAATTCTCAATTTCTCCTGAGGTCCAGCATCCCAGTGCTGAAATCTCAGTTACTGTCAAAAAGAATTAGCATAAAAATGGAAAATTTCCAATGCAAACTGTTTTTTGGCAGATGATTAGTGGACAAGGCAAAGGCAATTTTTTCTCTAAGGAGGGATATAGTTACCAAAGATATTTCATCTCCCACACATTTTGATTGATAGCTTTTTGCAATAACACCATGTCAGTAAACACCACTAATAAGTACTTCTTAATAGCCTAGAAATTCTCTCGCAAATACAGACGTTCTCACTTTAAAAAACAACTCTCCCACCCAAAACGAGCCAATCAACATCCTGTGTACAGTGAAACTCCATTTTTTAACTTTCAAGAAGCAAACTACTGTCTGCTCACTTTTCTCCCTCCACTTGTGACTGTTTATCCTACCTTGAACACCTTTGCTGTTGCACAACTCCATTTATTCTAAGACTCTGCTTGTCTTAGTATGCTTTTTATAGTGACCACCAGTGTTACTTCTTTAAGGATTCATAGTCTTTCTGTTTCAGCAGACTAGGAAAACCATAAGAGTTGAGAAAATGGTGGACAGATGGAGAGATCTGAACTTGCTCCTCCTGGGGAATTTGGTTAGGCTTGCACAATGTGCTTTTTGTCAATCCTGTTGCTGGGGCCTGGCAAGTTATAGGCACTGGTTTGGCAATATCTTTTTTCTTATTTACTTCATGTGCACTTAATTTCCAGGAAGCTTTAGCAGTTGTTCTGCTACTGTGTGAATCCTTCTGCCTGTCCTGAGATTTCTAAAACACCCAGGGACTCTGTCTCAGATATCTCCTTACTACGCTAGATATGGGACTGAAATGATCATACTCTTGTGTCAGTAACAGACAGTTCAGCAAAATCTCAAAAACTGATTATAAAATCAATTGCTGATTCATCCTTCTCTTGCCTTTGAAACTGTGTTTGCTAAAAAAATCACATTGCAGCAAGCATGAAATATTAATCTAGTCCTTCTTTACTGTGCTCGGTGAGGATTCTGGGCAAGATGAAATTCTCTTTGGCAGGGGTCTCACAGACAGATGCTGGTATCCATATGCTTGAGAGCATGAGGGAAATTGAAGGAGGGAGTTGGGGCAAACCTGCCTACCTAGAGGGCTCACATTTGACACAGGTGATTCTGCAGGCATTAACACACCCAGTGTAGCATGTGTCCCGTGGTTCATCTGGATGGAAGCTGAGAGGAGCACAAAGACAGGTCTGACATCACATCTTGAGTGCTTCCCTCATCCAGAGTAAAAATTCCCTCTCCGGTTGTCAGATCCTCATGGGGGCTCTTTCGTGAACAGCTGGACCAGATACTTCTGTTCTGACTGTTTCCTGGTCACTTGTGTAGGGAGTTTCATGTCTTGAGGAAAAGTTTACCTCCTATAGCATGAGACATGAGGTGAAGCTGCCTGAAGATGCTCCTGAGGACACAGTCGGTAATGTGTCCAACTGAGACTGATAGAACCAAGAAAAGGCTGAATTTGAAAATGAAGCCCTTCCTTTTCTTCAGCAAATTTGTGAGGGATCACAAATATGTAGATTTTTGTCTTATATATTAAATAAAGCCTCTTCAACAGCAATGAAATGAGAAGTTGTGGAAATTAAAAAATTGATTACCTTAGACCATCTTAATCTAAAGCAGGCGGAAGTTGTTTATATCGTAACACCTTACCTTCTTTATCTCAGTGCAAAATCCAAAAAAGAAAGTGACAGGATAAAGAGATTAATAGAAGTCACAGTATGAGACTTTAGTCACTTTTTCTTGTTGATAATGTCTAAAAGACAGAAATCTTATTTATTTCGCATACATATTTTTGGGAGCTCTTCTTTAATTGCTGCCAGAATTTTTCACTGAAACTTGGCTTGGAAAATGGAGTTACTGCTTTGCCAGCAAACATTCATAAATAATGCTTATACAGTGGTGCTAGAACCCAGTAGATATTGTTATCTTTTACATGATTACTTTGTAAGAATTCCAAATGCACACAATCACAATTTCTTTATTAAGCTGAGGTTACTCGAAGTCATGATTGCAATTAATTTCTATTTAAGATTTTTTATAGAAGGAGAACTAATAACTTCTCTGGTACATTTAAATCATTGAGCTTTTTATTGTTTTGCACATATTTAATAATAACAATAAAATTAATAGTTATTCCTTTAAGAGAAACAATATTTAACAATACAGAAAATAGGGAAAATCAATAAAGCAATTACTTGTGTTTTCTTTCATAAAGCAAGGTAAACAGGCAAGACACTACTGGTAACTGTGGCTGTGTCCTCTTTAGTTAGTCTTTCCAAAGATTGTCCAAGATTAAAATCTTTTTTTCAAAGCATGCGTAAATGGGCTTTAGCTCTTCAAGAGTGATGGAGGTATTTATGTTCTTCCCCTGTCTAGGCTTTAATTACTTTTATCTAATATTGAATTCATCTCCATGCTGTGGTTTGTAGATTTGCTTCTAAAGACTGAAAAGGTACTGAAAAAAATGTTACTGAAAAAAAGGTACTGGCAAAAAACGTTAGAGATGAGACAGAAAAATATTGCCATAGGAATGCACACTCTGTGACTAATTGGTCTCACATGTGAACTCTCTAAGGCATCCCTGTAATTACGCTAGAGATGAATCTCTGGATCTCCCTGAAGGGCTTCTCAGGCTTCCCATGAGGGAGTCAGCAGCCCACTGGCTTTTTGTCTTGTGGCTTGCCTCTGCAAAAAGTAATTTTGCATTTCTATCCAGATAAGAACGTACTATGCATTGAATCCAAACTATTTAGAAATAACGAGAAGCTCAGGGCCAATTTAGCAGTGCTAATATGTGCAAAGGGTTAGTTTAAGAGCACTGATGCAACTGGTAGACTTCTGAATAACTAGGTGGTGTAAATTAGATTGTATTCAATATATATTGCTGTATAACTTTGGAGATAAACTAGATCTAAATCTGAAAAAGGAAGTGTTTTTGATACAGCTTATTCAGCTGTTCTTGGAAGCCTACATGAAATGGCGGCACAACTATTTTGCATCAAGAGAGAACTAGATGTAATTAAAAAAAAAAAGAAGAATAAATATGTCACTTTGATTTTTCTCTCAGCTCCATATTGCACTCTTGGGTAACACATTTCACTTTTGCTGTTCCTGAAGGTATTGCAAACAACAGAGGTCAGGATTTAAATTTGCCTAAATACTTTCAGAATGCTTTTATATTGTAAGTGTAAGTGTACCAGGATACTCCTACTTATAAATGAATGTCTATTAGTCAGGTCTCCTGTTTCTTCTATCTTGTACCTTGCACAGACAACCTGCAATTTTAATAATGAAGAAAATTTTTATTTGCTCTTTAAATAGATTTTGTCAATGTTAACGAATAAAAATAAAGGTAGTGATAGGCTATTAGATATTAAAAAAAAAAAAAAAAGCAGTAGCAGCATATTTAGAAAGCATGTCAGAATATATTAATGCAGTCTTCCCAGTGTAAATATGTGTGGAATAGCTACTGATTTATAAACGAAACTGTCAAAAATATGATGTAGTGCTCACTGGCAATAGTTACATTCCATATAGCAAGGGGATGAATGCAGTCCTTAGCAATTAAATACAACCCCCTGAACATAAAAATGAAACCCTGTTTGAAGGTATTGGCCAAGTGAAATGAATGACAAAATCCCAAGTTATTTCTGTTATCACTCAATATTGCTTCTGAACTTATATATGTCGAAAAACTGAATCCTTTCACCTCCCACCCCCAAGCTGCTTAGGGAGACATATCACCTGCGCAGCATAAAATAGCACTTCACAGGGGATGTCAAAGAAAAAGAAATATCCCCTAAAGTCTGCAAGAAACTATGGAAATGTATAGAAAAAACAGTAACACTGCATGTTTTTCTATCATGTCAGAAAAGAAATAGAGTAAGAACATCACGTGTTTCAGCATGTGCATGCTGGATATAGGTATGTGGCATCTGCCAATTACCTCCATCTAATAAAAGGGAATTTTTACCATTGTCAAAAAACAATCATGTTCTTTCTATCACCCTTGAAACATCCCATTTTCATTCTCTTCCTTTCTGTTCTCCTCCTTCGCTGTCTTTCATTTCTCTGCAGCAAAAGAAAGAGCTAGGAAATAAATAATGTATGAGAAAGAAAAAAAAAAAGGAATTAGGGTTTATTTATAAGGAACAATAGCTTAATTCATGAGCAATCTTTAAAATGCCTGAGTCTTGCAGTTGGTGGTGAGGGTAAAACCTTATCAGGGTTAGGCATAGAGCCAATATAATAAAGACTCCAGAAGTGAGCCATCAATAAAAAAGGATTTTAAGACTCAGGCACTTGCTGGGCTTGCTTTTCTCCTTACCCTGTTCTTTATAAGCCTGACTCTTCTAGTACCTCCAACCCACACAAATCTCTCTTCCAGCTCCCCCCTCTGTGTGTTTTGAGGCTTCCACATGGAGGATATCCTATTGGCACTACACCTAGCGTGCCAGCCTGCCAAATGTCAGCCACGTAAGGAAGGCTGGGTCCCTTTCCTTTGCTGGTCACTTACATAACAGTAAAGAGCAAGTGGTTGCAAAAGCCATGTGTTCAGTGGACATGCACTAAAGGGTGTCATACTTCAATATATTGTCGGGCTCATGGAGATTCCTTTGCTCCATAAATTCAGTATTGCTTTATCAAATACCAATCCTAAGTGGTTGTCATCCCTTACAGCAACTGAGCCACTTCCTCGATGGGAAATGAGCGAGCATGTCCGACTCACCTGCCAGGTGCTCACCACACCCCAGCTCTTCCTCTCCACCCCTCAGCAACAGCTCTCTATTTATACACACCGAGGGGGAATGGTGTCAAGAGTCAATTAGTGGGGAATTTCTGAATGCAGTTACTTGTTGCCTAGCAGCAGCCCAGCAAGCTGGGCCTGACTTTGATTCATTTAACCCCTAACTAACCTGGGCTGACAGATTATTTTTGCTCATCAACTTCAAATGCTTTCTCAGTCAGTCTGGAGGAATGAAATTCCTGGAGTGTTTTCTGCTGTCTTCAGGTGGGTCCTTGCCTCCATTCAGTTGACGAAAACATACAGTGGATAGAATCTGTGGCGCTTCATTTCAAAGAAATCCTGCAGGAGACTTTCCAGGGTACCAAGCCTCCCTCTTGGAAGTAAGGAGCTGGAGTGAAAGTCCTCTATCTTCCAGAGCTGGGCACTGGCCATCCAGAGAATCTTGCAGCCACGGGCTGGGATGGACATGGTTTTAGGAGGACAGGCAGAGTCTCACTAAAGCTCACAAAACATTGAGTTATACTTCTGCTGAAAATTCATGTCTCAGTCTCTGTTCTTCTTCCTTAATAATTAATTCAGCAGAGAGAATAAGATTGTTCATTTGCATAACTAAATTTTTCAGTCACAGCAATCAGCCTATTAATAGAAACCCACCTATTTGTCTGTCTATCAACTTACATAAAACACTGTGTTGTCTTTTAAGACATGATATTTTGAAGGTCAGTAGCCCATAAACAACAGATAAAGAGGCAAAGAAATAGCTTGATCCTCAAATTCAGAACACATTAAAGTAGACTTTATAAATAATATATAACAGTCATGGAGAATAAGTCTGTGCTTCACTTTTCAGCACTTCATGAGCAGGAAGACATAACAGATATTCATAATAACATCAATACTAAATGGGGAAAAATTTGCAAGGAAATTTTTAAAAGCTACTGTATTATGGTTTTATAGTGAGATCAGTGCTGTTTAGTCAAGGTACTAGCTGCCATCCTAAAACATTTTAGTAATCAACGCAATGGATTTGTGCCGAAAAGACCAGGTACACCACTTCTATTCACAAGCTCTCTGGAGATGAACATCTCTTTAATTCTCAGTTATCTTCACCCATATTAGGACTTCAAACAGAAATGTTTCCATTATGGCTCCATTTTCAATTACAGTTTTTAATATTCAACTGTTCTACCAGAATTTCCATGCTTGTTATTTTCCTAAAGATGATTTAGTGACATAGAAAAAAGTCTGAGCATTTCCTGTTCGGAGGTTTGAAGAAATATCCTTACTTTACAAATTACACTTTTTCTTCTTGAAAGCTTCGTTACTGTCTTTCACAAGATGATGTTTTCTCTTTCTTCATTTTCACCTCCAGCAATCCTATTTAGCTGCAGCTCTGTGTACAAGAAATTGGGTCCTATTTGGTTCAAATACATAGTACTTTATACCAAAAAGATGACATTCTACACAGGGAAGTGCTTCCAAATGCTACTCTGGACTCTCCACAAAAGAGTAAGCCAGATGAAACCAGCCTCTTTCTTTGTTCCTGCGCGTCACAACCTGTCTCCTCCTCCCTTCAAAGCCCAGAGTTGAGGATTTATTTGGGTTTTTGCTATGTTCAGTCTGGCTTACGCACAAAGTGACAGACAACAGCAAAACTAACAGGATATATATAGGAAGACAGGCCAAAGCTGGAGAGCTGAAATCTAAAATGTGTTAGGAACACAGCCCTGCCTGAGGGAATTTTTTATGGGAAATAAACACAATGCAATAGCAACTGAAAAAAATGACTACTGAACATGCCCTGAAGGCCTCTAATATGAATTTAAATTAATAAAGTCTGAAAAGCCTTTATGTAAAAAGCTTGATAAGATGACTGCCACTATTTAAGACTATTTCTTTAGAAGAGCAAAATCAATTCACTCTTCCATGACAGCAGGCTGAAGTCACATAGAAGTAACAGAGTGAAAGAAGTTCAAAGGAAATGGGTACAGACTATTTGGTCTGGGCATCAGAAGACTTCTTTAAACTCTCAGGCACGCACACTTCAAATGATTTTTTTAAAAATCTCTGTTATGACATTGATCAGTCCAATTTCCCACCAATGCATATAACTTTCATCAGTGAAACAGAGACCATTGTTGCTGTAGTCTCTTGCTTTTGGTAATAAGGGATGAAACTCTGAAGCCAGAATGCATTTTCTTGAACAAAAATGATGACACAATTTGGACACAGCAAGGTCTGGTGCTGAGTGAAAAGAAGATTAAGGATAAGAAGTCAAGACTTATTCAAGTGACCTAACTTGTCATATGCATAACTCGTACCTATACCAAACGGTATGACAAAATGCAATGATTAACAATCCAGGAACATATGGATTAGGCACAGCTCTTGTCAAAGGACAATGGTCTTGATGAATCCTGATAGTACATTGCCCAGTCAGGGACTCTGAACAGTCGAGTACCACTGCAACTTGAGCAGCACTGTGAGCACACCCAGGGGCTCACATGGCACCAGCAGAAACCACAGCATGGCAGCCTCCAGCTCTCACTGGGGAGTTTCTGAACGCCACCTGTAATTAGACAAACAAAACCCTCACTGGTTTACTTTCCCAGGTACAGAATGGGAACAGTCACTAATACCAATTTCACAGGATTATTTGTGTTAGCAATGGAAAAGTTCACAGACATTACTGTAGTGAAACCATAGCAATAGCTAGAAATCTATTACTATTCAGTCTCTATAAACAACAACTTTTAGTGATGAATTTAAATAGTGAAGTCCATTTCTATCTGTTAGTATGTGTATACATGTCAGTCACTCCTGTCCTTTGCCCATATGACTGAGGTAAGACACTTGTATTGTTTCCAACTTCACCATAGACTCAGTGACTCAGATAATTTAATTTTCCCCTTTTTTTCCCCTCCACCATACAAAGGGGATAACACTACTTTACAAGAACATAGTTATGGGGATTTATTTGTCGATAACAGCATGTAGTTTTAAAACTTGGAAGTATTACATAAAATGCAAAGTGCTATGTAATCCCACTTCATTCTTCAGACTGCTGCCACAACTTTTAGCAGCACTTTAGAAAAAGAGTTCTCCATGCCTTAGTGCACCCTTGGGCTTAGTGAAATAAGACATTTAGATTTTTTCCCCACCCCAACAAAGATTCTTTTATCCTCCATCCATAAATTTCCCTAGATTTGTTTTGCATAACTTGCCTCGTAGATGCATTTCCTGCTTTTAAGTCACTCTCTATGTTTCAGAAAGGTTTTGAAACTGCAAACCCAAAGAGGCATTTTTATTAGAATTTTTATTTTTCAACTTAAAAAGAGAATTGGATCCATATTTTGCTAGTTTCCTAACTGAGTTATATATTTAGCTTTAAAATATATGTTCTGATGAGTTTATTCCTGTTGACAGGGAAACACGTGGTTTTAAGTCTAATATGAAAATGAATTAATTTATTTTTTAGATGTCATTGGTTTGAGTAGCTTAAAGAAGTAAAATTTGTCCTGCCAATGTACAAATGTTGCATAAGTTAGATGCTTTTTTCCTACTGTGATGGCTATGTTGCTCCATTAATATAGATGATTGCTATAGATGTATATTTTATTTCAGTTAACCATAGTAGGCCAATTAGAAAATTAGATTGCCAGAAAAGATAAGAGTAAGAATTCAGCAAAAAAGTTAGGTGTTGATGATATTAAATTTCATGCCTTTGAAAATCATTCATACAGATTTAAATCTACAGCACACCATTTTTCTCCATCAACATGTTTTTGATCTGAACGTGTGGAATTACACCCACTCTTTCTGAGTCATCTTTAAATCTAAACAGTATTAATTTCAGCGAACTTGAGGAGGACATGTGCTTATTAATGAAGCCCGAGTGCTTTCACGAAGTAACAAGTTAGGAAGAAACTTAATTCTTTTCAAGAGCTCTGGGTTCCTGGTAGGCATTTCCTTCATATTCAGTTAGTAATAAAATCTTCACTTAGCACTAGAGGGCATTGGAAAATAGTTAGTGTGCAAATGCTTTTAGCAGTGAAAAGGAACAATTTCATGCCAGCCTGCACCAGCAATAAGCTTTTATTTCTTTTGTTCTCTGTTAGAGATTTCATTTTCAGTGAAGGCCTGAAATGTTAGCCACAGGGTTACATTATTTATTTTCGCTAATGATCTACCTGTAGCATTGATCATCTCACTAGTAAAAGGAACAGTAGTATTTCACATTTACACATCATTTTTCTTCCCCAAAATACTTCTCAGCCTGTATACATTTTAGGTCTGGAGCCAAACATTAAGGGCCTTCTGATGAAATTAATGATCAGTGTATTTGCTTTCACTGTAGTAAAATATGTGTTGACTTCTCAACAGGACTTACAAAGGGTATGTTTCTGGCTTTTATGCCTAATTTAACCCAAGAAGGAAGGAAAGAATAGAACAATATAAGGTTTAAAGATCTGCTGAGTATGCTTGGTAAAGAAGGTTCCATATTATGTTAGCTTAGATGTGTATTTGTCCTAATTAATGAGGTTGGGATAAACATAATGAGATTTCTTCTCAACAGGTTAAAGTTTGGAGGAGTTACCTGAACAAGATGATAACCTGGAATATAATACCTGGCATCCCTACAGAACTGTGACCTGAGGGTGTGCAGAGGCTAAAGGCAAGTTTTTGAACACGTTGATCTGTATGAATATTTATCCATTTTTAATCAGATAATTGGGAGATTGATCCTGAAATACTTTGTTCCACAGGATAAACACAGGCCCTGATTCTACTGACTACACTGACCATTCAGTGTCTTCAGAACTTTACAGAAGTGACCTGCAAATTGGACAGACAGCAGAAAAATGTGACAAACGCATCAAAGTATAAAAATCAAGTGATAAAATAACTTGAAAGAGATTATGATCAATACAGGTTTTAATGCATGCATGAAGTTGATACTCAGCTGTGTGACTTTTTCACACTTATACTATTCATACTACAGGTTCATACTATTGCATCCTTAATATGTACATCAAGAAACTGTAATAAAAAATGTGGTAAACCGTTTGAACTCTTAAGTTCTTTGTTTATAAAATTTATCTTTATATCCTGGAGAGACAGTGTCTACAGCTATCTCTTTTCACATTTTTGGTAAGGGTCTCTGAGCTTGATAAGGGTCTTTGCAAAACCAAAATTAGAATAATAAATGATTCTCTCTGTAGACTGGGTAGTTTAAATCCTTTTCAAGTAAAGTTATGGTTGTTTAAAGTCGAGTGAGAAAGGTTTTGAGAATTTAGAGTTAATTTAATTTCATTTTGAGTTGGTGTCTTATTTGGCTGATTCAGTGACATGAATGAAGTTTTATTTCAGAGCTCCAGCTGAACTAGAAAGGTTTCCAGGAGAGTTAGTGACTCACAGGATGCATCTACAATAAATAATTTGGTTTAACACCCAAGATAAAGCTTTAAAAATTAATTTCCATCTGGTCATGATATATCCTGGAAGTAGGTTACAGAGTGTGCAAGTGGGAAGGAAGCAAGTTATCTATTAGAGGATTAATGAATCATATGGTAATAATGCATAACAGTACTTAAGTAGTAATAAAATTTGCAAACACCTCACATATTTTTAGTTTCTATCATAACATTATATAGAGCAAATGTGGGTTGAATACCATTTCCATCTTACAGGATGGAAGAGCAGGAAAGAAAGACTCTGGTAGTTTGTCAGGCAGTGAAATTGCAGTTAAAACTCAGGGTTCTCACACATTCTAACCATAACTGCTTGCACTGCAACATGAACAGCTAAATTTCTTTTAACAAATAGTCCAATTCTGGGGCTTTTCAGAGAAAATAAGACAGCAATTTTGATTCAGTATAAACCTGTGTTTGTCACTGCCTAGTTCGCCTGACCTATATGAGGTGCAGCAAACTTGTATTTTAACAAGATAAGACCTTTGATATTAAAAACATCCAGAGTCCTCTTCCTATTTGTGTTCTTAAATAGTAACCTCATCAGATACAGTCCTTTACATTTCGAATAATTTCATCATGGCAACCTCAGTAACAGTTAGTGGGTATGTTCTAATCATTCCCATTGAGGCAAATATTTCCCTTCATGCAGTGTATTTTCAGAAATCGTGTGGGACTATAAAATTTAAGGAAGCTGACATTTGCTAATCTTTAAACTATTCAATATTATTTAATAGAAGCAGTCAGTATAGGTTAATAAACTTTGAGTGAGTTTGGCATACAAGTAAAGAAAAATATTGTTTGATGCAAATAACTGATTTCCAAGAAATGATGCAACATTTATTACTGGAAAGAGCTTATACTGAAAAGTAACAGTTTCATAAAAAATAGCATCGTTGGACTAAACAATGACTTTTTTTTCTAATGAATAGTTAAGTTAATAGATAGTTAAATCAATCTGACAAATAAAATGCAGAGTATATTACTCTTGCCTAGTCACTCCATTTTGAAAATGAATAAGGAAAGAAGGGATTGGGAAGCTGTAGAGATGTTTCAAATTTATGCTTGCAGATTCAGGTAATTCACTTCATACTGGTATGGCAATGCCTTTGTCATAAGCTGACTGGCTTCATGATTCGAACAAACTGCTTGTGATGTATGGAGATTGGCTAAAATATAGAAATAGCTAGGCTGCATATAGAACCAGGCTGAAATAATTACTGATCTTTATTTTTGTTTGCATGATTTTAAAAACCCCACAAATATCTGCTAGAGCAATTAGCTGGAGCAGCGCACCTTCAAATGCATGCATTGTCATGGCTGGCCTTGGATTTTATTCCTGTTTCAGAACTCCAGAAAGCCTCTGTACGTATCATTTGTGCTTCAACATATTGATTGTGTATAAAGCAAGAGGACTACAATCTTAGACCTGCAGAGAGGACTGCCTTTTCTACTGTGACTCAAATTTTTGGGATAGGTTGTCTCCTGTGCAAATAAAACTGGTGTAGGGAAGAAGTAAATTTCCTCAGGTTTGTCTTACATGTACAAAGTTGATACTTCATCCTGTAGGAGGTACTTTGCCTGAACACAGGAGGTGAACCCTGAGATAGACACAACCCAAATCTCTCTCCTGAGTTTGGTTATGGAGCACAGGAATTTTGAAGGAATAGCTTTACTATAAGTATTGGAAAGCATTTACCTAGACTGAACAGAAGTCATTCTCCACCAGGCAACCTTCCATACATTTTGAATGCTTCTGCTCCCACCTACTGACGTCTTTTATAGGTGACAGAAGAGAGACATCTTCCTCTTCTTGCAGTAACTCATTAGTGACTTTTTTTTCCTGCAAAGCCCATGTTCTACCATTTTGTTTTCCTGAGATGTTCACACACCTACCCTACATTGCTGGAGGCACTACTGCAGTGCTTGCATGCTCAAAGTGCCTTGGAGGGCACACAGGAGCCTGGGAAAGAAGAGCAGTAAGACTTTCTATCCTCTTTGAGCTTTCTTATAGCAGAGAAGTGTCAGCAGGACAAACACATACAAAAGGTTTCACATATAAACACAGCAACAGGACAAAACATCCTACAGGTGATGGTCTTCTGCCTTGAGTAACTCAGCATGTGTATCATCATACACAGTGTGATGCCTGCACCTCTGATTCAGCATTTCCAGGCAAACACTGATTCTGGGGCTTCCAGGGGACTAAAACCTGAATGGCAGATTGGCATTAAAACTTGAGGTCATATCACCCAAATACAATGTGCTTGGATGACCAGAAGATGATTCAGGACAACCTCTACTTTTCCCTCAGCAGCCACTGCAAGCAGACGTGCCCGTGACACCTCAGGCTTATCCTGAAGCTGCTCTTGCTCAGAGTGATCTTTCTTACAGACATGAGTATTGCTCAAGGAAAACTGGACAAAATGGACTTTTACTACCAATAGCTCACATCCTTCTGGCTCAGCCTTCCTCCTCACACTCATCGTGTGGGTGTGCTCAGCTGCAGTCCCACATAAAGCCTCCACTTTTAATGCCTGCAGGACACCCCCACACAAGTGATTTGTGGGTGATCCAGTGCACCTCAAAGCAAGAGTCTGGAGAACCTGAAGGACACCAGAGATCAGAACAGTGATTTTCACCCTTCAGGCAACTTCCTATCCTTGGGCTCTGAGCAGGACTTATGTGAGGCAGGCAGGTCCCTAAAACCCGGGACACGTGGTGTAGTCACAGGCTGCGTGTGGTGCACACACTTCAGCTGGTGCCTGGGAGACAGGACTGGAAGGACCTTGCTGAAATATCCCTAATAGCCATGTTGGCCTGTGGGAAATGGATCAAGATGATGCCATCTGTGGGAGGAGGAATAGGGGGATATAATAAATTTGATTATACGGCTGCTTGAAGGGCAGATGCCAAAGGGCCCTCAAAGGGCCTCTCCCTCAGCAAGGACCACTTCATCTCCACTAAAGCATCCTTGCAGAGCAAACTGAGTGGAAAGAATTTCATCTAACAGAGCAGCTTTCAAAAATCCTGAGAAAAATAGGCATGATAGAAAAAACTCCTTGAAGAGTTTATTTTGCTGATATTTCTCTGAGGATACCTTTGCTCATTTTTATCTCCATGGAAAAAATATCTTTGTATATTGGATGAGGCATGTATAAAAACATATGTATTGTTTATATATAAGCCTTCTTTACGAAACCTCTGGTTTATGCAGTTTTTTGTTTCCCTGGCTTTTTCCTTAACTTGATTTTTTATTTTGTTCTTAATGGAAAGGCAATATTATATTTATTGAATTTTAATCTGGACGGGATTAATGTGTTACAATTGGCTGTTAGAGAAAGCAGGTAACTTAGTAATTGAAAGTTTAAATAAATAAATAAAAGCATATTGCCTCTACTAAAATGCAAGTGAAAATTACCAGTAGAATCAAACCTCTTTAGTGTTAGTCTGTCTCTGAAGGAAATCCACAATAGTTTTTACTATTCAACCATTTATTCACCTGTGATAAGGAACAAATGTAAGATTTACACTTTTGACCTCGGTGGACATTCTGTCTCATTTTATAAATTTAAATTTTCTCATTATATAAATTCTAAATATATTGCCTCCTCCTTGCACATTAATATGTTATTTAGTAAAACAGCTAATTGCTTATAGTTCCTAAAGGAGGAATGATTACTAGTATTTTTCAGGTTTGGACAATTGCCAGTTTATTAGTTTCCTCTAATTTAAACTTCTTCTACATTCATAGCTTAATCTATTTTTTCCTTTCCCATGTGTTTTGCCCCTCTGTTCTTTCACATGTATCTCCTTTAAGATGCTTTGAGTTACTGTTTCTATAAAAGCTTTTTATAAAGTCATGTCATTTTAAAGCTGTGTTTTCACCTCAAAGGCTTTAAGTTGTGGTGTTCATCATCTCTCTTCCAGGTCAATAATACCATAAAGTAAGCTGTTTTAAAGAGTTTAGTTTAGATCCACAATCAGCTTCACACTCAACACATGAATACCTAGGATAAGGACATACAAAATCCTTTTTGTCCTTTAATATTCACTTACCACATAAAGCAGCGAGTATTATTTTCCTGATCTTGGACTAAACTTCTGTTAGGAAAGTGGCACTACAATACCAAGTTACGTGCCACCAGAGCTGAAGGCTTGGTATAGGAGGCCTGAACATGCAGATTTGATGGCCACCTCTGTTTTCAGCTGGGTCTCCCCACAGTGTACTCCCAACACAGCTAGATGTACATCTAGTTTTTTGAATGCAGATGGTCTGCAAGTCTTTGTTTTCCAGTCCTCTGGAAATTTGGCCTGAGTTCTTAAAACTGTGTATTCAATCAGACATCTAATATCCACGTCTGTTTTCTTTTTACTTTGCCAAAACTCACTCACTTGAGTGAGAAATTACAATATATTAATTCTGTATGGTCTTTATCATGTATTCTGTGAGAGGAGGGATCAGGAGCTTTTGTTCCCATACTAATAACTTAGATATAAAATCCCAAATTTCTCTTCTTACTAAGACTAGGTCTGCATTTAGTCAAAACAGCCTTTGATATTAATAAACACCTTTGTCTATTGTGAAATTTGTGTAGTAATTTGAAAAGGAATTTGAAAACTTCACAAAATATTAATTTAATTGGCTGATAAGATTTTACAGGAAGAAAGTAAAAGTCAATCCCTTTAATTTCTCATATTTGAGAAAAATACACTGCATAGAGACTCAAGGCTTACCCTAAAGTACAAAGTCAGACTCTGAGATCAGATTTTGGAAGACCAGATTTTGGAATAAATTTCTAATTTATGGCTTTTAATATGCTCTGTATTTAGTTTGTTTGGAGCTGGTTAATTTGTATGAAAACATGTTAAAGAATAAAGGAAATAGCTAAAATTCAAGTCATATATGCTTGAATAATTTCCTTTTTTTTTTTTTTTTCTTGGTCCATGGGCTAAAGACATCTGTAGATTAGGGAAAGACAGAAATACCTTACATAACTACATGGTCAGTTGTAAAGGTCAGATTCTGTGACAGAATCTTCAAAAACAATCTACAGAACAAACACAAATGATGAGCTAGAAAATGAGTTTACCAAGCTTGTGCATCACTGTAAACAATGTTTGGTTTTAAGCCTCTCCTTTGTAAATAAACAGTCATGATCTTGCAACCTCTGTCATCTTCATCACAATATTATATATAACTGCTAGACCACAACCCTCCACAGCAGATTTTTTGTTTAGGCTTTGCAAGCTGTCAGTCTTATTAACAATCACGGATGTGCACTGGTTTTTTCTTCAGGCCCAACAACACATAATTGTCCTGACAAAAATGCAACAACATTCAGTTTGTAAGTGGTAAAATGACTGTTTAAAAAGTAAGCATTTTATGAAACACTAAGGTAAGAAATATCCATCCAACAGAGGCAAAAAACTTAAGTTGTTTTAAACTGATGCAAATTGGGATTGCAATTGTTTGAGCAGGGAGCGTGGAGTGCAGGTGTTGTACCAAAGAAAAGGCCAAATAATTATGTGCCAGACTTTTGTCTTCAGTGTTAAACATGTTTTAAATCACATATGGCCCTGGTTTTGCATACGGTCCTAGGAAGCAACCTTCCTGGGGATAGGGCAGGACAACATCAATCACAGCATGTTGTGAGTGGTTTCAGTTGGCTAGAGGAAAAAAACACAGTATTTGTAGGGTGCTTCAGTCATACAGTAACTGAAAGCTTTGCTTCCTTATAAAACACAAACTGCCTTTCCCAGGTCTCTAATTCCATCTCTGCAAAATGTTAATTTACAGTAATTTTTCTTAGTACAGGGCTATAATAGTGACTATAACAATGGCTTCATGTTTCAGTGAATACCAGCTTTGTTTTGTTCCATAATCAATCTCTCTGGAGATGTTTTATTATGCACATTGACAGAAGTCAATGTCTGTTTGTTATTTGAGTTTTATATGTCACCAAGCTTGAACACAGAAAAATTAAGTTGTTAGCTCTATTATGATGCAGTTTGGATTTGAAAAAGAAAAGAGAGGAAAGCAAAATGGGCCAAACAACCCAAACCAAAAGTATATAACGACAAGCATTAGGAGACTGACTGTAGCTCAAAGAATGAACAACATTTGCCACACAATAGAAAGGGGAGGAAGCTTTATACAGGCGTTGAATTTAGGAAAAAAAAGAAAACATTTACAGAAGGAATGAAATGTTCTGTAGAACTTCTGGGACAAAATAAAGAGGAACACTGAGTGCAAAACCTTGTCAGATACAGAGATGTATTCCAATGAGTGTTCATACTGAGTGCTTGGGAAAAGGCCTCATCAAGAGGTTCAGTAAGAAGAGCCAGGGGTGAGCCAGGCACAAGAGCCTGTGGGAAGTATGGCACCGGGAAATGCAGCAGAAGGAAGTGCACCACAGAGCTGGCATGCAGCAGTCTCTCATTGATAAAAACCTGGAAGCCATTAACTGGAACATACAACCTGCAAGAGGCTCTTTGAACACTGAAATTACCAGGTGCTAGGCCATGGAGAATGAGGTTTCTCCCTCATCAGCAAGGTAAAGAGGCTACACACGACTTCAGTATCCCCAAACTGTCCCAGTTAGTCAACTCAATACTGCTAGATAGCAGATAGAATCACTCCAGGCAGCACTGAAATGGATTCTTTTCTTGTTTGAGAGAAGGTTACTCACTAACTTCTAGGGCATCACAAAATTTGTTGTGCAATTAAGATGGTTGCAAACACAGTCACTTTTAAAGCAAACTAACTATAGTTGTCCCTTTATAGCCTAGTAAACTCTTTTCTCTTAATTAACCCAGTTACTTTCTGGTTTTCAACTGCAACGGAAATCACTTGCTAAATTGGCTTAGATTATGTTTCATTTTATTCTACTTTTAAAACATTACTTTAATAACTGTTTCTTCTGAAAACTGATAATCACTTCTGCAACATCATCTGAATTAATGAGGAGACAGTGCTAATAGTATTAATTATTTTCTCTCCAAAGCACACTGAATTTTTTCCAAACAGAAAGGTTACTGCCCAGAGTACTGACAAGCTACTGATGGGTAAATAAGAAGCCCAACCCCTACAAAAGTGGCAAGACAAGTAAGGCACAGGATTTGCTGCTGTTTACCTGCCAGGGCATCCACATTCGCTTTCCATCAGATTATACCATACTTCTAGTTTTATGCAGGAAGTATACTCAGTCCTAGTCAGAAAACTTGCCTGTTTATATATGTATCACATAAACAGAACAGTTATAAGTAATAAAGTGCTAAGCACTATTTTGTACATGCTTTGCAGAGATTTAACTACTTACTGGAGGGCATGGAGGCTTCTTGAGAACCAAACGTCCCTACCAAGTAGACCATGTTATAACCTTGGGGAGTAAAAGGAAGACGAGTCGCATTATGTTGTTTGCTAAAAGTCTTATTAATGATATTCATTTATAGAGAAGGCAATAACCCATAATTTACACATTTTAAAATGCAGCTGTGAAGCTGCAGTTTATTTTTCTTTCTGTCTGGTGCTTTACCAGGAAGAGAAAGAAGAGGATTCGCAAATGTGTCGATGCTTCAACACATGGTAAAGAAGAAAAGCCCTCAGAAAGTGTAGATCTCTCAGACTTCAACTGAGTTTTAGCAGACATTGGGATTTGCTGTGAAAATCCACCTCCTATACTTCTGGTTAATGAACTGTTGCGGCAGATACAAGAATATCAACCATCAGCCATCAGCTACCGATGGCATTCAAACACTACATTTACTTTCATAAAATCCATTCTGTAAAATACTCTCTGTTCAGTGCAGTCTCTAAGGTATAAAAGATATGGATATTACTTATACACCAATGGAAACACATTTTGAAATTAAAATTCTGTTATGTGACAAAGACAAGTTACAAAAACAACACAGCTTTATGAAAGAGAAATAACAAAAATAAGCAAAAAATAACATTGTTCCAAAGATTTACAAGTGTCATATATTCAGTAAAGTATGTTGTAAAATAAAATTGTCCAACATCAACAAAACCCAATGAAGCTCTGTTAGTTTTACACAAATCTTTTTTCTCTTAGGACTTGTAGTTTGATTTTGGTACACATTTTAATTTCAGGGTTGTTGTCTGTTGAGTAAGTCATTGAGAAAGTATTTCAAAGAGCTTTGCACTTGCCCTCTCAAGAACAATGAGCAATAGGAGCATTTTTGTGAACCATCACTTTTTCTAATAAGCACCTGCAATGGTTGCTATGTTTTTCCTGGAGATAATTGAAAAATATCTGGAAAAATGGAGCATAAGCAGGAAGCATTTCATTTAATAGATGAATGTTTTTTCTATTCTGATTGTCCTCTATAGCAAAATGTGGATTAAAACATGTATAAAACATGCAGTGAAAATCAATTTATGCATGCAGGTAAAATAATAACTTGGGGTACAAACCACATTCCACTGAATGGCCCTGCAGTCATGATGGGTTATAATTCCAGCCATTTTATTATCCTCAATAGTAACCTGCTTTATTTTCTCTCTAATCTCTCTCTCCAGGAAAACAGATCTCCCAAGGACACATTTTAAATGTCCTAAAACTGCCAGGTTACTAAAAAATTAAATGTTGATATTATCCACAAAAGTTTTGCTTAGCAACAATCAGATAATTATTTAATTTATCCTTCAACTATATTGAAAACTATCCAAATCCAAACCTGAATTTGTACATTTAGTATGCATTTTCTATCCTGGACCATGTATCTCTTACTTTTCTCCACATATGGCTTCAAGCTTTATTTTGTTATGTTTTCTTAAATATCAGTAATAGCCTTTTATCAATGTATACATAAAATACTAGTTTTATTGAATAAGTTAACACTGACCAACAGCAGTAATTATATAATAATAATTAATAATTGGTAAATTGTGTTTTATGTTTCCTTCACCTGGGTAGTGATATAACAATATCTTTGTAGCCAATCCAAAGATCCTGCTAAAGCCTTTAAAAATCAGAAGTACAATTTGATATATCGTGTTGTTGTGTATGTTTCACTACAGAATATTGATTCCAAGTATATATTTGCTCTTTTGACAAAGGCAATGCAGAGCAGGGAGATTAGCACATAATTAATACTTTGCATATGATTTCCTTGAAAAAGCAATAGTAATTAATAAAATAATAACAGTTCATTCCTAGTGATACTCACACAATATTGCTAATATAAAAGCATCAAAGCCTTCCAATCTCTTAGCATTTGTAACACAAAAAGAGATTGCTATATATTTATCAGATGAGACAAGACTTTTAAAGGTCTGATGATATTTAAGAGCTTATCTGCAAAAAAAAAAAAAAACCCAAACTTCATAGTTCACTACAGTGTCAATTGCAAAAAAAAGTTTTCTGTCCCCATACAACACTCAAATCTTTAATCCTCAGATTAGTGTCTTCATGATATGTCAAGCTTTTTATAAAAATCTGTNCCCCACCCCCCGCCTTAACCAATTTAATTTTAGGCAACTGCTAACCACGGTTTTTGGTGTGATGCTATTTTTCTGACAGGTAGAATTCCAAAGAGAATTTTGGTAGACCTTAATAAAGGTGGATTATTGATATCGTGTTGTTCAACTAAGTCTTCTCTCAGGGTTTTTACTGTGGATCTCTTTCATCACACAGGAGCAATGAAACACTGAGCATTTGTGTCAGAGAAGTTTGCATGGCCAAGCCCACTTCAGATGTCAGAAGAAATCCTAAGAGCCACAAATGGAGGTCAGGTGTCAGAGGATGGAATAACCACAATTTCTTTGCATGATGACAACGAATTGATCATGCAGGAAGAAGTGCAAAAATCTCTTCAAAATGCTACAATCAAATCCAAATCACACCATGTGAAAAGGGAAATTTTATGGTAATATTTAAATTTTTCAAAGAACATACAAATGGAAAGAAACCCACTGCCTTAGAAGTCCAATTATTTGACTATCACAATAGTAATGAGTTGTATATAGTACATAATGTTCAGCAAAAAGTTGAATTGATAGCTGTGCTGAAACTACTGCAGGCTGGTCTACAGCCTCTCTATGTCAGTCAGTCATGAGGTTTAAGGAAACAGAACATTCTGAAGCAGCTGCCTTGAAATATTGAAATATTGACTTGAATGTTTAAAATTGAAGTGCTATACTGTATTATAGAACATACACTGTGATTTGCATACGGTTATTGAGAGATAGATAGCATAACCTAATAACAATAATTTGAATTCTACCTACAGTAATAAGACAACAGCTATGGAATAAATAAACAAATGAAGACTGAAAAATAATATTTTGCAGAAATTGGTACTGGTTTGCAGCAACTAATACATATCTCCTCGATTAAAGAGTGGAAAGAGGTTATATAAATTAATCACAGAATACTTGAAACCTTCGCAGGTCCCATGATGCAGATGACTACTGACCCATAGCTACAGTGCATAGTGTTTATTGCACCTTTCAGCTTTACTTGTTGGTGGTTTGAACTTTCAGAATAGACGAATCTGGGCACAGAAGTCATTAAAAATTGACCATCTGGAAATCCACCATCATTTCAGCTGTGTGTAATGCAGGAAACACAGCAACCTGCTGTTTGGAGCAGCTTTTCAAAGTCTGCAAAACATTTCCTCCAGAGCTGTTGACAGTTCTTCATAAAGAAATAAATGCTAGCAGAACAAAAGAAACGATGATGAGAGCCGTAAGTCACACTGCAAAGAGGTGCATTTCTTTTGACATTTAGAGTTACCTGGCACTGCAATATAAGACAAAAGCATCTGCATGGCACAATAGAATTTCAGGATTCTGTAAATCTACAGATGTTTACTTTGGGAAGTTTAGCAAGGGCAAGATGCAGGGAAACAAGAGCACATGTAAAATAATTCCTGCAGACTATGTTTAATTTTTTTATTTATTTAATTTTTTTTTAAGATGGTCTATACCCTGTCTTTAAGCTTTGCTAGGAAATATATGGAAAATCTATGGATTCTGAAGTAGTAGCTCTGCGTTTGTCTTGGTGTAAAGTGAGAGCAGAATTTTGTTTTCTGCCTTCAGGCATATGATTGTATCTTCATTCTTTTAGTTTCCATCCCCATAATACTCCATGAAAGCTGTATGGAGTGGCTTGAAGCTTTGTGAACTGGTTAACAATAACATACAAGAAATAAAAAAGAAGATAAATATAAGTGTGGAAGAATGGTTTCCTTTCCTTTATGTTTCTATTGTGCTTCAGAGAAGAAAGAAATTTCCTTCCTCCAGGAGGGAAATTGCTTTGTGACTAAAATGGTATTAGAATGTCTCTTATGAATTTTCTGAAAGCACAGAAGAATAACAGCAAGAAAGAGCAAACAAATACTGCTGTGTGAATAGATTTAAAAATAAACCTTATTTTACAGCATGTATTTCAGAAGTTCTGGAGCCAGTAGGAATTGTTAGATTTTGTGCCTAACAATAGGCCTTGGATCTTTCTTTAAGCAAATCCTGTTTAATTAAAACTTAATATCAGTGACAATCCAGTTTTGACTTAGAGTATTAACAATTCTATAGAACCCGTTGCATTATTGCACAGGTGGTTCCAAACTCAATTATCTTCATTGTCAGAACTTCCCACTTGATTTCTAGCTTGATTTGATCTAGATTGAATTTTCAGGTACTGGATTTTAGTTTCATTTTGTATTTTAGTAAAGCTTTTGATGCTGTCTCTGACAGGATCCTTCTGGACAAAATGTCCAATACTCAGCTGGATAAACACATCATGGGATAGGTGACCAACAGGCTCACAGGTCAGGCAGAAAGGATTATAGGGAATGGGGTGACATCAGGCTGACAACCTGTCACTAGTGGGGTTCCACAGGGCCCCATTGTAGGGCCACTGCTCTTGGATGTCCCCATAAATGATTTGGACACAGGACTGGATGGGATACTAGTTTGCCAATGATACAAAACTGGGAGGAGCTGTTGACTCCCTTGAAGGAAGAGAGGCCCTTCAAAGAAATCTTGACAAATTAGAGAGATGGCCAATCACAAACCATATAAAGCTCAACAAGGGAGAGTGCTGGGTTCTGTACATGGAACAGGGCAACCCTGCATGTATGGACAGACAGGGGAATGAGAGGCTGGAAAGCTGCGCCGAGGAAAGGCACCTGGAGGACCTAGTCCGTGGCAAGTTGAACATGAGTCATTGTGCCCTGGCAGCCAGGAGGGCCAAGCATGTCCTGGGGCCATCAGGCACAGCATCGCCAGCCGGGAGAGGGAGGGGATTGTCCTGCTCTGCTCTGCACTGGGGCGGCCTCACCTCGAGTGCTGGGGGCAGTTTTGGTTGCCACAACACAAAAAGATACTAAAATAATAGAGAGCATCCAAAGGAAGGCAATAACGATCATGAAGGGTCTTGAGGGGAAGCCCTGTGAGGAGCGGCTGAGGTAATTTGGTCAGTTCAGCTTGGAGAAGAGGAGACTGGGGAGACTTCACTGCAGTCTTCAACGTCCTCATGAGGGGAGAAAAGAGGTAGGCTCTGACGTTTCTTCCATGGTGACCAGTGACAGGACTAGAGGAAATGACCTGAAGTTGTGTTAGGGGAGGTTTGGGTTGGATATCAGGAAAAGATTTTTCACCCAGAGGGGGGTTGGGCACTGGAACAGGCTCCCCAGGGAAGTGGTCACAGCACCAAGCCTGACAGAGCTCAAGAAGCATTTGGACAATGCTCTCAGGCACATGTGTGACTTTTGAGGATGGTGCTGTGCAGGGCCAGGAGTTGAACTTGATGATCCTTGTGAGCTCCTTCCAACTCAGCAAATTCTGTGATTCTGTGATTCTGTGAAGTATCCTATAATTTACTACGTAATAAAGAGCATCTGCTTACTACACCATCATATTCATACTAACAGAAACAAAAGCACCAAAATAATGGCAATCCCAAGCATACTAAGTGAGAACAATAAAGTGGGATAGAATTCAAACCATGGTCTGGACTTTTATTTTGAGAATATAGGTTTTAATCACCCATCACACAGACCTAAATGATCTATATATAACATTTTCTAAGACATGATTAATTTTTTAAGTATACAATAAAAGCAGAGGATAAAATGTTTTACAAGGATGCCCTTGCACAGAGAATGTGATTAATACATGATGAGGGAATCGCTTGTCTCTTTAAATGCCCAGACTGGGGCTTCCTGCAAATGCTAGTGTTGGCAAGGGAAAAATTAAGATTAATATTACTTGAAGCAAGATATTTGACCATAGTAGATAGCTAACTCTGCCCTTGTCTATATTGATAAAAGTCCCCTGGACCTCAAAGGATCCATACAGTCAAGTTCAAAGTAGATGCTGACATAAATAAGGATCCTAGATTCCTCATCTCTGTCTCCATATATGTGTCCATGATAGCACAAACACCCAAACTGATTAACGGGTTTGGTTTTTGAGTAGAAAAATGTATTTTGCAGGAAACTCTGATCTGTGCTTTTTAGCTTGCTTCCTTTGTCACTGTGACAAAGAACTGCGTATTTGGGCTGATACCTATTTGATTCTATAATGATCCTCAAGTTACTTGAAGTTTCTCTAAAATGAGATAATTCTTTGGAACTCATTCTACCCAGTTCAATCAGGAACTATTTATGTGCTTTAAATGTTGCAATCAATAAAGTAGCATTACTGTAATAAAGTATGGTATTAATATGATAAAATATTCAGCGATTTGGATATACTGTCTGAACCACAAGTGAATGTACAATTTAAAATACAGATAGGACATGAAATAATACACTGGACACCAAGTTCCACAGAAGACTATTCTCACACTTTCTGTTTAATTCTCATCTGAGGCAACAAACTATTGGGGAGATATAATCATAACTGGCACTCTAGGGCAACATTATTATGAAGATCTTGTCCCAGGCAAAAACTGGCCTAGGAAAAATATGCATCAAGGGACATGGAAAGTAGTCACCAGGATAGCAATAAGAGTAAGCATAATCAGGTATAGTAAATACTGAATGCCAAACTCAAAGTGGTGCTCCAAAGGCTGAATGTCTACTATATAAGAAATAGAAAAAACCTCCAACTGTTTGGAATTTATGTAGGAGAAGAATTTTGTAGCAGTATTATAGTCAACTAAAATTATCCTCTCTTATTATGTCTCCAAATGTATGTCTCAAAATGTAAGTGATAGCTCATATATGTTTTAAACAGGTCTTTGCAGGGCAAGCTGTTATTGCAAGTAAAGCAATGTGGTTTGAAAAACTTCCGCTTTCATACACTCAAGATTTCTATATTTAAGACTTTTGAATGCACCTTCAGTACCATGTGACCAGCTTTGCACACTGACTGAGGGTAAAAAGCAGATGATAATAATCTGTGCCTCTCCACACTATTATGAACACCGGGGCTTTCAGAGACTTACATGAATCCATTACTGTTAATAGGAGCAACCATTGTACAAGTTTCACTTTGATGAGAAAATGGCTCAGGAGCATTTCTCACTTGAACTGCTATTACCTGTGCTAGGGTGAAATGCATAACAGACCTTCCAAAGTACTCACATCACACAGTTCTATGTCAGAGGAAATGCAGTACTTGAGCACTTTATCTCTTAGCCTTCTTTTATTCTGAGAAATGAATCTGTCTTCTAATTAAACCAATACATATGGAAACCCTGGAGCAAGATATGGTGTGAGTTTGAGGACTAATCAATTAGGAAACATAAACCTAAAATAATCCTGCCCCTGGATGAAGATGTTAGCTTTTCTTAATGTAAAACAGGGGGATTGGGGTATTTTCCCATTCAACAATGAGCCCTGCTCCCAAAAAACTGTCAGATAAGGCTAAGGTTTTCTCTTTAGTGTTGCATTTGATGTCCACAAAATCAACACTTTCTGCTCCTCTCCACATCCTTCTGTTTTGATAACATCCTGTATTTTGTCCAGATAGTGTGCAAAATATTTTGCAGTAGGGAAAAGAAATGGCATGAAGGTACTGGACTGCAAATAGTCCTTCTGACATGATTGAATAACCTTGGCTGAAACATAAAGACAGGAATAGTTTTTATTCACTTAGTATCTAATATTTTTACTTTTCTTCTTTCCCTTCCCTTTCTGTTAATGGATTAGATATGTACTTTTATTGCTGTGAAGAAATAATAACAATGATTTGGTATCCTATCAACATATCACAGCTTGATATTATCTGATTCTGTGAATTTCTTACACTTTAAATCAAGCATTTACCTATGGAATGGTATTCTTACATGAATAAAAAGCGGGATAGATTACATGCATGAGTACATGCTACAGTCATCAATTTAATTAAAAAGTTATCTTTTCCTTCTACATAAATTTATAAAATACTCTTAGTTCTCAACCAGTGCTTGTTTATCATCTGTGTTTGACTGGCTTGGGTGATTGCATAAAAATGAAAAAGCTACTTTATTCTGACTGAATCACATGTCACATTAAATTAGGAAAGTAAGCTGCTTTGAGGAAACATTAATTAAATCAGGGAGAACTGTGTGCTCAAACTTTGAATGCATTTAGGACTGCTCTAGGGTAAAAAAAACAAAATGAGAAAACAATCCCATCCTAAACTATATTCAGAAAGCTGTAGCTAGAAGCAGACACACTCACAGGCAGAAATCAGCCAGCTTGATACCAGTTAGACACCAGCATATTACTAAATAGATTTTGTGTTGAATTCCCCAAAGTTTTTACAGTTGCTTGATTGCCAGATGTTCAGTGTGTGTTTATGGCCATATGAAAGAAAGATTAAAAAACCCATGTATATATGAATTTATGCATATTTGTAGTAGGAAGGATCAATGTACTGTATTATCGTATTGTGTATCTGTTTTTAAAATAGCATCAGAGAGCAGAGTAACATATGGTTCTTTCCCTATTATTTTTGAGCTTTGTTCTAAAAATAAAACTTACTTTAAATGGATGCATCTTTGACAAATCTATAGGTTCCTTTCAAAAGAAATAGTTCAACCCCATAGGACAGCCTTATAATAAAAGTTCATTCCTCGCTCACTGGTGATTTTAAGGTTCACCATTAGAGTGGAGAACTTTACATTTTGATACCATGGACTTGTCCATTAAATAATGCATATAATTTCAAGTTAACAAGTCTTTGTGAAATTTGATAATCATTTTAGAATAGATTGGCTGTCTTGCTTTATGTGAACTGTATGCTGTATTATAGAGATTTACTCCAAAGCTGGATGGTGTATGGAAGGGGAATCACATTTTTACTTCTATTTGTAACACGTCATTTAATACAATCACCACAGCTCTTCTAGAAATAATCACAGATATTGGAGATCTGTGC
This sequence comes from Dasyornis broadbenti, assembly GCA_013397935.1. Classification (NCBI taxonomy): domain Eukaryota; kingdom Metazoa; phylum Chordata; class Aves; order Passeriformes; family Dasyornithidae; genus Dasyornis; species Dasyornis broadbenti. The sequence goes on along the minus strand of VZRN01001305.1, from coordinate 4,035,060 downwards.
ATGTTTCATGTTTCAAGCCAGAGTGATACTGGTTCTGTTCCCTACTTGTATCTAGACAGATTCTGGTTTGTAACTTTACTCTTAGATGCCCATTTCAGACAGAATATAAAAGGGTGATAGAGAAGAAACTAAGTTAAGGAGAAGCTTTGCTCAGAAAAAGCAAGGTGAATTTAAGAGAATTGATATGACAGATTGTGTGGTTGTATTTCGGCCATTAAGGTAGAGCAATTTTTAATAAAAAGAAAACCCAAAGAATTAAAACATATGCTTTCTTCGTCTTGGAAAAAGTAAAATAATATGCGCCCCTATAGAATGAAAACTGAAAACAGGTAAATGCATCAGATAGTGATGAAGAAATAAATATTCTTGCATTACTTGTTATTTCATGAGATTATTTATCATATGTCAAGGTTTGAGCCCGGCCAAATGCCAGGTACCCCCAAATTAACACACCCACACCCAGGGCTTATGGGTTGAGATAAGGAAACCTGGGAGAAGACGCACTTAGAATAGGCAAAACAGGACTAACTTAGGTTGCAAAGTGATCTAATTTATTACTAACAGAGTCAGAGGAGTAAATGAGAAGTAAAATAAACCCTTCAAGGCCACCGTTTCTCCGCTCACCCCCCTCCCTCCTTCCCAGCAGCTGCACAAGGGAACAAGGTATGGGGGGAGGGTTAGGTCAGTTCATCACCCAGATCTTCTTCCCCTGCCCGGGGAGAGGTTCTTTTCCTCTGCGTAGCCATGGGTCTCACCGTCGGCAGCCCGCCCGACACTGCTACAGTGACGCTGGTCCCCACACAGGCAAGCAGTCTCCCCAAAACTGCTACGGCGTGGGGTCCATCTTCCACGGGGTACAGACCTCTGAGCCGGGCCGTTTCCATCTCGGGAGCAAGGCTTCTTCTCTTTACCGGACTTCTGCTGGGCTTCTCTCTCTCTCTCTCTCTCTCTCTCTCTCAGGCACCCACCCACTCCATGTGGGACACTCAGTTCAGTCTCAGGGTGCAAGTCAAGGCCTGTTTCTCCACTAGGACTCCCTCTGGACCACGGCCACTTTCAGGGTATCCACTCGCTTTGGGGCAAGTGGATCTCAGCATTTCCCGTGGGCCCCCATGGGCTGCAGGGGCACCTCCTGCTTCACCATGGGCCTAACCACGGCCTGCAGAGGCTGCAGAGCTCCGGCGCCTGGAGCTCCCCCTCCCCCTCCTTCTCCACTGACCTTGGTCTCTCCATGTTGTTTTCCCTCACATACTCTCACCTACTCCTCCTCCTCCTCTGGCTAAGGAAAAGTGCGTGCACCCATTGTTTTGATTTCTTCTTAAATATGTTTTTCACAGAGGCGTAACCAGCATCTCTAATTGGTCCAGGCTTGGCCAGCAGCATGTCCATCACCTCAGAGCTGGACATGGTGAAGGCTTCGAGAAGCTTCACTGAGGAGCCATCTTTGTGGCCCCTCCCCACTAGAAAAACCTGGGCCAAGCTAAACCACGACATCATAGTATATTATATGAAAGTTTCTTCCTCAGTATGAATTTCAATTTCAATATTCTGTTGTAACCTAACCAAAATAGGTATTTAGGAAGGTATGGAGAGAAAAGTTTAAGGGTCTAAATGCTGAAATTGGAGATATATATCCAAAACTTTTATTCAGAAGCTTTTACAGCATTGAAGATGCCTTTGACAGGTCACACCTACTTCCCTTTAATCAAATGCTTTTCCTGTTCTGATCAGAATGTCAAATTCTTAGAAGAAGCACATTTCAGCCTGGACAAATGGACAAAACAGTGAAACACACGGAGGGAGAAAAGAGTGGGGTGCTAAAAAGCTTTCTCTGTAAAATACTCTGCTGAGGTTTGATGCAGCTGCAGTGCAGCTGGAATGCACGGATAGTGAAGAGCAGCACATAATTTCTGATCTTTTCTTCAAAACAGGAACAGACTACAGATGTTTGCAGAGAGAAATTTCGGTGCATCTGTTGTATTCAACAGTATCTGAATAGCAGCTACGTCACTCAGTGACAGTGCCCATAAGTTTCCATGGCTTACACCGTGTTATTAAACAGTGAGGGATGTCCCCTTCCTCATCATCACTGCCATGTTTCATACATTCAGCTTGCTAGACAGGAATATGGAGCCCTCACCCACATGTAACACCAAGGTGAGTTCACTGACTGTTCTGCATTTCAGAGCTCATCATCAGCACTCATTCATTTCTAGAAAATTCATGCTCACAGAGTCGGGTGGCACTTTTAGATACGTTGCCTATTTAAAATCTCATCCATGATTTTGAAATAATTTTTTTTATCAATTCCTCCTTCAAATGCAAGCCCACGAGGTAACCATCTTAGCTCCCTTTGAAGTTTGGTTGCTATTTAAAGACAACTGTCTTGATTTCAAGCAAGTTCCTGCTGTCAGCAATCATGTAAACAACATAACTCAACAGGATTAGCATGTTTTGGCCAGGGTAATGAGGAAGGACTATGATTTACAGGACATGAAGAATGAACGACTCTGTTGCTTTACAACAATACCTGTGGAATGAAGCATAAAAAAGGCAGAGTACAAAACCAGCTTGAGTTATTGCAAGTGTGCAACATTTAAGAAGTTTTCTTTTAATATATGGGCAGAATTCAATGGCTAAAAAAGCCCATTATGCTGAAGGTGGAGGTCATCAAATATTTACATTCAAAGCCAGCATATAATTAAATTGGAGGATTCTGCAAAATCTGCAAGTGATTTATTGTCTTTGCTGTTCAGTCATGAGTAGTAAAGGAGTTGAATGATATTTTTTTTTTCCCCAAAATATCATCATTTTATACTTTGACTTAAATTGTTCTTGTTCAGTATCTTCATAGTAAAGGGGTTATATTGAATATATTTAATGATAAAAACAAACAAACAAAAAACCCCAAACAAATACCAAACCCTGAACCCTATGTATCAGCCAAGAATTTGACTCTGGGCATAAAAATAACTTCTCAGAATTTTGGGGACATAATAAGACACTTTTTTTGTACCTTTTTTTTTTTTTTTTCCTTTTTTTTTACACACACACCTATTTNTTTTTTTTTTTTTTTCCTTTTTTTTTTTTTTTTGTAGGTAAGGGTAGTTAAAAGTAAGTGTGAAAATCCAGTGTTCATTTTATTTTTGTACTAGGCAAGTCAGAATTGCCTGAAAAGAATTTTAAATTATTCTTAGTGCATTCAAAAAAGATCAAATTTATAGAAATGAAACTGTATTTTATCTATAATAACTTGCACTAAATCTTTATGTTTTTATTTATATTTCCTTCCCGGTTTTCATGAAATTTTACCATTAATTCACAAAACCATCATTTCTCTGGTAAGAAATTCGTGCATTACAAGAGTACATTCAGTTGACCTTTTCTGAAAAGACTATGATGCTGAGATGTTCTGTCATGCAAATTATCTCTGACGGAATCACTCATAAAAAACAAGTTCTCAGAAGAACAGTAAACATTTTTGGTACAGATAATTTTTCTACAAGTCCTTGCTCATTGCGGCTAAGAAAAAATCTCCCATGGTTCTACATTGCTAAGAATAAATTTCTCTTCCAAAGACTGGTATTTTTCAACTGAACATTGCAAATGCAAAAAAAAAAAAAAAAAAAAAAAATGCAGCTGATGAGACATATATTTAAAATGGACATCTGAGAAAAGGATATACTTTATTCAGAAAACATGAGGAAATTAACAGGTAGCGCCAATTCTACATATGGATTTTGCTATGTTGCTTTATTTTCAGCATGATATTGGTTATATGTTTTTGCACAGAGACCATCACACAGGGTTACCAAGAGGTGTTATGACCTGTCCCTGAAGGGAAGGGTAACCCAGGTTCTTGTTAATAGATCCCTTGGCGTGGATTAGAGTGAAATGACAGTGAATGATTGGTATTTGTAAATATATATATACGTAGGGTTTATTTTGGAACAATTTGGTTGCAATAGAAAGCAGGTACGTAGCCATGTTGGTTATTATCTAGAGTAATATAGAAATCTGAAATAATGAAAATATTGCTTAAGAAAATGTACAAAGGAAAACAAAGAAAGAAAGGATAGGAAAGTAGAAAGACATCACCACCTGGGGATCCAGAGATGAGACTTGATTGTTGCACTATTGATGTCCACAGGTCAAAGTGATGGTCGCAGTCTTGATCCGCCAGGGGCAGGGGAAAGCCCATGAAAAATATGCTCAGGTTAGGTGGGAACGCCCAGGTACCTCCCCTGGGGAGGGAGGAGCTTTCAGTCCTCTGCTGGAAGACCCCAGAAATGAGTCTGGGGGCACTTCAGGGGTCTGTGGTGGTTTATGAGCCCTTCTAAGCCATGAAGCTGCCTCTCACATCAGTGCACTTGAGCCAGTTATGCCCAGTAAGAAGGGATGAACATCCTCAGGACCTTCCCTGGGGGAAAAGGGTGCTGTTTTACAACTGAGCAAGCTGTGGAAGGGAGGACATGGGCATAAGAAGCACCATCCCACCTCACAGGACATGCTTATTGGCCTCAAAGGCTGAGTGGTAGGCTCCAGTGGTGATTGTTTGCACTCTCTGTCTTATGCAGAGCAGGGGCTTGCCATTACACACCCAAGTACTCTCCTCCTGCCCCTCCGAGGGTGCAGACATGGCTCCAGCAAAGCACTCTGCCACCTCCATGAAAGGCCAACTGTTTTGAGTCATTAACCATTAACATTCCAATCTCTCACAACAGGTTACATTCAAAATTGCCACCAGGAAGAAAGGTTATAGCTTGTCTATAGCCGTTAGGTCTCCTGAGAAACTTAATGATTTCTGTTTCCTCTTTTTACAGGTTCCTGTTAAGGTGAGCACTAAACACAGAACCAACCGCGCCTTTCCTTTTGCGACCTTGCTGTTCCAAATTCCAGCTGCACTCCAGTGCCCAACTCATTTCAATGCTTGTCTCCTTGCTACTGTGGAGCACAATGGAATGTTCTGTTTAACAGTACAGTGTGCTCCTCAATTTTCTCTTATCAGACTAAAATCACCTTGCTTGAAAAACAGAGGACTTTAATACAAAACCAATTAATATAAACTACAGTGAAAATCATACCTAAAGAAAGAATTTAAAGAGAAGCTGTAAGTTTTGAAAGAGTTCAGTAAGCTGTTCCATCACATTAATTGGAAATATGGCTAAAATACTAAAAAGTTTAAAAGAATCCTTTTTAAAGTGTGTGCATTAGATATGCAACCAGAGTTAATGAGAAGTATCTCTTATTTCAAAGTATAAAGTACATAGAAAAGATAATCAATAATAACTTCTAAAATTAATATAATACTCATAGCATCTTTAACATTTTTAATTGTACTAAGAGAATCATGCACACCCTCTTGTCATACGCTAGGAAGCCAGCTCTGACTCATGACATCCTTGTCTATTTGACCCAAAATAATGTTAAGGACTATAGTGAGATTTCAGAGCCTACCAAAATATCTCAGCCAAATTATTTGATTTAGAGTCTATGCCATGTGTGAGGTCTGAGTCAGCTGTCTTGCAACAGGCCTAATTCTAGTTTGAAAACAAAAGCCTTTCTATTCCCCCTGAGAGAGTCAGATCATGTTATTCCACTTAGTGCTTATTGCAATTTATTTACAATTCCATATTATTATGAGTATTGATAACAGCAGCATAAGCATCTTCATCATGGTAACAGCTAGCAGCCCTGCTCACAGATGAAGATTTCAATACGCATGACATGGTGAAAGCACAGAGATAAAAAAAAAAAATGTCCATCCTATTCATACTTATTTTTCTAAATATTAAACAAGTAGGTGGGGAAATAATATCCAACAAGAACAGTATGTGTCCAATTGTAACAGCCACTGGCCCTCTCTGCTCTGCCAAGCTCTTCAGGCGAAGAGTTTTGACAGGGGAAATGAAGGCAGTAACTTTTCACATCCCTTTGACTTCTCTACATATTTGCTGCATTCACCAGTCTGCCCTGTATATGAAGAGCGAGGAAAAAAAGAAAGCTTTTGTCTGAGAGAAAAATAACAAGTCAGGACTCGGGGCTGACCAGAGGTGGGAATCAACATTGCCTTGGTGATGATAAGTGGAAGGGGACAGACCCTGAGAGCCCTTGGAAATGGAGAAGTCTCTCTAAACAGATGTTATAGAAAGCTGACAGCAGTGAAGGCCTGCATGAAAGAAATTGATCTGTCGAAACCAATGGACTAACAGAATGTTCTGTAGATCTTATTAGAAGGTCACAACAAAGCAACAAAGGAGGCTTTGCTGGTTATTTCTTAAAGTGAGAAACTTGTAGTTCTCCACCTGCACTAGTTCTCATAGTTCAGGCTCAGAAAGCAGCCTCAGATCCATGGTATGTGATTGGTCTGTGGGCAGATCTGTGGCTGGTATCACACTGAGGTGATAGTGGAGTGCAGGGACCATGAAGGGAGGGGCTGGTGAGAGGCAGCAGCCCCCAGACTACATGCTTTGAACTCAGAAAGGTCTCAAAACTGCTAAAGGGACACAGAGGAAAGCTGGCACCTTTCCTGTGTACAAAACAAGGAGCCCAACCAAATGCCAGCATCCCTGTGCCCTTTTCCGAGGCTCTGTCTCCTGGCTTTGGCTGAATTTTGCAAATGTGAAAAATAAAATAATGGTTTTTTTAACGCTTGCTCAAGAGCACAAAACTAAGCCTGAGGAAATATTTAAAGAATTTGAGTTGCCTGGCTTAAAGGAGAAGAAAGCAAGGGGGAGTGAGACAGTTTTTTGGGTTTTGTCTTACTAAGTCCAGCCATCAACTAAAAGTTACTCCTGTGATATAAATGAGATGGAAGAAAAAAGCCTCTTGATAAGAACTTTCTTGTCCTTTCAGTCACCCTTAATTTCAGCACTTAGGCTACTGTACTTTCTGGTATCTTATAGCAGTAGCGTCTGAAATCTTCTTAGCATTTCAAGTTCATCTAGAGAGTTGTACAACTCTACTTGAAGAAACTCTACTTAATATGCTTTAATTTGGCAGCCATTTTAAAAACATTACATTCAAAACAGCATAATAGGGATTATGTAAGTGAATGGCACTGACGAAGAACTACAAAATCCCCAATTTTAGTACAGGCTAGGGATAAAGTGGTTGAGAGAAACCCTATGGAGAAGGGCTTTGGGGGTATTGTTGGATGAAAAATGGGACAATACATGCTCAGAGCCCAGAAAACCATCTGTATCCTGGGCTGCATAAAAGGAAGTTAGGCCAGCAAATCAAGTGCAATGATTCTCCTTTTGTTTAAATCCCACCTGGAGCTCTGCATCCATTTCTGGAGTTTCCAGTACAAGAAAGACACGGACCTGTCAGAGGAGATCAGAAATGGCCACAAAAATGGTCAGAGGGCTGGAGCACCACTGTGGAAGGACCTTCTTGTAGCCTTCCAGTAACTAAAGGAGGCCTGCAAGAAAGCTGGAGAGGGACTTTTTAAAGGGCATATAGTTGTAGGACAAGGGGAAATGGCTTGAAACTGAAAGAGGAATTTTTTTGCAAGGAGGATGGTAAGACAGTGGGAAAAATTGCCCAGAGAAATTGTGGTTGCCCCATCAGTGGAAGTGATCTATTGAAAGATGTCCATGCCCGTGATAGGAGGGTTGAACTAGATGGTCTTTAAGGGTCCTTTCTGACCCAAATAATTCTATTCCTTGTTTTCTAAAAAACCCGTATGGAAGTGTTAAGAATTGAATTAATTATGATCATATACTGTATGTACCCATGGAAAATCTTCTAATTTAATTCCCAAGCATACAATAAAATTGGAAATCTGATATACATAATAATTTTCACAGTATAATAATTTCCACTGAGGCCAAATATTAAAAAAAAAAAAAAAAGCCCCAAACCTCAAGGTAAAGATAAGGTTATTTTTAGAGATTAACATTTTTTATTCATCTAGTTTTTTTAGCTCCTTTTGTTTCACTTGTTCTGATTCTTTCAGTTACTTTCTATAGATCTTTAGTTCCTCAAATATTCCTGATCTACCTGTGAAAAGTAACAATATTAGCATATCCTCATTTGAATTTTCCATCGGCATATTTTGTTTTTTGACAAAATCGTCACATTGGTTCTTCAGAAAACAAAATGAGTTTTATTTTATTTTTCCTATCAGAAAGGAAAGGAATAAAAAGAAAAATGCATACTGAAAAGTAAAATAGAAAACAACTGAAAAGTAAGGGCTGTTCTTAGGGACAAACTGTTCCTGAATGAAAGTAACAAACAAAACAATGAAAAGAAGGTAGTTATCCCTCTTCAGGACTCAGGAATGGTTTAATATTGAATGAAATTACTTCCTATTTGCAGCCATAAGATCTGCAAATCCAGATTTCTCTCAATCTATATGTTTTTGTTTCACTTCTAGAGCAATTGGAACAGGGATTTTTACCTCAGTGAAACATTAGGAGTTTCGTCAAAGGGTTGAAATTCATAATTTGTTTGACTGAGTACCAAAATGGTACTTTTTGCTTCTTCATAAATATTCATAATTCTTTTGTCTTCCTGTTAATTGAAAAATATTCCTGTGTCTATAATCCTTTTGGAAAAAAAAACCTCATCTCTGCTTCTTTCAATATTTGTTGTTCAAGGTAAATGATGTAAACGACGATAAAACTAAGCAGAGCTCAGTTCTTGACTGGGGTCTCCATTGTGAAGGAGGCTTTGAACAATAACACTTTGCAGATCTTACTAAACCATGGAAATATAGTGGCCCTTGCATAAAGCCTCTGGCAGTAGTTGAAAAGTCCAGTGATCCCAACACCCTATGGTATAAAAAGCAGTCTGTGTAATGAGCAGAGTTGCCTCAGTTCAATAGGGAGTGAAATCAGTGCCTTGATACTTGGAGAACATCTCTAACGCCTGAAAATCCTCTATTGCCACATTATTCATTTCCCTTCCTAAAAACACTCCTACAGCTGTTTCATTCACTCTGCAGAAAGTCTCTTCTCCAGATGGTGTGGGTGGCCTACCGGAGGATGTTGCCAAATGAGATTCTGTTGCAGGAGGTCCAGGGCTGACGAAGGCATGAAAAAAAATTCGTTCTCCTCTGAAAATGTGGAATGCCCTTGTGAAGGACACAGAAAATTATTATTTTTTCAGGGAGAGAGTTACTATTCTAGTCTGGAGCATAAAAGCATCAGTGAAGGGTTACAGCAGTTAGTTTCCTCTGCTCTTGTTTCTCCAAGTTTGTGTAACTACCTACTCCCTTTGGGTTAGATGAACTAGAGCTGAAGTAGATGAAAATTGCCTTGTTTCTTCAGCATCAGTTGATCTGTGGGGATAAAACCCTTTGGCTTCACCAGAGTTATTGAGGCCAGTTCTGTGCTAACCTGTATCCTGTGCAATTGCACTGATGCTAACAAGACCAAGCAAGGTGCCTGCTCGGGAAGGCAGCAACGTCGATGCTCAGTTATGCAACACTTGGGGAGGTTTTTCACTTGCCATAGTGCATACAGCTGGGAAGGCTATTCATTAACACTATTTCTTTCAGAATCCCTCTGAACTCAGGATGTCTCTTCTTTTTGGAGTGGTGAAAAAACAAGTGCGCTATTATTACAGTTGTTGACACTGTCTTTTATTGGCATGAATAGAGATTATTTGGACAGCAGCAGTAAATGATGTGCAGTAAATCCATCAGGCCAAATTGGCAGAGATTATCAACTAAAGAGACAACAGTGATTTTCATCTGAAAATAAATGCGCACAATGTGGTAGCTATTGTTGTTGTTTGCATGGGGAGTGCCTTTTCATGGTTTTGGTCCCTGAACATGAGTGGGGGAGCATTTAATTGAGGGATGCCTTCTACAGAACACACATTTTAAAACAACAAACATTTGTCCTGGTAAAACAAATGACAAATTCTGTAATTATTTCATGTGCCACTGAATGCTCAAATAAGGAACTCGTTATTTTCTGTTGCAAAACATCCATCTAGTGAATATCCCTGCTCCTGGACTTCAGGTCATAATGTTCTTTAGTATAATGTGCCGTATCCTATAATTTATATATTAATGTAATGTTGGATTTTGCTAATCTTCGATACAGGGGGGACCTTGCTGCAGCACTGGGACTCTGCTTCCAGATGTCTTCTGTTACAAACTGAAGGTACTTGGTTACATAGAAAAAAATCTGCCAGTAATCAGGTCTAATTTTCATTTAACTGAAAAAGCTGGTGGTTTTCCCTCTTTTTCTGATTTCCTCTGGGTTTGGAACCTGCTTCAAAACACTTGCAGTTCTGCCTATCAGTTGAGAATATATTAATTACATAATCTTCTGGAATAGTAAGGATAAAAATAATTTTTTTTTTTTTGCACTTAAAATAGACATAGAGGAATGGTTAAATATCACAATTAATGAGGTCAAATGTTCATGATGTACCATTGCTTTAGTGCAGCAACATCAGCTTGATCTTGTTCCAGCCACACACTGGTTACCGACTCTCTTACTAGAAAAAAGGAATAATTATCTTCCTAGCTTAGTCATATTCCCAAGTATAGGAAACCACATCACAACAGAGACTTCATTGGAAATATATTTACCTTTTGTCAATTGTTAGCTGACCAAATTTCTCATATTGTTCAGTCATGTAGCTACTCTGGCAAAAGATGTAGACATACAGCAGGTCCGAGGAGTTAACACTACAGCTGGGAAAAGAATCCCCAGGGAACAGAGCTACTTCTGATGTACAGAGCTGATCTTTCTGCCAACAGTTTTCCCACAGGATATAGCAAATTGCCTTAAGGAGGTAGTTCAAGGAGAAGGTTTGTTTAATTATGTTTACCACCCTTAGGTAAATATATAAATATATATATTATTCATGAGTAAATGACCCAACTCTTGTTATAACACACTAATCCTAAGATAAATGGTTGCTCAGGAGTCTTGATATACTACCTCATTCAGTGACTGCTCTATAAAGCCTCTTTTAATTTTCTTCTGTATCTCAACTTGATAGCAATTCATTCTAAGCAATTTTCTTCAATCCATTTTCTGTTCTAGGAAACAAGTTTGTATAATGGTGCTCTTGTTCTTTGTGTCATTCAGACACTTGAAAATGTCAATCTGCTAATGTTCACTTTTTGTCATTAGATTCTTTTTTCTCTACCGTTTCTAGTCACCAAAAATACTTCTTTCATGCAGCTCTGCACCTATTTAAGTGCTACCTCTTTTATTCCTTTGAAACAGAAGGAATGAGTGATTAGAAATTCGTATTAATTATCTTTGTACAGATGAGAGGATAAAACCAAACATTGGCTTTAGAATAGCAGATAGAATTACAGTAAGAACTTTTATCACTCATCCTTCCATTTTAAATTGCTGTCTAATACTACACTAAATAAAAATTTAAGTCAACCAAGGTAAAATGTTAGGTTCTTTTCTTAAAATTATACTTTCCTCTAAATTTTTATGCTGTATTTTTAAAAAAACTATGTTAAGGACATTAAATATTTTTATGAACTTCAAAAAGAATCAAATCATCCTGTGATGTTGGCCAACTCCTAGTAGAAACTCACACAATACACACAGATGTAGGTATAAAACAAAAATAAAATATCCACTTACTTCTGAAACCAAGATTCCAATAATAATTGGCTTCCTTTCGTCTCAACAAAGAATAGAAGGGACAGAAAATTATTTCAAATCCAAAACTTTGGAAAAGTCCTTTCCCAAGATTAAAAAGTTTCTTAGTTCCAAAGTCATCAAGAATAAATCCTGGAAAAATAATGTGCAAAAAAACTGCTTAGTAAAATTCCTTTCCTCATTACCTTCCTCAGTAAAACCCCCATTAATTAAAACCACATCAAATAAATATAGTATGTAAGTCCCCTCTGGTTATGAGGGGAAAATTTCAAAGAGTTTACTATATTTAAGATACCTGAGGCTGCAAAATGAGAATTATCAGTAAGCTCAGAATATTGTGATTTTCATTTCTCCTGGGCGTGCACTACAGGAGTGGTAACCCGTAGTTTCTCCTCCAGTGACATGTGCCCAGCCTCCTAAGATGTGTATAAGATTTATTTTTTCCCCATTCAGGTCTAACCACAACTGAATGGAGAATGTAATTAATGTGTCTTCAGATACAAGAGAAGCAGTTAAGCCCACCATTGTGCCTGACTCATTACTCCAGAACTATAATTTCCAGCTGGAAAATGAAAAGCACAACACCGAAACAAAAATGTACAAGGCAGAATCCTCACTTCATATCCTGCATTCTCCCTGTGACAGAATAAAGGCACAGTACTACCAAGGGAAACACACATGAATGAGCTTGAGATCAGCACATTTGCAAGGTCTTCCCAGGCTTTTTTTTTTTTTCAAATTTTATTTTGTCTTCCTTGTAGACAATGTCACTAAGTTTTATATCTCCAGAGCTCCAGGTCCCCAGGCTGCTGCTCGCAGCACCAGTTGAGGCCTGAAGGTCTCCGGCAGAAGGGATTCTCATGGTCCCTTGGCTCTGGACAACATGTCAAAGGCACATTACCTAGCTAGATGGTCCTCTACGTGATATAAGGCAGCAAACTCTTTCTTTTTACAACACCTTAACACTCTTTCCCCCTCTTTTTCCTTTATTTTATCTTTTCACGTGTCTCAGAGTAGTTATAGCAAGTCTTTTGTGTACCAGTTCCTGTTGTTTCGCATTCTTTCGTCTATAAAGACATAGCAAAACATTTCAATATTTGTTTCTTTATTCTGAGGTCAAGCTCTTCATTTCCTGATTTCCCTTCCTGGAAATTTAAATCCTAGAATTAGAATGTTTCATCTGAACATTAATATAAGAAAAGGAGTGTATTTGTAAATGGAAATATGAGACCATATGCAGTATAAGACATAAAAAGTATAAAATGTTGACCTTTCATTTTTAATGGGGGCCCTCCTACATAGAGGAAACATTGCAATGAAAACATGTATTGGTACCAATATTTAAAGAAAAAAATAAACCCACAGTGACTATTTAGCATGAAAATATCTATAAAACCTATTGTTTATAGTGAATTATGTCCATTTATATTACCAGATGCTCTTACTTCTGAAATGTAATGGCCCCATAAGTTACCTGAATGAGTGTCCCATTTAGTTTGAGCTAATTGCTTCCTCCTGTACTAGGACATTCCTTTAAGTTCTATGGAAGAATGTCACAATATTAACCTGCGCTAATCAAGTTTCCAAAATTAGAACTCCTTTAGAAGAGAGGTTAAAAGAAACAAACCATTACACAGAACATCTTTGTCAAAATCTTTTTCAGCCCATGTTTAAGGAATTTACCAGCGACAACTTGTTTCCAAGTTCATATGAACTCATTAGAGAAATCTCCACATCCATATCAGTCCTTAGAACAAAATGTTTCAGAATTCCTTCAGAAATATTTCAGAAAAACACATCAAATGCTTGATGAGTTCCTAGAAGTTCCTATGAGTTCCTATGTGTTTGTCATCCGTTAAGGTTTTGGGGACTCAAACTGTTTGGGAGGACTTCTTAGTGTTGAAAATAATACAACAAAAAAATTTCACCTGGTATTTTAAGTAAGTACTGACAAAATTAATAGAATAAAAGTCAAAGCTGGCATTTCAATAGCTGGTAATAGGATGAATTGCAGATGTTATAATATGCAATGTCCAAAAAGTTTCAGTATGTTAAAAGAGTGAGATCAGGAATACCCAAACACAAATTAAATTCCTCAACCAATACAGAATTCATCCTGAACGGGGTCTCTTTAGTTTCTTCCAGTATTTTTAAAAGTGATTATTGTGGGGGTTTTTTGGCTGTTTTTTTTTTCGTTATGTAAATGAAAGTCATTATGGTTCATATCGTCTCTGTAAGGAGAACTCTATCTCAATGACCTTTTAATATAACTTTACATTTCAAAATAAGATAATTACAATGAGGAAAAAACCCCACTATTAATGTTTTTACAGGGTTGAAAAGCCTGACTAATTTACAAAGCAATTTATCCATTTTCTTGTACAGTTTCATTCGGTGTTATTACTTTCAGATTATCTCATTTTCACTGAAGAGTAATAAAAAAAATTATTCCCTAGTACATTTTCTGTTGGTTAGAATAGCTACTTTACGTTTCTATGGACTGATAGAAATCCATGAACTGACATTTTCTAAAGAACCTTTAGCTTTTTAAACAACTTACTGCATTTTTATGTTTTCTTCTGTCCAAAGTTTCTAAGTAAAACAACTTACTTCCTATGCACTTCTTAAATGACCCAATTGAAATTTAATACAGTATATTAATGTGCAGAATTTTAAAGTGAGACAAATCAGTGAGCAGGCTCAGAAAGAGCATATTAGTTTAAAAAGGGAGAAACTTATTCCTTGAGTAGCTCTTTCAAATGGGGAAAAAAAAAAGTCCTTGTAGTCTTTATAGAGATGCTTTTTTCCTAAAATGTCTGATCTTAGTCGTCTTTAAGGACTTTCAAGAGTCACCCATGAATAAAACAATACTGGAAAGAATTTGAGATCATTTTTAATAATAGGTAACCTGATTGCTTTATGTGTCTGAGGAAGATTTAATAGATAAGAGAATGAAAATTGATGTAAACCTTAATAATGCAGAGAAAGTACCATGTTAGCTGTAAATCAACAATTATTATTGTATGCTAGGAGTAACTAATTGATTCCGCATATTTATTTATTCCATAAATTATATATTCATCCTGGTATGAATCCAAATTTACTTCCCAAGACGGGAACACTTAATTAAAATTTTATGGTAACAGATTTCTGTGTTATATGCATTTTCTGTGTTGGAAGCTCTACGATGCTTCGGGAGGATGAGGAATGCAGTGAAATACCTTATGCCATGGATCAAAACAGCACGCTCCTGCAGACTCTTGAAGGACAAACCCATTTTAATCCTACACTATGAGCTACACCACTGGGAACGACAGACAAAAACCTCTGAATGATCACTTTTATTTGGCAGCTCTGTCATTTATATACTCAAAAGACTCCAGGTATGTACCAAAATCCAACTGCAGGAGCAGCTGTTCACCAAAACCAAAAATACATAGCTAGTCAACTTGCCATGTAGGTAGAAGATGAGACATAATACAGAGAATGCGCTTGGGGCAGTCGCAAGAGGCAGTGAACTCGACGTGTCAGTTGAATAACTAATGTGTTATTTTTCACTTTACCATCAAGAAACAGCGCAAGGTTTGAGTCACAGTAATCTGATGAATGGTAACAAGGTGCTTTTTTCCCCTCACATGGGAGGTACAGCCTAGAAGAGGCGTGAAACTATCACAGAAACTTAAAAAGTGAACAACAAAAAATGTTCTAGTTCTCCAGTAAAAGGCAACAGATACTTAAGTAGAGGGGAACAGACCATTCAGGAGTCTTGAATGAGAATACAAGTTTCTTACACTCAAGATGATCATCAAGATGATTTTACAAATTATTAATAAGTATGAGCAGGACAAACCATTACTTACGGAAGACAAAGGAAAAGGAAGTTGCTAAAAATCAAAATGACCTAGATAGTTTTAGCTGGAAACGTGGATATTACTCTAGGGAGATTACTACAGAATTTATATGTGATTTGCATGTGAGGACCTACACTGTATAGAAAAGTACCAAATTGTCTGCAGTCTTGACTGACAAATAATGACTGAGGAAGGTGGTAATAAGGAGAGATTTGGCTGAAAAAAGTCAGACCTCTGGGGTGAATTTGAGTTGAGGGTGCAGTTACAAGATGGGAGTGGCAGATGTGTGATTCATGCTCCTAGAGGCAATAGTTGACATGAGCAATGGATGAGAAATAAATTTTACAAAGACAAGAAGATCCAGGACAGGACCATGTGGGAGCCCACAAAATAGCTAGAGGGGCAGCTGCTTTAATATAGTCTGAAGAAATGGTTGCATACAGACCCAGGAGGAAAAGCTGCAGAAGGCCAGGGGACAGAGGATAAAGTCACTGCAGGCTGAAGAGGATGCAGAGGGTACATGTGCCAGGCATTTGGAACGCTTCAAAAGTAAGCTGTATTATAGACATTAATACAACTAACATGGAGTTCAGCTGGGAATGTGGTGAACCTGAAGCCTTGCAAGATGTGAACCAGGAGAAATCAGCATGAAAACGTCAACAGAGTTGTTTTGCACCCTGAGCTGAAACCAAGAGCTACCAGTGGAGAAGGCAAGAGAAGTAAAAAGATGGAGACATAAACCCAAGGAAATTCACAAGGAATGGCAGAGAGCTCCTGAGAAGATGTTGGTAGCGGTGATGGGTGCCTGGTGAAGGGAGGACCGTGGAGATGATGCAGAAACAGAACAAGCAGCAGCTGGGAGTAAAGGACTGAATTGGTACCAGCTCCCTTTCCCCAGCCCAACTATACCAACCTCAGCAAGGATTCTATCTTAATCTTGCATGTGCACAGTATTAAATGAAGCTTTCCAAGTGAAAGAAGAAAACAACAACAACAACAACAACAACAACAACAACACAACAAAAAAACAAAAAAAAACCAAAAAACCCAAAAAACCCCAAAACAAACAAAAAAGAAACAAAAGAAGAAGGCAACAGGGAAGTAAAATAACAGGCCTAATAGAGATAACCAAGCCTGGTTCTTTTGCCAGGTTTCAAATTAATGAGATTAGAATAAGAAGCAGCAATTACAAGCCAAATGGCCTAATATCATCTATAATATCATTTTTATAGGCAGAGAGTGCAAATGACTGCAGTTAGATAGAGATATTAAAAATTGTAGCATTTCTATGATTTTCCTCTCTCTGTGCACAGAGGTAATTTTCTTTCTTTTATTTATTGATTTTGTTCAGGGCCTTCTCTAAACTTACTGCTATTATTACAATTTGCTCCTTCAGACAAAGATATGTAGATGCATTGGATCCATGGCCAGATCTGTGGATCCAATGCATCCATGATAGAATTCCCTTCCCATTGTTACTGCTGGAGGGAGAATGGCCATGATGGAGGGAAATGCTGCTAAACAAAGCAGTCATCACCTTTTCAGCCTGTGTTCAGACTTACTGGTTTCAGGAAGACAGACTTACACTTACCCTGCTGATTGCCTCAGCTGTGCAGACCTCTTGCAGCCTTGCATCTGTTTAAATTTATTGTCACATTAGTTTTATCAGACACCATGCTTTATCATGCTTATTTCAGTTTTATTCTTTTGCTTAATATCGTGGCTTTTTATTAGTAAATCCTGAGATAATTTTTTTTTAATGTGTATATATGTGCACACACACACAGAGGGAAACACTCCATGGAATTTATCTTGCCAAATTAAATAAATATTTGTGTTTCTGTTTCTCTCTTAAAAGTTTGTTAACAGACTCTTGAAAAGCTACATACAATTTTATCTTTTTTATATTGACAAAAGCTTAGCCAAGTTTTATAGCTAATTTTCAATCTCATCTTCTCCCAAGGACTTTGATATTGAGGGGTGGAAGTGCCACTTATGAATTTATTCTCTCCCACCCAAAAAACTATTTCTTCTTATTTTGAGTGTGTGTTTTCTCCATTTCTCAGACACTAGATACTTTATTTCTATTTAGTTTAAGTAAGGGTGTTTTTACCTGAGATCTGATTTCTTGAAAATTCAGATTTGCAGTTCATTCCTGATGAGATGAGACCTGAAATACTGGTTTTAGTTCCCATTACAGAGTTACATGGATTTAAAAGAAGAATGACAACATCATAAGAACGATGGGAATCTTCTTAAATGAGCTGAATCTCCCTGTGAAGTACCAAATTCCCTCTGCTAAGTGTCACGGCTGCTTTATCTCACCTATATCAGAACATGGTACAAGTGAAATAAAATGAAGAAGCTCACGTTGCAGAACATCCATCAAATATATCTTTGTAGTGTCCATGTCATACTCAGGTCTGCAGTCAGACTGATTAAGAAAATTTAAGGCCCTATCTTCTTCTTCTTAATAGCCATTCTAAAAATAGGGAAAAAGTGAAACAACTCTTAAAATCAATAGATCACTTAAATTGCCATGATATGGAAATACCAAATGCCCAAACACAGATATGAAGTTTATAAGGTGCTGGAAATTTGCATCCCTGTACAATGAATAATCGTAGGTAGAGATTTAAAACGCAAGATGGCAAACTTTTCCCTGGGAATTCTCCCTGTACCCAACCAATGCCAGTTGCCTTGTACCCTTCTACAGGAAATCAAATACTCTAGAACTTGTTCTGCGGCTATATTGGAATTCCTTTATGGGCTAAGACTTCTGATATCAGTTATATATTTGTAGTGTTTGTTTATAGGGCATTTTATGAAGTCATAAAGCAGACTGTGGGTACTCTGGCAGGGTTATCAAATTTCACTCTGACAGCCAATGTGCTGCAGTGTGATCCATAATTCTCTTCTGGAACAGGCTTGAAATGAGAAGGAAAAAAGTCTCTGTAGCTTAGTAGAAAGCTTCCTAAGATTAGTTTTATGAGACTAGAAATTTAAATTACACATATTCTAACTGCTATTTAAGTTTCCAAGCCATTCATTACAGATGATATTTAGAAAGTCCACAAGCCATCATTTAATATCGTTATTTAGAGTAATTATATTTTTATTTTTATTATGTTTTGTGCAATTCTTTAATCTTTCCTTCAAAAATCTTCCTCCCCAGACAGAAGGAGTATTTATTGGAAATGAGAAATGCCAACATTTCAAGAAACAAGAGCTGGGATTTTATTGTCAAAAAAAAATGCCTGCTAGTGGGTGAGCACTGTGTTAGAGTGGGACTGACTTCAAGGGTGGCATTAATCTGGTGCTCAATGACATGAAAAAGACATAAGCCAGAAATACAAGGATGGCTAATTGATTTTCTCTGCTTTTAAGAGGCATCTCTCAAAGAAAATGGCCTGCCACTTGCAGGAATAGATTTCCTTTACGGTTACCCCAGCACTTTTGCAGTAAATCCATAAGGAGAGAGCTACAACAAATTAATTTTCAGGATCTTCAAAAAATGGTAGCTGCATATACAAAATGCAGGGGAGATCGTTATTACAAATGATACAAATGAGGTCTTCAATCACCTTTCAACTCCGTTCAGCATGAGAGGAGGGTCGGACACAGAGCAACAGCACCTCCCTGGTGTGTCTGTGTCTGTAACACAGCGAGCCCCCTTTTGACACTAAGGTCCAATTACAGCTTGGGAACCACACTAAAAAATTTGAACAATAAGAGAAGATAATACACACACTCTCAAGGATTACAACTAAGAAGAGGAGTTTAATTGAATCAGTTGGTGCCGTGCTGCACAGTGTTGTGGTAATAGCAGTTCATGGAATTCTCCTTTGAAACAGAGGGCACATTGATGTTTTGCAGTTGACGCAGGAAGGGAACTTCTAAGACTTATTTGTGAGACAGCAGTAACTTGGTTTTGCAGTTAAGACATAGGGTAGGATCTTCTTCCACCACCATCACCTTCTCTTCATTTTATTAATAAAAAGCCTGAATCTCAGCCTCCATCAGGACTAAAGAGATGAGTCAGAATACCCTGGGTGCTCCCACATAGTTACAAATATCAGCCAATCACAGAGAAAAAAACACCCTAGAAAATCCCAAGCTTTCCAAATTTAGCTGGATTATGGATCCATGGTTGCAGAAATAGAACCACAGAGTCACAGAATTATTTGGATTGGAAGGGAACTTCAAGGTCATCTTGTTCCAACTTCCTCGTCATGGACAGATGCCTTCTACTAGACCAGGTGGCTTAAAGCCCAATCCAGCCTGCTCTTCTACATTTCTAGGGATGAGGCATCCACAGCTCTTCTGGACAACCTGTTCCAGTGCCTCACCACCCTCACAGTAAAGAATTTCTACCCAATATCTAACTTAAACCCACGTTTTTTCAGTTTAAAGCTGTTCCTCATGTCTTACCACTATCAGTCGAGATAAAAGTCCCTCTCCAGCTCTCGTAAGCCCCAGGCCACTACAAGGGCTCCCCAGTGTCTTTTCTTCTCAATGTTGAACAGCCCAAACTCACTCATCCTGTCTTCATTGGAGAGGTGCTCAAGCCCTCTGATCATCCGCGTGGCCTTCCCCTGGACTCATTCCAGCAGCACAATGGCATGTGGAAAGGTAGGAGCTGTTATTTGGCATACAGTGGCTCAGGAAAAGACTTTGACTTGTGCATACGTTCTTTTCATTCACCTGCAGGTGACAATCTAATGAGCCAATACTGCTGTGAGGACTTCCAGACAGCCAAACCACAAAACCTTCCTATCTTTAATACCTCTGAGTGGGCTGCTCATCTCCAGAGCCATCAGGGGCCTTGCTGCAGTTAGAGGCAGAGGTTTCTGCACAGAGGTGACAACAAAAGACATCACTAAGGTCTGGACATGCAGTTTTCCTCAGCAAGAAATGTGTCCTTTTCTTACTGTGCTCCTCATTTATGAAAGCCACATAATGCCATTGGCATAGGGAAGATCCAGACCATGTCCAGCAACGATGCCAGTGAGAAATAATCTGCCAGACTGAGTTATCAGTAATCTGCAAATCAGTAAGACATTTAAAAATTTCATTGCACTGCAGGGAGAACAAGCTAGATATAAAAGCTCCAATTGTTTGGCTCTGATTTGAAAATAAATACAAAGAAAAATTAAAACTGAGAAAGCTACTCTAAATTCAGTTTGTATAAAACATGCATAGGCAGTGAAAATTTAAGTGAGGTCTTAAACAGATTCAGCTGTTGTCTTCTCCCTTTTTTACAAAAGAAGGAACTGACTCAGAAGTGAAATGTATTTAAAGTAACCACATAGTCTCTAAGGATAAGTGCAATGCCCTAAAGAGGCTCATATGAAGACTCTGAAAAACTAGAAAAACAGGTGTAATTCTTATCAAAGTGTTTTAGGCTTTGTTACTAAAGGAAAAATTACAAACATTTCAGTGTCTTATAAAATGATCTTCAAATCAAATCAATTACATGCCATGTCCATATTTTCTTGCTGTTTCATTTGACATATTTCATTTTAAATGCTTTAGGCATACTGTTGGCTCTGTATGTAGCAGGCATTTTGAAGAGTCAAGCAGCTAGCTCCCAGATTACTAAAAATAGAAATTTAGGATTTTGAATGATAAGTAAACTTTCTTTCATTAAAATATATTATGCTCCCTTATATTTTCTTTATTTTTATTCCTTGTCTTCAGGCTCCAGCTCTTGCAAAGACAATATTTGATCAGGATAACAATAACTTAATTTTAGACTTCACAGCTTAAAAAAAAAAAAAAGGAGGAACTCAATACCTTCATCTAATTCATATCACATAATACCCTCCCTTGAAGAACTGCTTTTATGTAGATTTCTGCCAACTTCACCATTGAAAACCTACTTTTAAATTCCCGTCAGGTGCTTTCTGCTTAAAGGGCTCCAGTGTGTGGGTGGCTGTTTTTTCTTGTATGTGCCATGATGAGTCTCCTCCTCAGAGAGCTGGGGGAGGAGGGAGGAGGGAGTGTTTTTCCTCTTTTCATTTTGCACTACATTTGTAAAATGAGAGACAAAATGTCCTCCCTCCTGAAAAAAACTGCCCTCTAAAAATTTAATGTTCCAGAAAAAAACCCTATCAATCTAGTTTATGTGCTGGCATTTAATATCATACTACTAATCTGCTATTAATGCCTTGGTAATTTAGATCATTGTGTAAAAATCTGTAATCTGGATCTGTTTATGTTTCCTTGTAGATGAGATGAAAGAAAGTAATTTCATCTTATCTACCTGGAAGTCATGAGGCAATATTCCCTGAATTCGGGTCTCAGTGGGATGGAAAATATTTTAAAGGACCTATTGACAAACAGGAAGTTTATAAAACCAGATCACACACAATTTTCTAATACATGTTGTTGCCTTTTTATTGGCTTTATTTTATCTTCACAACAGATTAAACGCCCTGGTAGCATGCTGTGTAAATTCCACTTGGCAGAAGTTTCTGTAATAACATACCCTTTAAGGGGAGAAATCTTTCTCTATAAATGAATGTGCAAAGGAAAATATGTAATTGGAAATTTTTCTAATATTTCCCTTGCAAGCCAAGGGACAGCCCAGCCCCAGTTCATGTTCATGACCAGTTTGCACACTGAGGCTCTGAGTGGGGAATTATGTCAGGGTATCCCAGCAGCAGCAAGGGTGCAGATTCAGGAGCAGCCCTGTACTCCCTTAGCGCTGAATACGGTTATGAAGTGCCTCAGTCTGCCACTGCTCTTCGCTGGGTCGTTGTGCTTTATTTGAGCAGTCATTTGTCAGAGAGACCAACACTTTTAATTTGCTCCATGCAGAACACTTGCTGCAAGAACGAAGCTTGTTTTGTGATGGGGGATATAAACTATAATATCATCCCCTTAATGACATTTTCTTCTATCTTTTTCAGTAGTACAAAAAGCGATGTGATATGTGCTCATATCACAGTAGATGCATAACATTACTATTCCCAGTTACATCAAGTTTCAAGCTAACAAATTAATGGTGTAGAGGGAAAATGAGTCTCAAAAATGTCAGACTTAAAAAAGTGGAAATCACATATTTTGTCAGTTCTTCTGGTTCAGAAACCGAAGGCACGTTAATCATCCTGTGTTAACTGTGCTCCTACCTGTACCTCAGCTGATTCAGAACAGAGGGTACTTGCTCATCAATAGAGCTGCTATTGAGAATTGCCCAGGTGAGAAGAGCTGTCAGCACAGCAGAGGGTAAACACACAATTCCCTTCTGCTCATAATGACTCAGAGGTGGATTTTGGGTCGTAATGTTTCTTTAAAAATGGAGCCTTGAGTGCCACCATAGGTAACTGACTGCTGCTATTAAAGGAGAGTAGTCTATGTGGGTCAGCTTAACTAAGTCTTCTTCCAACTGCATTTCACCCCACTGCTCTTTTTGTCTGACTGGCTCTTTCTCTGGCAACCTCCCAGCTAGAGGGCTGGGCACTGCCTGCAGCTCCTTCTTTATCCCTCTCTCCCACAGTCTGAGCTCCCTCCTGGTTTTGCCAAGCACCATGCACTCTCAGCCAGGCCTTATTTATATTTTACCGTGCAATTTGCTATTTGTTTGTGGCATGCTTTTGAATGCCTAGCCTGTTCATGAAAATAACTAGAAACAGTCCTTCCCCATTGTCTCTGTTCCCTAATCAGCACTGAAAAGATGCTGAAAATCTCGTGGGTTAGCTACAAGTAGCTGGGCCAGAAATGTGTGTGCTTTCTTATAGATGGCTGGAGAGTTGGAGACATTCTCTTCCTAATTAAAGAACATAAACTCTGCTACCTTAATTACAGCAAGACATAAACTATAAAGACATAAGCACCTACATACTGATATAGATGTGTACACCTGAGGGAATGCATTTATATTGCCAGATAGAGAAGGAAAAAATCACACCCTCTGACAAAATGTGCTGGTGCATAATCCTTCTGTAAATGAAGCCTCAGGCTCATTCTTCCTGAACAGCTGCCTCTAGCTCTCTCTGCTTGATGCACACTGCAGCCTGTCAGTGCAAGGACTGGGCTCCCCTAGATATCACCCACAAAACATGAGAGTACTGGTGAATGCATATACATGCCCAGTTCACCTGAGGATGATGATTCCCAGGTTAAGCCAAGACAGACTTGGCAGGGTCAGCTCCCACACAGCTGCTGCACTCCACACAGGCCAGAGATACCAAGCAAGCACAGGAAGAGCCCCCTTCCTTTCTAGTAGCTGAGGGAGGACTAGATCAAATCCAGATCTGTTCAGCACATCAGAACATTGCACCTATTGGATGCTCAAGGTCTCAATCCTGATTTTAACTGATGTTTGCCTCTGTTTGTGGCACTGACCCTCTGGGAAGCATATTCCATTTATTCTTCCCAGCTAGAAAGGCGTCTGACAATTTCCTGCCAGGGATTTTAACATCTGCCTTGCTTTTCTCTCCCATTATATTTTACCAGCTCTTAGATTACAATATTGTTGCTGTAATGTGTTGGTGTTGTACCTCAGTATGTTATATGTCTGAAAAGTGGGTTACAGGGTAAATTGTATTTTAGAAGTGTTTTCTTTAGCCAGTTTCAATTGATGACACAATCTTTCTCTTACAAAAAAATTTATTCTCCCCTCTTCCTCTCTCATTTTCTCAATAGCCTGTTCCGAGGCAGTGCATGCAGAGCAGAAAAAGGCTGCAATGACACTGACTGAGCAATTCAGCTTACAGTGCTTAGTTCAGAGAACAAGCAGACGGTCTGAAGATGATGGGCCATCCATGGTGCTTCCTCCTCATCTAGTTCTGTCCCACAGACATAAGCATACACGAACACTCACACAAAATTAGCACCTGCCCTATAGCTCCTCTGGAATATGTCTCCCCAGGCTTGGAATCCCCCTCTGGTTCTGTAACCCAGCTAGGGTGCTTTCATGCACCTTGCCAGAGCCTCATGACAAAGTAGGGATTATCAGCGTTTTGGGGCTAATGATAATAGCGAGCAACCCACTAAGCACCAACTTTTATAAAACAAATCTGGCATATTGAATGGGGTATTCTAGCCAAAGCTTTTTCTATAGAAGAATTAATGATGTCTCACTGTGAAAAAATCAAAATGGCCACTCTTCATGCAGTGGGACTATGAAGGCAAAGGAAGACAGTGTCTGCAGAATTTGGCACACAGAGAAATGCACGGAAGTGGGCTGTTTGGGATTCTTCAAACTGAATTTTAGAAAATTTAGTCTACCTTCTTTGTTTATTGCTGTTCAGGAGGATCTAAGATAGTATTCATGATAAAGCAAAGTTTCACATGGAGACATAATGTGGAGCAATAAATGTTTTTCTCACCAGGGCTATTAGAACCTTTCTGAATGCAGAAGCATCTTTAAAATACATATTCCCTATTGCGATGAAGTCATCGAGTTCAGTATATTACTCATATAACTGGTTTGGAATATACACTCACAATGAATCTCCAAAGAGATATTTGAATATGTGATTTCCTAGTTCAATGCTATTTCTGGTAATATGCTTACCACATTTAATATTTACTTCAGTAAAAAATATCTTCTGTATTTCAAGGCAATTCATAGATATTGAAGCAGCTATAGTTCTTATTTCAAAGAAATATTTCACCTGATGCTTCAAATATTAAGCATTATGCTAATAGATAGCCATGAAAATGAAGCTTGTTATGGGGGACTGGGAAGGTCATCTTACGTGTGCCAACTACAGGAATTCATTTTCTCTTCTGAGAGCTCTAGAGCTGACCACCATCCAAGATGGGAATCTCACTGGTGGATGTTGGATATGATTAGACACAGCAGATTCTATATTACTGTGTGAGTAAGAGAGCTGTGGCACCAGTCAAAGGTTAATAGTTCGTCAGTTTGATCACGCCTTGAAAATCATAATTAAGATAGAAACCTGTCACAAGTCTTGTTAGAGGAGTTTCCCAGATGAGTTGAATTATTGGCTTCCTCTGCACATTTGCTTTGTTTCTCCAGCTTTCTCAACTTACGGCAGTGTAGAGCCAGGCCTCGATTTTCAATATCACATTCTTATCTCTAGCTGTTCTCCTGTGTGAAGGGGCACAGGAACCAGGAGAATCAGCAGTCTATATTTTACAAAGCTCAAGTCAAACAAATTCCCTTGTCCTTGGGATATTCCCAGCCTGACAAAAAAGCAGGCATAGCATAGTCCAGTGTTCAGATTTTCTTTCTTGCCTTTAATGAAGGTGGGGTTTATATAAACCAGATTTATTTTATGTATTTTTTAGCTATATCTATATATTTATCTACACCGACATAGATAGATACATATATACATATATATACATATATATATATATTTGTGTGTCTGTCTATCTATCTATTCATACATCCATCCATGTTTCTCTTCCTGAATTCCTCTTCTCCTGCAGTATAACAAGCAGAGAGCAGGGGATCTGCTAAATAGCTGTTGCTGGTCTGAAAAGAGTGTTCAAACACCATATTTCAAATTAAGTGTCAAATACAATTTTATTTCCCCCTGGAAGAGACAGAATATCTACCCTGATATGAAACATATATCAAGCTACAAATTGCATGCAGACCACTTAGACTGGTAATAAAAGTATTTCTGTTGAAGGTCCAATTCATATAGTTGTTACTTCAGTTCTGAGTTATTTGACTGCCATGATGATCCTTAACTAAACACTTGCTCTGGATGTCTGCCATTTCCTGACTGGTTCCTCTTTTCTACAGTTATAGATATTTGAAATAAAGTTTATTGAGCAGCCATTTAAATTAAAAACAAGTTAAGACTAAATGTCTGTGTATGACCAGAACTGACACTTATATATGCCTTATATATATGGCATATATGCCAACTGACACTTGTAGATGCCATAAATAAATCTGCCTTTAGTGTGTATAAATGTAAATGAATAAAGCTTGTTTATGCACATCTTGAGATGAAAAATTCTAAAAATACTGTAAGAGCAGTGAAACAGGAAAATAAGTTCAGGAATCACAGGATTTCATGCTCTCTCAGAGTGCATGTGTTGCTTGTGCAATATTTAAGGCTAACAGAGTAGTTACAAATCTGAAGCATATTTAGCACTACAACTAATGAGATTTATGGCTATAAATCAGTGCTCTTTAAATGCTGCCTTATTTCTTACAGGTCTTACACCTTTTCCTGAATCGTCTCAGAACACATTAAAAAAGCTGGTATATTCTAATTAGCTAGAATCAAGCACTGGAAGATATTTCAATTTTGGTGGAGTGTCTCAAGCCAAAAATGTCAGATGTTGGGATCAAATAAATTTATATTAGTTAGAGGATAGACTAAGTTTTATTGAAAAGCTCTTTTAAACAGCAATAGAGTGAATATTTCATTATCTGGAACCTCATGTTGAACCTAGGCAGATTTCCTGAAACATTATCTTAATGCTTGCACAAATGTAATTACTACTAAATCAATATTTTGTATTCAAGCCTAATTACAGTACATGAATTAGAACACTACTAAAGAGATGTGTAGTTGGCTGCTTAGTAGACTTTATCTGGCTGGTATTTAAACTGACAAAGTATCTCAGCTTTGGCTGCCCCATTGTGAGTACACAGTGCTAGAATCAAATTTTGCTGGTTTTGATAATTGTCACGATTAGTACGTCTACAAAGAGCTACCAGTTTTGCAAAGTCAAAATAAGTTCTCAAGGAAAACATAACTCCTCTTTTTCAGTTGACATTCACACTTCTGAAAGGCACAGTTTTCTCTGAAACATTGCAGAGGAGGACTCAGAACAGCACTTTTATTAATTGCTGAGATGACGTCAGTTGCAAACAAATGAACTAAGGTGTTTTAAGGACTTCTTGCTTTGACATGCACCTTATTCTGAGTTATTTGTTCCTACCAGTAGTCACTGTAATACCCCAAATCTGGGATCTCCAATCTGAACTATCAGAGAGGGAAACGCCAATTGGAAAGGCCAGGTAGGACTCATCTAACTTTCCAGCAGTTTGTCATCATAAAGATTGCAAGTTCAGTGCTGCAGAGAAAAATGTATTTCCTTTAGAACCACACCCAAATTATTCTCTTTTACTGCTTCCAATATTATGCCCAGCAGATGTGCTACCTTCCTATCCCAAGTCCTTAAGAGTGGGTAAAAAATGTGTGTTTTCTGCCCAAGGAATCAGACTTCATTATAGCCAGAAATTCCACTGTACGCTATTTCCCACTGTTTGTCAACAATCTCCTCAGTATGCGCAGCTCCTGCAAGGTCCTTCTCCTGTTATAAAATATTCCTCCCAGAGTTTAGTCTGATGGTGTGCAATGAGCACACTTTCATACAAAGTAATTACAGCTGCAGTTTGTGCACTCATTTGTCCTTTCCACAGAACCCAAATGTATGAGGCGCACTATAAAGGCACTGTCTCCAAATGGCAGATAGGAAACACGGAAGCACCATATCCATGCAACCTCGCTGTCTTCAGCAGACTTTCAGTGAAATGATGCTGAAAGAGATGGAGAAATGGAAGATACTGAGGTTTCTTAGCTTTTCTTTGCCTCCATGTAAAAATATGGAGAAAGATGAGGCATCCCAAAGGTATTAAATTTGTTGACTGGAGTTTCATCACCTGAACATGAACTCCTGAAGAAGTTCTAAGAAGTGAGGTTGTTTTTGTTAATATTGAACAAGAATGGAGAAATGGCATAATTTGCATCAAAATCTGTTTTGCTAACAGTGATGACAAACTAGTGTATATTGTACAAAATATACAATAGAAGTGCAAGACTGACTTTGAAAATTACCTTGTTCTGTCCAGTGAAAGACTGAATAAAGACCTAGGCACCTCAAGTGAAGAGGTTTAAGAGGCAATTGAGTCATAACCTATTTGTTCCATGTGAAAGGAATATATCTCGCTTCAGCAGACCTTTCAATCTAGCCAACTCGGGCTCTCCAAGATGTACTTGAGTGCTTGAGTAAGAATTAGGTTGCATTTTTTAAGATTATGTTTTTGAAAGGAAGTTAAAAAGCTGCCAGAATAGATTACAAAGGAATGGGCCAAGTTTCTGCTGAGTTGGCTCAATATGGAAACCTCCAAAGATGGTTTCCTGGCATGCACAAGGTCAAGACTAAGTAAACAGAAATTCCTTTTCCCTTGAGATCTATGAGCCTATGATCTATCACCCTTCTGGACTGAGAGATATGTCTTTTAAGTCTAAGTACAAAGGACAGTGTTTTTCTGGTTTTGGATTCCAAAATCAGTGCCAAACCTAACTTCTCCTTAAAAATAGATCTCATGAGCTACACCGGGAAATGTGGACGAAACGTTTTTTATCTCAACAAGCATTTTTATTTTGGTTGGGGGAGGTGAATTTTGGTTGGGTATTTTTGTTGTTGTTGTTTTGTTTTGTTTGGTTTTTTTACTTTCTGACTCCAGGAATGGTAAGCTCATTCCTATTTGGCTGGGTGAGTAAGTGCTCTCACATTAGAACTTCTCCTACTTTTACTCTTGACTGATTCATAGTCCACTATGGAAGAAACTTAAAATATATATTAACTTGCTAAATGTCAGTAATCTGACATTCAGTGGTCTATTTCTATCCTGTTCTGAGTTGATTATGAATCACCAACAAAATGAAACACATGCACTGGGTATAATTTTCCCCTAAGTATTTGATATAATTTTATGCCTCTCACTAAACATGCCCTCAGGACAGAGATGATTATTACATCTGAAATAGCTGGCTTATTCCTCTAGAAAAACTAGTGCAGCCTCTTCTAGAGTACCACAGGATTTCAGGTCTTCATTTTTTACTTCACGCATCTGAAACACTACTTTACAGTTTTGCTTACATATGCTTTTAGAGACAAACCCATCTTCTGAATTCTATTGGTTTGTTTTAAATCTAGTCCAGCCTTTGCCATAAAGCAAAACAAAGCTCCACAGAGTCATTACGTAAAAAACCATCATTGTTAAAACCTATTCAGCGTACATCCAAAGTAGCCTGAAGCATCGTTTCTTCAAAAAAGCACTGATTCTTCCCATTCTGCAGTGAATAGCAGAACAGATTGGCAGCAAGAGCCTCTGGGTCTGCCCTGCAGAGCTTTCAAAATCATGCCCTTCTTGGCAATAGTATAATGAGACATCTAAGCTTCTCTTTGCCAGCTTCATATTTTTGGCAGGAACAACCATATTTAGCATAAAATACCAGTAATCAAGGTTGAGCAGCTTGGGTTTTTACACATTTCCACTCGTCCTATTAAAAAAATAAATCAGAAACTAATGATTAGAGACCTTAAAAATTTCTGCAATGCCAGCTCACATGTCTTGGCACAGGGTATTCTATTTAAGATAATTTCCCTTTGACCTTCCTATTCTGCAAGTTTTATACTTCAGCACATCAAGTGCATTGACTTTGGAGAGAATAAGAAAACCAGATTGTGACTCCCTACCAAGGTTATCCTCATGGACATCAGCACAAAGGCAGAGGTTACTCATACCTCATTTGTAACTCATCCAGTCAACTCAAGGTAAATTGAAAGAACTTATCAAGAAAATCTCTCAGCTAGATCTGTGAAAGATGTCTATGTCTAAGATAAAATGCTTCAGCACTTTTCAGCACTCAGCACTCACTATCACCCACTCTTAGGAACTGTGCAGGTTTGCAAAGCATCTTCCACCGGGAACTACAACATCTGGCTTGGGACACAGCACAAAGCATGTAAATGTGAATTAACCTGAGCTTCAAAATGCCCAGCTTGCATCTGTCTGTAATAATTTACAAACTCTCAGTGTGAGTCCAAGTATCCTTCTCAGGCTACCGTCACCAAGTCCAGCCACTTAAGAAACATGGGCAGCAACAGCGTAATTTTGCCCCCTTACGCAGATAGTGGGAGACCTGAATCATGTTCCTCTCTCCCCTGGGGAATGCTTTGTTAGATTATGCCTTCTGCATGACTATGGCACTTTGATGCACACCTATCCCATCCTGGCAGCTTGTGTTAGAAATCAAGGCCTGATCCACAAACTCTTCAAAGCCACCACTGTTCAGAGCAACCTAAATACATTCACTGGAGCAAAGTCTGGTCATGCTCTATCATTGCTGTCTGTCAGAAATGAACTCTGAGTCCAAGATACCTTTTGAAAAATGCCTAGGTTTTCTCTCAGAGGGAGCTCTCTAGCTTGTTGACAGAAATCAGAAACGTGTGGTGGTTGGGCAATGAGAGGATCAGAGCCTCAAAGCTAAACAGAGAATAATCCAAATCCACAGGATATGTGTCCCTAATGCAGTTGCTCCAGTTCCCATGGAGTCAACTCTCTGTTGGGAAAAGCTGAAGCCTGACTGTACAAGACGACAAAAGGAGAGAAGAAGACTTGGATTCCAGTTCTTCTTTTGATGACTACATGAGTTTCCTGTCCTGTCCTTAGAGCCACTGGAACAGGAGAAAGTCTGGCTTTGTTTCAGTGTTAATCACCAACTGATCTTACCCAGTGGCTATTTAGCTGTTTCTTGCAAAACAGAGCTGGTTTTTCAGGAGCCATTTGATTTCTGAAAATGCGCAGTAAACACTAGTTATGAAAGTTTCACCTGCAGGATGGAAAAGGGATTTTTCACAAAAAATCTAGTTTGGACAACAGATTTTGTTTGTTGTTGTCATCATTTTTTCTTTTTATGTTTGTTTTAGTTTAATGAAATCACTTCCAGTCACTGAGTCAGGGGATTAAAGGGCATAATATGCATTTTTGTCTTTTTGCAAAAAGGCTGACATAGGCACCTAAATCCATGAGATCACACAGGACTATGAAGCTGGATGAGAACAAAGTGCATGTCTGCAGCCAGACCATGTAGGAGTGTTCAGTGGAAAGAGACCTCCTGGGTTGCTGACTCTTAGTCATCAACTTTCACAGATAAAAATGCATTTTCATTGTTTTGCTAATAGCATGATGTAAAGGCATGCTTTTGAATGCTTGAACACTTGCTTTAGGTGATCATCTGTAAATGAGGAAGTACTGGTCCTTGGAGGGGTTGTTTCGTGTAAAAACTGCTGTTCCACAACCACGCTGGCCAAAGCAATGCCTGTGCAAGGTGCAGCCTTCTGACTTGACTGTCAAGAGGATCTGTTGCCCTGAAGCTAGAAAGGTTCACAATCCATACTAAATTTAGACCTTGCCAATTTTCTCAATTTGTTCTGCTGCCAGGTTTTTTAATATAAGTAAGTAGATTTTCTCAT
Organism: Dasyornis broadbenti; assembly: GCA_013397935.1. NCBI lineage: Eukaryota > Metazoa > Chordata > Aves > Passeriformes > Dasyornithidae > Dasyornis > Dasyornis broadbenti. Next base: position 4,003,403 of record VZRN01001305.1, on the reverse strand, counting down.
TGGGAAGTGGGTCTTCTCCCACTTGTATTTATTAACAACAGTCACATACTACATCAACTTTCATTTTGTTGTGTGAAAGCAGCTTGGGATTTTTAAAAGTTTTCTCGCACATGATAGACTATGAGCCTCTCAGTTCAGAAAAAGGAATTAACATTTCATAGTATAAGAATGAAGAGACAACAAAGGAAATTAACAGATAGCAGGCTTGAGGCAAAAAAAAAAAAAAAAAAAAAAAAAATGTGATTCTTAACCCAATATTGAGTTCATCCATGACAATTCCTGCCACAGGATATTATGGCTGCCAAAGTTGAGATGAGTTCAAAGTGATTAGATAAATTGTTTGAAAGGATATGAAATGCACAGATATCCATGTCTGAGGGAGTCCCTGATCCACAAACTGCTGGAGGCCACAACACTATCCCAGCAAAACCTACTGTATATGCAATCTTCAGGCTTTGCAGGGCATTCACTATCGGACAGTGCTGGAAGCAAAACAATAGGGCCCCCTTTGATCTGCAGCTGTCCTAAATTTTTTTTCCAAGTGCCTTTCCTTTTATGCTGTTCAAACTTATTTCCAACCCACAAGCATATCCAGTTCTTTCACTGTTTCATTTTTATCTTAACTTTAAATCATCAAGTTAATTTCACTAGGCATTTTCCACTCCTTGTGTCAGGGTCACTATTTGCCTATAAAAATAGAACTGACCCTAATACTGTTCACTGAAAAATGCAGTTTTGGGCTTACTCTTCTAGTGTAAAATTTCCTTAGGCAATGCCATCTCCTTTATCCACATACCTACTTACCAAACAACTGCTTTGCTTTAGGGAGGAAACCTTATGCAATTTATTCACCGGACATCTTGTCAGAGCAGAACTAAATATGCATTGATTTTATGAATTACAATTAAACTGGCATTAATGAACAATCCCACATCTTTATGTTTGGTATTCATGTATTTATACATGACAAAATATTTGGTCTTTAATATTTTTTGGAAAATCTACTGCGGGTTTATTTTTCTTAAACTATTCATATGTTCTGACTCTTTCTAACCTCTCTTGAAACTTCTTCAGATAAGCAGTCACATTACTTTGTGCATTTCTGGTAATCTCTTCACTTACTTCAGATGTCTTTCCTAGTGTGAGTATTGCAGCAGTGGGGACTGGAGCAAAGGCTTTTAATAAAAATCTCTGCCAGATATAACTTCTTTACCCAAAGTCATCTTGTGATATCCTCCAAATTCAAGACACCACTCCTGCAGCTTTAATTAGTTCCCACAGGTGACATCCATGCTGCAACAAAATGCCCCAAAATATTCCTGCGTATTCAAGCCAACAAGCATGCAATTTTCCCCTTTTATTACAGCGAACTTTCCTAGACAAAAAATGTTGTGACAACTTACAAAATGCCAAATGGGAATCACTACTGAGACATCCCTAAACTGTCTCTGGGAACTGTCTGGGAACATACTTGGTTGGCATCAGCCAACAGCACACCAGGGACGGCGTAGCAGCTTAATGGGATAGATGATGAGGCTGGTGCCTGGGAACATGCCAGGCACTGCTGATTATATATGAGCATAGAGCCAGCCTTGCTGTGTCACTTTGAAAGAGAGACCCTTAAATATAAAGCTACTTTTGTTTATTCCTACACCAAATTTATACTGAATCTACTCATCATCATCTGGTACCAGGTCACTTTCTACAAGCTATTCTACAAGTATTCTCAGAGCTTTCATTACAGAAATCTTTGCATGGCGAGCATCATCTAATGGTGATCCAGTGAACCTGGAAATGGCCCATCAGTTTAAGGTGTTCTAATGTTAATTTGGTCATTTTTTGTTCACTGGGATAGCACTTTTGTATCCTAGACATATTTTAACCTTTGTGCATTTAAAGCTTTTTTCTTCTGTCTATTTCTGTCTCATTTCACAGTGACTGTGAAAAATAAACTCGGCAGCTGTCCCAGAAGACTGCTATTCAGGGTATGCTGCCAGTCATTAGTGGCATAGATAGTCCTGTAAGTAGGATATCTTAAACATCTTTATGTCAGTTTAACTTCTTCCTTTGTAAAAATCTTTTGATGAGACTTGAGAAATCACCAGGGAAATCTTAATTGACAAAGGCATGTGGAGTAAAAATCTGATAAATGGCCTACAAGAGATTTTCACTGTTTAATTTAGATACTAGACACACCAAATGCTCAAGAAAATGAGACTGTTCATATTAAAGACTATGTAGGATGCTTCCACCAACCTAGTCTGCTTTTATAGGCCATGTCTGATGCCTGAAGTGAGATGATGATCTTTTTTTTTTTCTTTTTTTCCAGCATAAGAAAATGGGTGACTGTCTTTTTTTCCTGGAAAAAGTGAAATGGAGAAATGTACAGACATGTGGCTACAGGAAAAGCTACAATTTCCAATGACTTACTGTTCTCACTCCTACATATGGGTGTTTACACTTTGGGAAAACTAATGGCCCAGCACCAGTCCTGGCACTGTTTTTATGATCTATTATTTCATACATTGATCACTCTGCCTTTAAACCCAGTGTCTGGAAGCAGGAAATCTCTTGAACTCTGTGCCAGGACATTTTCTGCTTCAAAGACGACTTGTGTTCATTGAGGTCCTTTATATAAAAAGTGACAGGCATCCAGCCCTGCACTATTACATACAGCTTACTTGTGCAAAAGTACATTTTCACCAAAACTGTGAACATAGGCACTTCAGGAAAAGAACAATAGGCCTTTTCTGCAGCTCTACATATTATAACCCACAGATAAAATTATTCTTCCTAATGCAATAATTATTATTTTATTAGAGATCAGGTTAGAAGTAGTTTTAAGGTGAATGTGATGCAGATTATGAAGCAGTAGAGTACACAAGTTTTTGAGTTTGTAAAACACCTTTTTGCTTATGTCAGCTTAACTAATTTTTCCCAAGTGACAGTTAGGTTAGATAGACAGCTAAACGGCTTCCATCCAAGAGGAAGAGCAGTGCATTATCCCTATCAACAACTCCTCTAAAGAATACTATGATTAAAGCAGGTTTCAAGTCTGAACCAACTTGAAGGAACAACAGAAAGATTAACTCCATGTTTAGTGAATGCTACATAATTTATTCAATAAAGTCTCCAAATAAGCACGGAAATTACAGGCCTGACTACAATTGAGTGTATCTGAAATAAGACACATCACATGGCTGATTGAACATGAGCACACAGACAAATGGAACTGGAAAGTTTTTTTAACACAGAAAGTTTAAATTTTGTGGTTCCTACTATCACTTATAACAATCACTAACATGTAAAACAACACAAAGGGCAATCCATATTGCAGACAACATAGAAGCTTCTAAGCTAAGTCATGGCAAGAAACTAATTTAAGAGTTAATTTTCATTCATCTAGGTATCATAGCTTGATTTCAGAACTCAAATCCTATCAGAATGTACTGCCTCCTCAATTTCAGAGTAGAAACAGAAAAAAAATACTTATTTGGCACAGACAGAATGATTCAGCAAGTTCCAGGCACTTGCAAAATAAGCATTTTATGTTTGCAGCTGCATGTGTCTCTGAAGGATGAGCTTCCAAAAAGAAATTAAGGAAATATTCCAAGCAGCAGCAATGCTACGCTAAATAAAATCAGTAGCATAAGACGCTCACAGGAAAAGGTTTTCTTTTCCTCAGTTATCACAATTCAAATTCATTTAGTTGGAATAAGGATCACCAGATGGAAATCACAATATGTGTATGTTTTTCTCTATATCTTACTCCATTTTTCATTAAGACAAATTAGAACCAAATATTAAAGCCTTAGTATTAAACACAGAGTATATGTTCACATCAACACAACCAGTCTGCCATGTCTCACACTTTATTTCTCCTATACATTTCTTCATTTATCACCTCTTACCCTCAGCATCCTAACTTGCATGCTTAAATCTTCACGTTAGTGTACCATAAACATTAAATTGTTTGTAAAACACTGTATATGCCTCAAGGTTTTATATAAATTAAAAGTTGTACCTGAAAGCCATCATTAATCAGTAGTTAATGGCCACTGAGGGAATGCTAGCAGGTTACAAAACAGGTTTCCAACAAAAAGACATACATACAAAAATCTGGAAGATTTAAATATTATCCATCATAAAGATCTCAGAGGAATTAATATGAGAAACGGCCAAGCACCTACAACTAATGATGACAATATCTGCAGAAGGTTTCAGATATATACCTGTGGTATCCTATTCATCATCATTTTGTTCCTAAGAGGGAAAAAAACAGCATGAAAGATGTTTCAGACAGAAAGACAATAATGGATGAAAAGTCACGTTAAAATAAAGTAGTAACAACATACTGTTTCCAGTGATCAGGCAGGGAAAGGACCCTACACGATTTGGTGACACTTCTTTGCGATGAGAGGTGTCATAGGCTATCACATAGTCTGTTACCAAAATCAATTTTTTTCAGGCACTTTGATGATAGGACTTACGTATATGATTAATCCTTCAGAATCTGACCTAAAACACGAGTTAAGGTCTGTAAGGTGAAGCCTTTTATGAGGACATCTACTGTAGATGATCTGTTCATACTAGAAACTGCAAATGGTATGTAATGGTGATGGAATTCTGCAGGAGGAGGACATGGTGCACTAACTCGTGTATTTTTTAGTGATCCAAAAAGCCCCTGACACTGCTAGGTTTAAAGATGTAACTGAAGGGAAAAAAAAATCATGACAGTTACTTAAAAAAAAAAAAAAAAAAAAAATCCTTTGTGCATTTCTTTGCATTCTCAATACCAATCCTGACATCTTCAAACAGAATTCAGTCACTTAGAGTTGATTCTGCAAAAATACCTTTGTACACTCTTGACCTTTAGAACAGGATTTTCTACTTATGGGAATACAGTTGCAGGACACAGAAGCCACTCAGTTTTCCCCCTCATTAAGGGGTGCTCAGAGGAAGTCAGTTTTTTAAAAATAACTTTTCTTGCCAAACATCTTTCTGCAGAGATTTCAGGAGTGCTCTGCCATTCTGCACTTCTTTTAAGAAACAATGTATTTACATTTTTTTATCTACTGATCTCTGTATCTGTAGCTGCACCAAAATCAAAACTGTACAAAACAAGTGAACAATCACATCCACAATGAAATGAAGTCAGACAGATGACATGTATTACTACATTGAGCAGTCCTACCATCTATCTATATGAACATGGGAATATTTTCCAAGGTGTCCAGGTTGTCAACAAATGTCATCAGAGCATGTAATAGCAGAGGGAAGTTATACAGAAAAATAATTTTCTTTTTTTTTTTACAAAAGCTGTAGCGAAATTTTTTTTTTTCCAGAAAAACTAAACCAAACAAAATCTCGCCTAGATCTTCTAGCAACAATTCTGTGTATTTTTCTTCTCTGCTACAGCATGAAGTCTTACATGTATTTTCAGTATAAAATAGCCAGTGTCTGATAAATAATACTGGCTTGACTGATAATTCATATTTCCCTTCAGTGTAAGGAAGAGAACACTTCCCAACACTTTTTTAACCAGTTTTAGTTAAAAGCTTTAAAAACCCCAAACCCTGATAGTATTGTCAGCAAGAAATGCAAAGAAAAGTAACTAGCTGTTGAAATATTGCCATTAAAACATAAAGCAAGCCAGTTGAAAATAAACACAGACACCTCATTTGGAAAGAAAAGTTTACCCTCAAATTTGATGTTTATCCCCAAAATCTGAATTGATGCCAGCAGCCAGAATGGGATCTAGATTTACCTAAGCCAGTAGGTATGCCCATAAAAATTTCTGTAGGTCTGCCCGTAAAAATTTCACAAAGTAACCTAAAATAGAGAACACCTGGAAGCTGGATGGGTCTAAGTTTTAAATGCCAAAGGCTATAACCAGTGTCTACACTCATTATGACACATTCCTGATTCAACTACACCACAAAAATCTACTGAACCTCTTCTAACTTTCTAACTTGAATCAAAACTAAAGTTCCAATAGCTTCAAAATCCCATCCTATAGTCACATGGAAGCTTGGTTTGCATTCTCTTACCAACTCTTATATTGCCTGTTCCTTCTAGCAAGACACTGATGTTTGTTTTTCTGCAGATATTTTAAAAAGAGAGAAGAAATAATGTAGTATAGATCAGCTGATACCGTCACATTGAGCAATTTTGCTTCACACTTCAATAATTTGTATTGCTCCTAACTTAGGTTTGTGTAAGTGATCAAAGGATACCCTTTAAAAAAGTAAAAACCCTTTAATTGTACTATTTGTATATATATAGTCTGACACTGCAGAAAAACCACTCAGTAAACCCATATTTACATAGTATATTACAACATGCATAAGAAAGGCTGTCCACATAATATAAGCTTAGCTAGCATCTTACCAAAAAAAAAAAAAAAAAGTCTACAGTTTCATGACCCTGTCTATTGGAAAGCTCACATTTTATGACAATATATGATGGCATAATTCATTAAAAAATGTATTTTTTTCCCTATGAGAAAGATCTCCGTGAAATTGTTCAGCCAGCCAAGATGGCTGTGCTTCTTTTTCTTGAGGCAAAAGGCCAAGTTTTCTCTATGCTAAAATATACATGATTATTTTATATTACAGCAATTTTTCTAAAGCTACATCCTGAATTTGTTGAATATGGATGGCTGTAGTTCAAGGAAAGAAAAAAGCTTTACAGATAGGGGAAGGAGGGGACAGCTTTCTCCTCCCCACTCCAGCATCATGTTGAGAGCAGAGAAATAGTTTCTGCATCTTGACCATGCTAACAATTCTGTTTGCTAGCATAAGTGCCAAGTGTGGTGCTGTCTGGGGACATCATTGCCCGACTGGACACAGACATGTCCAGGTTCAGGCTTGGTGCTGACACCCCAGATTCCCTGGACTCCAGCGAGGCAGGGTCTGACCAAAGCACATTAATTACTTTGGTCTCCTCAGAGCTGTCTTTGTCCCTGCTGTTTGAGAAAGATTCTTTAAGAGGTGTGAGTCATGGGACAAACTTATCAGCTGGATAACTTTGAAGGACTTCAGCAGCATTTTACATCAGCAAGCAGGGTATGCAATGTTACTGGTTTTCCTCAATGTGCTAAAATCTCGCCAGTGACAAAAAATCAAAAAGTAAATTGTAAGCACAAAAGGACAATGATCTCCTATAGAAAGCAGCTTATAAGGTGGACTAAGCAGAATTGATGAACATGTACCAATATATTTGTGGCTCTATAATGATTAAAAATAAAACTTATATATTTTTAAGTCTCCTAGAATAAACAAGTACCTTAGGCAAGTATACCCATCAGGATAAAGAAAACATGTCAAGCAGTATCCTGCTCTCACTGAGAATAATGGCTTTACAAAACCAGTTTATCATGTCTTTTAATATATTCATAAGGTGTAGATTTAAAAAATGTGGTAATGCCACAGATAAAACTGATCAATAGAAATCACCTGCAAATTGTCTAGCAAGCATACGCCATGGGAATTATTTCCTATAGCTTATACTCCTCATTTGTCTATGCAAGTAAAAAGGAAAAAAAAAGAACAAAACAATATAAAATGTGGACAGAATTCTGCCACAGCACCATAACAGTATATTTTATTGCACAATGTTCAAAGTAGGTAGTGTAGTACCCAGCCCTGTCAATGCCCAGGAAGCATTTTGTTTTAGAGGCATTAAGTTTTTGTAGAGGTTTTGGTTTAGAGAATCAAGTAGTAACTGCAAAGAGTACTGTTTTGTTTGTCCATGTAATGTTAGATTTAACTAAACCTGAGCCTCTCAGATCAACCATTTGTATTTTTGAATAGCAAAGACTGCAATTTGAGAAACTAAGCATATACATGTGTATACATTAACCCATCATCCTTGCTGCTGAAGTGAGAGGCAATGACACATGCAATAGCTTTCACGTGACCTTTTTGTGAAGGCCAAAGGCAGCATGGAAGAGCCTGTTTGTCTCACAGGAGTTTCATAGAACTTAATCCTATCAGTGAGAACAAAGATGTTCACAGGAGTTACCCCAGACTTTGAAATTATAGGATTCACTGTTGATTAAGTCCCATGGGGACCCATACTGTTTTATGGAAATGCAAAATTCCGTATTTATTCAAACAAGAGGTGGTAAGGCACTTGCTCATGAACCTTCTTGTTGCTACTGGCCCTAATATGAATTATTGCTGTGTTTATCATCACTTTTGACTATGGCCTTATCAAAATCAGCCCTAGTTTCACTATTGCATTGTGTATGGATATGTATACATACATATACACTGGAACACCCACAATCTTAATTTCATTAGCATCTCTGCTTATTTATTCACACAAAGTAGCTGAAGCTGAATTAAGAATTCCACCTACAGGTAACTTGGATAAGCTGCCAAGCCACTTAGTTCCAAATTTATGAAAATATTCATCTAACAATCTTGTGAAATTAATAAAAACAGCAGTAACAAACACAAAGGCAAACACCTAAGTAAAAAACATGTTGTTTGTATTATTGTATCTTTAGTCATTGTGACAGTGTAAAAAAATCTTCTTCCTCAAAACCAGAAAAAAAAAACTTCAGCGGATATTCTTTTATTTATGAGGTAACCCAAAATGTATTTGCCTTTCACAGCGAAACTCAAAGGAAAACAACTACTGAAAAATACTATGTTATCTGTAAAGCATACCATTAATTGAAAGGACTATAGCTTAACCTCTCTAATTACATTTTTCTCTAAACCCACAAAATATGATGCTGAAGGGTAGGCAGTAACAACATAACTTGAAAATTGGGTTAAAAGTTGTTATGTAACAGCCTCCAGTACGTTTTTAACAAGATGCTCTTGATGCTTCAGTAAAGCATCATCATGCCAGAAGTACTCTGGGCTGTCTCCTTCTAAGGAGCTTGAAACCTGGCCTAGGGGAAGGTCTCCCTGCCCACAGGAGGGGGGTTGGAACTAGGTGATCTTTAAGGTCCTTCCAATCCAAAGCCTTCTATGATTCAATGATTACTGATAGTAAAGGCTCTGGAAGGAGGTTTTATTCCCCAATTTTAAGGTCTGTTTACCATAAACTGAAACATGTTATTATCACTTCAAAACAGCGAGTTTTTAGAAGAAAAAGAAAATTCTATTTATTATTTTTGATCTTTAGAAAACAGGTATAAATCCTCTCTAGTGTCTCTTTTGAAGAGACCTTTACCTTATAGGATTGAGGGGGGACAAAAGAATGAAAAACAACTACCTCTCCAACTCCTATTTCAGCTTTTCCCAGCTGCTTGGAAAGGATGCAAAGGAGGAAGCATAGTTCTGCATGGCTCATGGTATCCATTGGAACACCTTTGTGGCATTTCCCCCACCTCCAAATAGGAACTAGTTGAAGACAATTTCAAGGGGCTGGTCTAGGCACTAGTTTAGCAGCCCTTTCCTACTCTATAATAAGATATATTTTCAAAATCAGGATTGTGATATTTAAAGCAAATATATAAAACCCATTTTAATTTAAATATGCATTTTAAATCTCATTCTGCAGTTAGAAGACTAGTAGGATTAAATGCTTTATTTAACACAGATGAGTCAGCCTTGAAAAGTTAGCATTTCTTAAAAATTATGACAAATTATATGTAAACGTTTTCTCTATGCCCAGTGTGAAGTAATGGTCCTTTCTTGTTGAGTGGGAACTGTAAGTGTCAAAGGGAGGAAGAACTTTGGGCAAATGCTACAAAGTCCTGCAAGGGACAACCATGAAATTAGATGCTTTTCTTCTATGTATAAAGAATTTTCTCATCACTGAGGTAAGTAAAGCACTGAGCTGTTTACAGAGGTAGCTAAATTTCCATTTGCAGTAAGAGATGTATAAAGGAAACTGATGGAAGAACAAGTTCAGTGGATGATCCCACTTGGGTAAAGGGTTTAGCTTAGATAACCTTTCTTATCTTTATCATCACAGCTGCTTTAATACAGAGACTTATGACACGACCTATAATAAACATTTTTAATGACTGCCATTAAATCAGTTATAGCAAGTATTATATACAGAAATTACATTTCCTATCAGCCTAACAACAGGCTAAAAAGCAGGCATTAGAACTGCTTATTGTCAGGCAAGAGGGAAAGAAAAGAAAGAAAACACATCATCTAATATGCCATAACAATAAGATTAGGGACTGGCCTCATGACACATGGAAGCTGCAGGAGAGTTAGAGCTATGATTCTCAGAATTTTTGTACTGTATCTTTGTTTCATTTTTTGCCACTTGTTTACAAAAAAAAAAAAATCTTAATTCTCTGTTGTCTCACACAGGTGTATAGTATTCTCTACTGCCAACAAAAATTGATGCAAGGGTAAATGTTCCAAATTAAGTCCACAGCTAAGTCACTTGCTTAATTTCATTCTAACTACTTGATATAAATTCCTAAGATAATTTAGACTTGATGGATCTCTCACAGCAAACCTCTGTGATTCTTTGACGGCTTAAATGAAAAGATTTAATAAATAATAAACTCTGATGCTGTAAAAACAGGTCTGAGTAGCCTCTAGGAACACCATGCAGAACAGCCGTTGCTGATTCTACTTAGCTGGTGACCGCTGCACCAAATGCTAGCTGAAATAATCTATTTGTATTTTAAAATACAATTATTTGTGCAAGGTTTTATGTAAAGATATTGTCTGCATCTATCAGCCAAAGAGGAAGCTGGCACTGCAGAAACACAGTTAAAAGGCACAATACACATTTACATGAAAATGCTGAACCTTTCATACTGTGAACCTCTTCACACTCTGTGCTATTGCAGTAAACTCTCTGCGGTACTAGATCTCATCTAATGACACTATGAACATGTACCTAACTTGCCATTTCTCAGGTTCTTTCTCTGCTTTGGACGCATCAACAATCCGTTCAATTAAAAGAAGTATTGGTTTAAACTCAATTTTTTTAGGTAGTCTTACTGAATAGATACTTAATTTCCTATCTTTATCAATCTGTCACACTGCCATTGTAACTGTGATCAGGAAGGTTACAGTCCAGAGATACAATTCTATTGTTGGAAAAAAATTTACATTACTTCATTTAATGATAATGAAAACTACAGTAAATCTTTCCTTGAGTGACAAGATGATCTGGGAGAAATATATACTCTTCATTGAAACTTCATTCAACAAAAGAAGAAACTTCATAAGCTCTTCAAGGAAATTTCATGTCTGTGAGGACTAACAGGTTTGCTCTATGTATAATCTTAGGAAAATACATTTATAATAAATAAGAAACCAGATTTCAATAATACTAAGCAGACATTAAAGGTCTTTTGCCTTTTTTAAGAAGATTTTTTTATGTATGATTGAAGTTTATACAACACTCCAGAAAAGCCATGTGTTAGATTGAAAAATAAAATCAGAAGCATTTTCTGTCATATAAGTATACATGAAAAAACGAGAATGTTAATGTCTTAGAAAGTGTATGTCCAGCTTTGTACCGTTACTCATTTAACAAAGCAGAAAATAAGATACTGTACTGTAAACAAAAAGCTACAGTAAAAGGACATTTTGAAATTTACACAAGTTTGAGTTCATAAACATTTTGGTTGCTCCATAACAGTTTTCATATAAAATGAATAAAAAACCCTTGGACAGCTTTCATCACTCTTGACTACTTTTCACTTAAATGCACACAGACATACTTTATACAGCAATATACTGATGTACTGTTAACATGGATATTAAACTATTATTACTGTTTTTTTAACTGAGATGTGTATTATCCAATCAATATTATCTGAATTGAAATACTCATACATTATGTATTCCCATCATGTTGTTAAGTATAAAAACATGAAAATATAACTTTACATTATTTCAGTTATATACATCAGTTCAGGCTTGACAAAGATTTTTTATTTTAAGCTATGATTTTTAGAGGAATAAGCCCAGAGGTACAATAAATAGCTTTCCACTGTATACAGTAATGCATTTCTACTTTTTAAAAAAAATTATATTACCATATGAATATTATTTTTGTTTGGTCATTCTAGCATTGAACATTAAAAATCCGAATGCATTCCCCAACATTCCTGATGAGGAGTAATGCACAGAACACCTATGAATTACAGATGTGTCAAGAAATGATTTAGTTTAAGTAGGGGGAAGTATTGGTAAGATAGACATTGAAAACACTGTATACACCTCTTTTGCTGACCACACTGACAGTATACACTGTGTTCACACGCTTGCAGAAACAGGCTCAGAGTTTGTACCACAAGAAGGGATTTCAAGTTTCTGATAAATGCTCTGCCTTCTCCAATGCTCAGCCAACATTATACTTCAGTCTAAGAAATGGATTCCAACTAAAACTGCAAGTCATATTTAAAATTTTATTTAAATCCAAAATAAAAGAGATTTAATGATACTGCATGAGGCAATGTATCCACAATGCAGAAAAAATGTAAGCTTTTCAACCAAATGTACAGAATTTTATCTACAGGGAAAGCTAGAGAAACATGATGTTACTTTGATTTCCATTAGCATTTAATATTATTGCACCCCTCCTAGGATTCCTTTTTGCTTTTTAAGCAGTTATTGTTTTTAAATACACATAATTAAAAAGTATGATAACTTCAGCTAACAAAGAATATTCATAATGATTAAGATTCAGGAAAGTTTTCATCAGTACAGACTTGCATTTAATTCAAGTTATCAACCTTAATTCAAAAAGACATTGCCAAGGTTTTGGGTTTTTCTTTTCATAAAAGCTTCACTAGCTACTGCTTAGAATTACCTTTTAACAGTTTGAAAACTGCTTCCTTAAAGAAACAATTTGACAACTGTTTTCGTTTCATACTTTAAAAAAATACTGAACACTGTTTTACTGCTTGCCATTTATTGACTTTCACTGATACTCTTCTCTCTCTGTACATGTATTTATGAACTCAATTGTACAGAAGTAGAGACAGGTATCAACCAAATCTTTGGGTCATTAAGTCTCTGCATGTCAGAGTTAAGAGGAGCTCTAAAACAGCACCCATCTGACTCCTCATGTGC